>VXBZ01006187.1:285-10521 GCA_013399135.1 Heliornis fulica | reverse complement strand
TTCAGTGATGAATACAGAAGTACACTGAAAAACTATGGTATCTGTAAAACTAAATCTATTCAGGTGAAGAAGAGTGCAGGAGTAAATTAATTGTACATACAAACACTACCACTCTGAACAAGCAGTAATGTCTGCAAAGTCCCAGACAGTCACAAACCATATTGTAATAAATGTAAATTCTAGCTTAAAAATGCTAAATATCCTGATTCTGCAGATTAGTGTTGATTCAGGAACAGAAAACTGTTTGGTGTGAGAACTTTACAGTATTCATATTTTAACTCCATCCTTACCCACACTGAACAAAAAGGTATGCAGCATCACTTGGAAAGGGCTCTCAGTGAGGGCAGAGGCAAACTCATCTGCACACAGCTGAGAGACTACTGGTGTCCATGAAGAGAAGAAACCTTTAAGCTTTGTTCCAATCTCGGCAATATTTTTTGGTGTGTATCACATTACATATGTAACAAACCCATATCCTTTTCTGTCTATCACATTTTTTAGAAACTATTGTTTTGGAGTGAGAAAAAAATTAAATACAGTATCATTAATAGGAAAGTTTATAGCTTCACACATACTGGGATATGAAAATAGAGAGGTACAATGCATAATGTAAGCATACCTATTTCATCAACGCTGAAACATTTCTCATCAAATACTTCATCTTTATTGGCAAGTTTAACACAATATGGTATCCAAATAGATGTGTAGGATGTGTTGAAATAACAGCTATTTTCTCCTGCGGTGATATAATCAGGGCATTCTTTCCAGTCTTCATCATTCCTACAACGACAACAAAAATGTAATATACATAAGAGAGAGATTTTTAGATCTTACAAAGTACAAATTATAGATGTTAAAAGACACACCATAGGTAAGTCATAACTTCCATGGAAGTGAGAAAACATGTCAATACCGATTGTGATTTACAATGAAACTAAACCATTAGCCAAGCAACATACATAAATGAGTTTAGGTTCTCATGTACTGTGAGTGGAGTTTTTATGCTTTGGATGCTCCTTCCCTAATCACAGTCAAGAGAGCACATCTTGTCATGGTTTAGGCTGGAAGGGACCTAAAAGGTCATCTAGCTCCACTGTCCCTGCCAGGGGCAGGGACACCCTCAACCAGACCAGGTTGCCCAAAGCCCCATCCAACCTGGCCTTGAAAACTGCCAGGGTGGGTGCAGCCACAGCTTCTCCGGGCAGCCTGTGTCAGGGCCTCACCACTTTCACAGGGAAGAATTTCTTCCTAATGCTTAATCTGAGAGAGCTGGGTCTCTTTAGCTTGGAGAAGAGGAGACTGAGAGGTGATCTCATTAATGTTTATAAACATGTAAAGGTGAGTGTCAGGAGGATGGATCCAGGCTCTTCTCAGTGATGGCCAGTGATAGGACAAGGGGCAATGGGTGTAAGCTGGAGCAAAGGAGGTTTCATATGAATATAGGGAAAACCTTTTCACTATAAGAGTGACAGAGTGATGGCACAGGCTGCCCAGAGAATTTGCGGAGTCTTTTTATATGGAAATACTCAAAATCTGCCTGGATGCATTTCTGTGTGACCTAATCTAGGTGATTCTGCTCTGGCAAAGGGTGTTAGACTAGACAATCTTTCGAGGTCCCTTCCAACTCCTAACATTCTAAGAAAGAACATCCTAAAGCTCCCCTCTTTTACTTCAAACCAGCACTACAGTTCTTGGTAAAGAATCTCTTTCCTGTAGGCCCCTTTAGATACTGGAAGCACTACCTGCTATGAATGAATACCAGCAAGTACAAAGGTAGGTAAATCTGATATGCATTTAGGCAACTATTGTTCTGACAGAGTTAAACTGCAGTAAAATGTCAATCTACATAATGAGGTCTGAAACGGTGAAAGCCAGTCCTTGGGGGAAAACAGTACCAAACAACCTGGGAATACAAGGACAGGGGAGTCTATGTCCCTGGGGAGCTGGTGAGATGCAGGCACTGCGGCACCCATGACTCACACAGGACAGCACATAAGGGTGCGTGCTGCACAAACCAATGGGGCACAAACCAACCCAAGACCACAGGATGTAAACAACAGGAAGAGAAATACAGCACTGTACGTGAGAAAGGGCTGAATTCCTTGGGATACAGAACTTCTAAAATGCAGGCTTGCAACAAGTAGCAAGAAACCTCTTATATTTTTCCATTCTGACTTTCCTAAAAAATTCATAAATATTCTTCGTAAACAAAAGAATCACAGCAGGAAATATCACATTCATTTAATGTCTTAAAAAAGACAAATGGCAGAGTTATAAAGAGCGTCATGAACTTTCAGACTGACAAATACTGCTATGTGTCTACGGTCATTTTTATATAGCCTAGCTGAAAATACTCAGCTGGTTCAAACCAAAAAAAAAAAGTCTTTGGTTAAAACAAAACTGGAATGACAAATTTGTTAGAAATGCAACAGAAAAACAAATCTCATAGAGAACAGATCTGCTGTGGCTCTTCTTTATCTCGATACTATCTCTCAGCCCAAATACAGACTGAACATTGATCTTCTAAAGTATCCTGGTTTGTTAAAAATATATTGTAAATGCTTTTCCTTATCAAGAGCTACTGAAGCTGTTCAGAAGGAGAATTAAGCAAAATTGATTATGCCAAGTGCAGTTTTCAGTACTGATGTGGCTACTTAAGAAGTAAAAAGGCATATATTAAGAAGCATTTCTGTCACTAAGCACTGGTCTTGTGCTCAACTGAGGAGACCAGGCACTTTTTTCAAGGAAACCCTGTAGCTCTGCCAGAGTGGGGACTTGATACAGGTTTATGCCGTTAGATACTATGGCTTGTGCTAAGTGGGAGACTGAGACAGATTACAGAGTTCAGTCCTGAGACTTAATTGTTGCTTGTGCATTGCAACAAACATTTTTATTGTGGATGTACAATTCACATCTTTTATTGCAGTATTCTAATTTGTAGCATAACAATTAATTATGTGATATGCTCAATTATGTAGCACCAATTTAGGGTTGAGTTTAATTAGTTTTTAAAGTTTTCACCTTCATGGGACATGACAGTGATAACTTAAACAGCAGTTTTCAATAGGATCCTTGTATTTATGAGTCATCTCAGAAGAGTAAGAAAGGCACCCATGCAATTAGGCTTAAATTTGCTAAGCAAATGTATCATCACCAGTAGAAAGTGTCTGTAATCAAAAAGGTTTTAATCCAGTACATTAGATGGATCAGAAACTCACATTCTCCTATTCCTCTGAACAAAAGGCCTGTTTTCCCTAGTCTCTGTTAATGCCTGTGTCCTCTGAGGCTGTAATGACCTGAAAACTGCAAGAGTTTAAGTGTAATCAGAATTGACACAGCTCAATTAAATATCACCCACAATCCCAGAGCAGCCTTTTCATTGGGACCTGCACATTCAGACTGCAATCCCACAACCTATCAATGGGAGATTTATAAAACTTTAATAAAAAATAGACAGGGCCTTGTATCTAAACTCCATATCTGTGCAAATATACAACAAATTTCACAGATTTCAAGTTAGGGTGGTAAGGAATAAACTCAAGTTTTCTATTAAAAAACTCCTTTCTCAAGCCACACACTTTTGGATTTTGCACCCTGTACCTAATTTAATAAGAATGTGTTCTTAATTATCTGCCAAGTAATGCTTGTCACTGCAAACTGGTTAATAATTAACAACAAATTCTGACATTGAAAAACATGCACTTAAAAACCAGATGTATGCCCTTAAAAACAGTTTGGCTCATACAATAGCAAAAAACTAACAGCAATGAGCTAACAGGCATAGCAAAATATGTTACTTCTTTTTTTCTCTTTCTTCTTTTGCTCTTCCATGTTATTACCTTTTCATGTACAATAGTTGTATTGTTCCTGGAGCAGTGAGGTTATAATAATTTCCGTCAGTCCAATAACATGAAAACGTCTCCAGTTCAGGTGATCTGCACTTGCTGATTTGTGGCCACTGCAATAGGTCTGTCAGGAAAAGCAGCAGAAGACATAAGGAGATACATTAAATAAGTCCATAAACCAGGTGAACACGTTGTTGAAGTGAAACTCACCATTTTTACTGAATACTCAGCCTCCATGTCTCCAAACTAGTCAAGCCCAGAGTCCTCAGCTGCCGCTCACACGACTTGCCTTCCAGCCCTTTCACCAAGTTTGTTGCCCTGCTCTGGGAACATTCAAGAACCTTCACGTCCTTCTTAAATTCTTGTGCCCAGCACTGCACCCAGCACTGCGGGTGAGGCTGCACCGACACTGAATGCAGTGGGGTAATCACCACTTTAGTCCGTCTGCTTTTGCTGTGTTTGATTAGTTCAGTGCAGTTACATCTAAATCAGCCCTGCACTTGCTTTAAACAATGTGTGGTACTGCAGAGCTCACCATTGGACTCAGCACACCTTAGTATTTACCCAGCTGAGAAGTTTTGTAATGTGCCTACTCAATAGAGCAGCTGCCTTGAACTGAGTTCAGATCTGTGTATACAACATTGTGTAGATGTAACCTTGGTCTGAGAGGGATAAGGACAGCTCTAAACATGTGTCTGTTCTACCACATGCTGCTTCCATATTAATCATTTCTGTTCTTTGTCAAAACTGAAATGATGTAGGGCCATGAAATGACCACTACGATTAGTCACCCTCATCAAGCCTTTTGAGAAAGATAAAAGCAAAAGTTGCATTGGCTCTCTGCTTTCAAAGTAGCATACTCCATTTTTCCTGATTTTTGAGGGTCTAATGCCAATGCTTTCTGTTTGGTCTGGTAAGTTTGTCAGAGGGAGATCACATGCACATGGAATTGTCTTGTCTTCCTCTTTTCACTGACTATCTAGGATCTATTATAATTTAAGAAAAACTATCCATTATGTAGATATTAGTCAGGTGATAATGACTGGTGAAATGATCCCTAGACAGAATCACTGGATGCTCCTGGATTCTGCATGTGAAGTTCTTCGCAAATATTTTGGATAATCACAACTCTAAATATCAGCATTTCAGATTAGACACACAGAAGAAAATTTTTACAAGTGAGCGTGGTGAAAAATTGGAACAGCTTGTCCAGAGAGGTAGTGGATGCCCCATCCCTGGAAACATTCAAGGCCAGACTGGAGTGGGCTTAGAGCAGCCTGATCTAGTGTAATAAGTCCCTGCCATTTTCAACTGCCCACTCAATGACTATATTTGGTATAAAATATTTACACTCAAAGTCAGGAAAAGTATTAAGACATCCACATTCACCGGACGCTTCCTCCTGTGCATAAGCACTCTGTAGCCTTTTTACATGTTGACTCCTTTAAGTATAGCTCAGACACAGCCTCTCAATGACAGAGCAATTTGAGGCTGAACTGTTTAAATTGTGTACTTCGTATTATACACTACCAAGCACCCACATCAGGCAGTAACCAATACATGAATATTGGGAATTACTATTTTGCTCATCCTGTATCATTGCCTCATTTAACACTTTGGACGCTGAGCAAGGACTGAACATATACATGTAAATAAGAGATTTTGTAAGCTGGGTGGCTTACGCTCCCCATCCCTCAACCTCCCAAAAGCACTTAAAGTTCCCGACAAAATAAAATAACCAATGTTTGATTGGAAAGAATTAAACAAAAAGGTTTTTTTTTCTCCTTCTTGGCTACCATGAACTTCAAATAAATTTATTTTTAAAACTAATTCTGTAATGAAGTGTTGCAACAAATGGAAAAAAAAAATCACACTGTTCTTTTTCAGCAAATACTGAAACAAAGTATTTCTACTATTGTGCGTGCCTGATTTTATTTGGTATGTTATTCAGTATTTAACAGCTTTGGCCTAATTCCCAAAATGCTTTTGTTTGACCTTGACTTGAGCTTTTACATTTTTCTACATCATTCATCAAACAATTTTTTATGCGGTAGAAATCTTTGTAAGAAACAGTACATGATCCTGAAATTGGAAACTGTCATAACATAGATAAGAACTAAAACATAGTAAATGATTCAAAAGTGTATTATAACTTTTAAAATACATGAATATTCCAGCTTCCGAACTTGGCATTCTTTTATATTCAGTTGAATTTTTTTAAAAAGAAAGCAAATAAAAATAAACGACATTTTGTGCCTTTACCTCACAGACATGAGTAAAATTGCCTTGGTTGCATAATACCTACAATCAACAAGACTCGAGTTTCTCCTTGCTTCTATAAACAGATACTGTGCAAGGAAGTACATGTTACAGCTTCTCCTGTTTCTATCCTCAGCTACATGCATCAAGAACAAATACAGTTTTTTTAACTGAAACAGGTTAAGAACTCAAGAAAATGATATATGGGAAAGCCTTCCTAAATGATACCTGTGCCATATTTACACCTAGAACACATAATATTTAAAGCCATCTCCATGGGTAAATAAAGTCCCACTGTCACTTCTTAACTTAATGAAGCAAACTGAATGGAATCAAACTTCACTTAAATTTTGAGAGGCTCAGAGGGATCATACACATAGGCTTTACAACCATTTACCAATTAACTCTGCTGAAGTCACCAGCTTTATATATAAGGTAAACTAAGGGCTGTAAGATGTACAAACTCTTCTAGGAAAGTGGATCACAACACAACCAGAAGCAGTATCAGATGCATCAGTGAGCCTTAGCAGAGCATAGAGAATACAGATTAAGGTTTGGTCCCTTACAGCCTAACTTCAGAGGATCGTATCCCTAAGGTTCTCACTTTCTTTTCCACTCACGACAGGATCATAATTCTTTGCCTCACAGGTTTACCTTGAACACGCACAATGATTTTTGAGCTGGAAACAGCTTTGGGAATTATATACTCTGGAATAACCATTTTATTTTATATATATATATGTAATTTTATATTTCATATTACACATATATTTGAAAAATTTTATTACTAAGGAAAATTATGTTCTGACTGATTGTTTTCAGTTTCTGTGTCAAGCTTCCAGCTTTCAAAACCACAGGTTTTTGTGACTGACCCAAAGAAACTTTGTCACACTGACTTGCTCAAGGCTTGGCACTCNCCATCTCCTGAACAAAGTGTACCAGAATGTGATAAATGAACACAATAGCTCAGCCGAATGAATTTAGGCATAAAGCCAGCAGGGTACTGAAAGTAAATGTTGTCAAACTGAGATTTTAAGTAGACTAGAAAAGCAAAACAAAACATGGATACACATTTGCTTTTTTCCTACCTGATCCAATAAGTTCCGTTCAAATTGTAGTAAATAAAACCACTTGCCTCATTTAAGATAATGGCTTGGCTGAATATGCAGATTCAACGGTTGAAAACAGAAAAGGCTGGTAAATTTGTGGTGTCCACTCCGACAACTAAGAAAGTTTGGTAGAAAAGTTCCGAGTCCTGCCCCTGGGTTTAGCTGAAGGTCAATGTTCAGCTACCACAACTGTGCTGCAAGAACGTAAAACCTCTTCACATTCAGCTCTCATTATATTATGACCACTGATTAGCCATGGTCTAAACTCTGGCTCAGACAGAAGAAACTGTGCCAAAACAGTAGCTAAAACAGTAGTGTGGTTTACAGAAAGAATCAGTAACGCAGATGTGCCATCTCCTACGCTTACTCTTGTTTGCAGGTCACCAGCCTGCAGTTTGCCATTTGGTGTAGTTTCAGTGCTATATATTCTTTAAAAAGGGAATATGGTACTATTACTCTTCCAGTAAGCTTACTGGTGGTTATACAGAAATTTAAGGCAAGCAAAAATATTCTTAAAACCGTGAGGTGGCAGAAGGCTAATTCCTTTAGAAATTTTTTTTTTTAAAGTTTCTCTAAAAAAATTTAACTTTAAACTGAATTTTCTCTGAGTATAGAACAGTAACAAACTGACATTTATAACTCAGGTGAAATGTAATATGTTATCATCATCTTGGAGAAAGTCCTGCTGCTACCATGGCACACATGCTCTCATGGCAGCATCGGTGGAGCAGCACACAAGTTGCACAGAAATGCCTTTTACTAGCATGGGACTTAGGTAGGTGAGATAAAAATGAGTGGTATGACATGAATGATAAAAAAAAAATGAAGTCAACCAAACGTAAAATTAAAAAAAAATAGGTTATATGGTTGCTGAACTAAAGGAAGTATTTCTGGCTGCAGTAATTATCAATTATCAGAACTCACAGTACCTATCATCACTAGAGCGAATTTACAGAAACATCTCATGTTCCAACATGCATATCAATGGCAGAAGGAACCTTAGGCAACAGTATGTCTTCATATAATCTACTCTCAAATCATACACAATGTACCATTGTGACAGTGTAATAAAGACGGAAATAGAAAAATAATACAGGGTAATCAACTACATTGAAAACTGTAAACAGTTATGAAGACCTAGAGTGCTATTTACCATAGCTCAGATTTGTATATTGAAAGTGAATGGTCTATCAATTAAGTTCTGCTACAGGTTCTACCAAGCTTGACAAATGTTGGGCAATTTATTGTAATAAAGACAAACTGATTTCTCTGGTACAAAGAAATTCTGATTCATTCAGACTGCGCAGCAAAACAATCAGTGTTTGCTGTAGGTGGATGATATTTTAACCAGGTACACTCTAGAACTAATAAACTGTCAGGCATCACATATATGGAGCATAGGATGCAGTAAGGGGAGTCAACAACCAGGTCACTTCCTCATCAGGTTGCTTGCTAGCCTGACTCGGCTAGGTACAACCTGTCCATGAAGGGCCAACAGTAAAGTTCTGAAGCCACTTTTGGGGGAAAAATTTTGGGAAAACATAATTTATTTCCTATCAGTAATAAGTAAGATCTTTTTGCATAAAGTACTTGACAGAAACAAAGCAAAGTTTAATAACTCCAATATGCTATTACATCACAGTGAAAACTGAAGGGAAATGCTGCATAAGGAATATTTTGCTCATGCAGTAAGTCTAAATATTTTAATAGTTCGTGAAAAATATGGGTGTTTTCCAGAGGAATGCGAGAGAGGAATGTGTTTTCACCTCTTCATTGAAGATTAATTTGGTGACTGCTACATTGAGCAATCACATGTAGGCATGTCTGCATAATGGATGAGTGGGTGTGCACTGTGTTCTGGGGAATGCCAGGAGCACTTTTTAGCACGTTCACAATACAATCGATTAAAAAAAAAAAAAAAAGAAACACATGCCCACACAGCCCCACCTCCCAGTACTGGAGCTTGGTAACACTGAATGAAGAGGCAATGTCTCTTCTTCTGATCGCTCTCTTTCAGAGCAAACGTCTCCCTTTTTCTGTTGAGTGAGACTGACACAATTAAAATAATAAAAGCCTTGCACAAGCAGAGCTTTTCCAGAGCATCAAAGTTCCATGGCTGTCCTGGTTCCCCATATTCCCTGTGCTACTGAGCGTTTGCAAAACAGAGATTGACGTGATTTGGTGTCCATAAAGGTACGCACAAAAATCAAGTAAATAAAGCCCAGGACAGAGAAGCAAACAATCATGCAGCATTACTCAGTCCTGTTGCCCATGAGACACTTCAGGGATGAGTGAGGACGTGGACACCTGCCATGTTCCATAGCCTCTGGCATGTGCTTTCCAAATCATTCCCTTCCATGGGTAGTGGTGGAATCACTGTTACCGCAAATCCTTATCAACTGGATCGACTACACACATGACATACACGTCTTATGTTACATTAAGCAGAGCCTGAGGTAGCAACATTTGTAAGTGAAAGGCAGCTAATGTAACAAATCCATTTCCAATTATATCTTAGTTGGTTACTTATTTGTAACTCATATTGAAATTACGTTTTCAAGGAAGTATGTATAAAATTAATAATGAATAATGCTTTTACCTGTTACGGCTATTGCTGTAGATGTTCAGTATTGATTAACATTATGTAGTAGGGCATATGAGGAAATATGGAAGCACAAATGAGGCCCCACGGGCAAACAGCATGTGCAATAAGCAAACATCACAGAAGGTTTTCCATGCTCTTCTCAAAGTAAACAAATTCTGCAGCACCGACAAAAATCTGCATCACTCTTTCTTCTGCACATGTACTAGCAATTTCCAGACTGAAGCCCAGTTCAAAGTTAACAGCTGCCTAGATGCAGTCCCAGCGCTCACCATCATGCAGCATAATGAAGCCACCAAGCAGTGGTGAGGGGGTGTCCAAGCTGAGATACAGCCCTTCTGAAGCCACCGGCTTCCCACCAGCGGTGGGATGGTCAGAACCAGGATCACCAAAGCCAAAGCATGATCCGACATCCCCAAAC
>VXBZ01006185.1:0-10526 GCA_013399135.1 Heliornis fulica | reverse complement strand
CACCACCCAGCCCTGCTCTATTCTCATGGGGAGAGAGGTTTCCACGAGTCTCCTGGCTCATCTGGTTTGACTGGAAAAGACTGGTTGGGAATATTTCTGAGTCCCAGAGCAAATGGAGACGTGGGACTGAGCAAGTCTGAGGCCATGAGGTGATGAGGGATGGGGATGGCTCTCAAGCTAAAGCCCACAGATGTCTTACCTGTCCACTGCAAAGAGCCTCTGGAGCAGAGCTGGGGAGTGTAACTGCACGTACAGGCAAGGAAGAAGGAGCAGGCAGGAAGATGCAGGCAGCTGGCAGAGGTGATTGTGCCTGGAAAGAGGAGGAGAGGGGAAAGAGGGGTTGTGCCAGTCTGCAAACAGTCAGGGTGGACTTCCCAGGGCCATCCTGTGGGACCATGCTGGGGTGCTGAGCTGATGCTCTGCCCAGGGGCTGAGCAAGGCTCCAAAGAAAGCCAGGGCAGAGGCTGTGCTCTGCCTTGCTCCGTGCTGCAGATGGCTGCAGGGAAACCCTACCTAGAGCTACAACAAGGGATGATTGCCAAGTGCCTTCTAATTATATATTTTTTTCATTTCCATGAGTTATTCATAGTACAATGTCTGATTGTGTAATCAAGGCTTTAACCCTTTACTCTAGTGGAATAAATTGGGTATTTTTAGCATTAAAAATGGCTTGGTATTTGAAGCAAACTCATTGAGATCCAACAAACTCAGGATGCTTTGACATCCCTTGATGAAAATGATCCCACTTGGTCAGCCCCTATCCCCATACACACACACACTGTGGCTTTCCTATGAGACAATTCTGAGCAGAGACAGACTTGACACTTGTAAATTAACTTGCCTGACACACAAACTGTTTGCATTTCTAGATGGTGGGGTGAATGACCCAAAACAAAACAGCACAAGCTCAGTTGTGATGGAAATAAACTGAATGCTGCTTGGAGAAGTGTTGCTGTAGGACAATGCACATAACCATCACTGTCACAGCTCTCTGGACACGGGTGCAACCCCATGAAGACCACAGAGCTTCACGGGGGGCATCATGCCAGGGCCTCTCCAAAAAGCCTTGCAGCTTCCCAACCCCCTGAGAAAGTACTGGAAGTGCATTGAAAATACTCAGCTCTAACTTGCCTGAGGTGAAGAGATTAAAATAGGAAGAACATCCAGAGGTGACACCTGAGGAGGAGCTGGAGAGAAGAGCTATTTGTGTTCTGGAACACCACGGGCACAAAGAAGGGAAGGGTGAAAAATTATCCAGAGGCATTTGGGTAGGAGGTTAGAGTGTCTCTGGCCACAGTACCTTGGAACTTCTACCCAAAAGGAAGAAGAGCAAGAAGAAAACCTTTCCACGGCGCAGAACAGCAGCTGGATGACGCGGTGCCTTGCAAAACCTTGGCTGCTCCGAGCCCTGGAGTCCATCCTGGCCCCTCCTTTCCTGGGTTTCTTGGTCCTAGCAACAAATAGCTGGGTAATTAAAAAAATTACACATCACCACTGCGAGGCACTGACAGTGCAGAGCTGGTGTGTGCTGCCTCGGGGGCGAGACCTCGACTCGAAGCCAAAGGCTGGGGCAGAGCAGCGGTTGGGGCGGGTTTGGGTGCAGTTTGTGATTAGGGGTGAGCAGTCCTGATTTTATTTCTGGTTTGCTTTCACTCTGTCTGGTGAGCTGCATTTCAGACCATCTTATTACAGAGAGCTGCAAACTGCTTATTTGGGGTTTTGTAAGCCAGGGCAACACCTTCTGCAAAAAGCATCTTTGAAAAGCAAAGTGAAGTCAGTCCTTAGTAGCACAGAAAAGGGCTTGAATCTGCACCCAGCACCATGAATTGTGGAGTTGTTTAGGTCAGAAAAGTCCTTTATCAAGTCCAACTGTAAACCCAAGGCTGCCAAGTCCACCACTAAACCACGTTCCCGAGGAGTGCCACTTGCTCTGAGATGTTCAGGGTTGTTCTCCTAACACAAGGAGGAAAGATCTGGTGGAGATTTCCAAGCTGGAGCTCAGCAGAAGCAGCTGTGGTTGGTGGAGCCATGGTGAGGAGAATCCCCAGGCTCTCCCCAGGCTCTCAGCCTGGGATATGGTTTCACTTAGGGATGTGGTTTAGGAGAGGACAGGTATGGTTGGACACTATCTCAAAGGTCTTTCCCAACCAAGTGATTGGGTGATTCTGAGCTCACCCATCTCAACCACACAAGGGGATGAGCAGAGCCAGCTCAGCACTGAGGAATGAACAGGTTTCCTCTTCATGGAGGGAAGCTGAAGCTTCAAGTCCTCCTCTGGGGCTGGGGGATGCCATGCCAGCACCTCTGTAGTTCCTGCATTTTACTTGGGGGAAAAGAGAAATAATGTGGCAGTTGTGACTTTAAAGATGTCACCTGCCAGGCACCACCAGATAAATCTCAGCAGGGGTGATCCCAACTCAGGCCTCCCAAACCCCATCTCTTACATTTCCCATCACGATACACACCCTTCCCCGAGCTGCTCTTTCCCCTGCTGGCAGGAGCAGTCCAATGCCAGCCAAAACACGGCCCCATTCCAGCGCTGGGGGAAGCCTGCTGCAGCTTTATCCCTTCATCTCCCTGCCTGACACGTGTGTCATCACATGCAATTAGCTAATGTTTTACAAATGCTCCAAGATCTTCAGAGGAGAGGTGCCCTAAAAGTGAAAATTGTTATGAGTAGCTTGAGGAAAGCTTCCAACTCCTGTTTCATGGGGGAGCCATTGCAAATAATGAGCTAAAAGTCCACTTTTACCAAATGCACTAAAAAAATCTCAAACTAAGGTGTTCACAATGTTGATGGACTCATTAGTCTTGTCAATTCTTATTTGTTATTAACTGCTTGAGTCTTGAGGCAACACAGGGTGCATGGTACACAAGTGATGGATGCATATCCCTTCATTCCTGGCTAATAAGGGGACATCTTTCATGTCACCAACCACATTTGCCCAAGAAAATGCTGATTTGGTGCTGGCAAAGAAGAGGTGATGGGAGAGTTTACAACACCACCCCTAGAGCCTGCTTTGGTGTGCAAATACACCCCAGCTTTCCCCACCAGACACACAAGCCATCCCTGCAACACGCGTTGCGATGACTTGTGTCAGGGCAAACCAGGTGTAGATCAAGCTCGTGGGATTGTTGAGGTTCTCCCCAGAAGATGGAGGACAGCAACGTGGTGAGCTCAGAGGCAAGAAGGATGTTGGGCTCATCTTGCCTGTGGAGAGTGGTATTTGCCCAATAGCAGCTGCCTTGGTATGGGAAAAAAAAGTGTGGAGAGATGTGTTTCCATCATTTGGGTGGAAGACAAGATAAAGCATCCATGCCGCGAGCTGTGTTTGGTTCCTTGGCTGGTTCTGAGCTCTCCTGGGGCAGGTGAGGACAGCAGGGTTGGCAGCATGTTCTGGCTTGTCCTGAGGACTCTCTTCTTGGTTTACACTCAACCTGCTTTTGTTCAATGCCAAAGGTGGGAGAAGTTCTTGTTTATTTTACATCGTCTCCATTCAAAGGAATGCAGACGGTGAAAGCTTTCACTGCCTAGTGAGGTGCTTCCCTCTAGTTGGGTCCCTGCAGAAGAAGCCCTTGGTGCTTGGCTGCAGATGGAAGGGAAGAGATGGACCTGACTTCCCAAATTCCAGATGCCCCAAGAACACCACAACAAGGAACAACTCAGGCTGCAGTGCACAAACAGGTCTGGCTGTGGTTTGCAGCCGTGTTTCACGTTGTAGCACACGTCTGCTGCTTCAACGGGCGGCAGTGTGGGAAGGTACCAGTCAGGCCAGTTGTTAACTCTCCAGTAAGAGGAACAGTTGTAGCTCACTCACATCCCACTGTTAATTAAGCTTGCAGCCCACACATGGAACTAGGAAGCATCTCGAGGAGCTAAGGGGCTCTGTCAGTGTGGGCAAACTCCAGGTTTACTTTATGTGATGACCCAAAGTCTCTTTCCATTTGCACCAGCAGAAAGTGTCACTCACTTATGTCACTGTATTTAGAGGATGACCCAGGTCTGGTTGTTTCATGGTATTCTGGTATTATTTCCCTTGATAATTAATACCATACCCATTTCTGCCAGGCTCACCATCGCTGCCTGTACGTGGAAAAAGCAGCCCTGAGCACTCTTGCCAGCAGTTACTTGTTTTCAGCTGAAAGCCTGAACTCCATCACTGGAGTACTTCTCTGGAGTTATCCAAAACCTGAAATGAGTTCCTGGTCCCTGGGAGAAGTTCAAAATCTCTTTCTGTCCCTCAGGCTCACCTCTGCTCTCAGCTTGCTTTAGAGATGGTGTCTTTGACAAGCAATAGGAACCTGCACTCTTGCTGGGCTGTTCTCCAAAGGTTGGATTTTGCAATTCTTGCTCAAGCAGCACTATCAGAGGTCACAGAGGATATCACCCCATCAAGCACTGATTAAACATTGATGAGGGACCTCTGCTCTTCTGACTGTTTCCAAGTATCAGCAAACCAGATAATTCAATCAGCATTCACACAGGTGGCATTGTGTGACTGGTCATGTGACACAGGTCCAATGTTATTTTGTGAAACTTTGGTGGGGCAAGAATTAAAAGAAATTAACACATTTTGATGCAAATCATCTCCTAACCTGATTTTAAAAAGGAGACCTGCACCCCCTCTGCTGGGCTCCTTCCGATGTGCAAAGAGTTACCCAAAAGCAAACGCCAGATGAAGAGACCAGAAGCAACTGTGAGTGTCTTGGCAGAGGAGGAGGGAGCTTGGAGATGAACCACTCATCAGTCCTGCTCTTGAGCCATTGCAGCATGTACAGAAGATCCTGCCAGGGTCTGGGAGGAACGTTGTAGCTGTAGTGATAGTGTCATTCTGCACCCACCCAACAGATCACTGGGTAAAGGCTCAGAGAAATGATCAGATTTCCAAAGTAGGAGGGAAGTTGGGAAGTACTGACTTTGCTTCTTACAAAAACCTGAAGGCAGATAAGAGGTGGCAACCATCCTCATAGGTTATTTTATGTAAGACCATTATCAACATCTCCAAGACAGCCAAGAGTACAACCAGAAGAAAGCAGCTCAAACCACAGCAAAAGAGATTTACGTCAGACACTGAAGAAGGAGGTAGGAAAAATCAAGTATCTGATTATGGCAGTAGATGGTGTGGGGCTTGTGGCTCCCACCATAGGTATTTACAGACAGATTTCTATTAAAGACCAGCAACAGACATCAGTAGATGTCCCACTGTCTTTTTTTAACTCAACATGGAGGACAATGCCAGACATTCTGACCCACTCCCCTCCTTGGTGACGTGATTAACGGGGCCAATTTCTAGAACATAAACGCTCCAAACTGATCTATATGTTAATGAACCCATACACAGCTCATGCCTGTGTGTGTACTCACATCCAAGGCACAGGAGCTGTAAAAATAAATGTTCAAAGTGCAGGAAATGCCAGAACTGAGGTTGTGTGCAATCTCAGCAGAGCCTTGCTGGACATACCCACCAGGGAACTTAATTTGTGACACTATATATTTTCTCCTCAAACTACCATTGACTCATTCCCTGCCTGGCTCAGTGCTCATTTAACAAGCAGCTATTTAACACTTTGACAGGTGTTCTTATTGTCAATCCACACTTGCAGCCCCAAACTCAATCCATTTCTGGTGCCAGGATCTTCCCTGCCTCCTTCAGAGTGGATACAGGCTCTTCCCTTCACACTTGTACTATCTGACCCCTCATTCTCTGCCCAAAACCCCTCCTTGTCCCCAAGATCTGCCATTCACAAAGCCTCCTTTGCCATAGAATCACAGAACTCATTCAGTGGGAATGGATCATCCAAGCCCACCCAGTCCCACCCCCCTGCATTGAGCAGGGACATCTTCACTAGAGCAGGTTGCTCAGGGCCCCATCCACCCTGACCTTGTCCTCTGAATGCCCAGAGCACCAGTTAGTCCCCTTCAAAGGGCTGAGGGTCACCACCCCCCCTGCCCTCACTTTACTTTGGCCTGTTGGGTATCCCAGTGTCTCCTCTCTGATAAGCCACCGGTGCAGGACAGGAGACACCAGACCAGGAGGATGCACAGAGGAAAGATGCCAGCGCCAGCTCCCTGGAGGGATGGTGGCAGCATGTCCCAAACAAAACCTCCCCATTTTAATTGAACTACAAAACCCAACTTTGATTTTGCTTTTAAAAATGGGTTAGAACAGGTTTTGCTGAATCACTTACACAAGCAGAAATCTCATTTCCACTGGAAAGTGCTGTAGTCAATTGACTTTGCCAAATGTAGTTCAAAACATCACAGAAATCCCATCCAGTGAGTCACACTCTGTTGCTGTTCAACCCCACAACTGATTTCAATCTGAACAACATGTAAACTCAGCCAACACCAGCAGCCCCTTGAGCCCCTTACACTGGACACAGGCAGATGGGTGGGATGCAGCAACCCCACCTGCTTTGCATCCCTCTGCCAAATTAATGTCCTCAGGGTGACAGTGGCATCACCCTGGGGCAACCCCACATCAACAGCTCGAACACAGAGCTGGCATTTATGTGCTGGTGCCTCGTTATTGACTCTACTCCAGATTATTCAAGCCACAATGTTTTATTTGAGGAGGAACTGGCAGCCTAATGGTGACTAGTTGGTAACCTCCAGGTTATTTTTGCTCTTTGGCTGTGTTTTGTGTCTTGGTTCAGACCTTTGAAGTCAGGTTTGTCTCAGATTTGCTGGGCTGTAATAGTTTTTAAACAATGCAAGGGATGAAAGTTATTACATTTTATAAAGTATTTTTACTGTAACATTAAAAACAGAGTACAGGGAGTACTGGATTTGGTTTATAGAAATCTGGAATTAAGTTAATGTGCAACTGATGATTTAAATAATCTTTTGAGTGCAATGATGTTTTAAGCAGCAAAAATAAGAAAATGGGAGATGAAAAATAACAATGTTATGTATTTAACCTTGTATTGTGGTGCTGGTGCTACAGGATATACAAATAACCACACATAAAGGAGCAGAGAGCAAGGAACACAGATCAAAGGATGCAGCAGAGGCCCAAACCTCACCCAGGTACTTTACTGCAGCCAAAGAGCTTCATGATCTACTACAGCAGAGATGATGTTGCCTTTTTGGTAGGGTACCAAGCTCCACCCTGGAGATGTGCTAGAGGAGAAGAAAGCTACTTAGACCTCTGCACTGTCTGGGAGGGGATGTAGTGTTAGCCAAAACCAGCATGGACATGACCAGCCAGGTCCTCACCCAGTCCAGCTCATAAAGAATCACAGAATCACTTGGGTTGAAAGAGACCTTCAGGACAGAGGCCACCCCAGCCTGACCCTGCCCAGGCCACCTCTAGCCCATGTCCTTCAGCACCTCATCTCTTGGCCTTTCCAATCCCTCCAGGGATGGGGACTCCACCACTGCCCTGGGCAGCCTGTTCCAACGCCTGACAACCCTTTCAGGGGGGAAATTCTTCCTGATGTCCAACCTCAATCTCCCCTGGGGCAGTTTGGGGCCATTTCTTCTGGTCCTGTCGCTTGTTTNTGACACTGGGGCAATCCCTTCCCTGCTCCTGCTGGTCACACCATTCCTGAGACAGCCCAGGATTCCCTTGGCCTTCTTGGCCACCTGGGCACACTGCTGGCTCGTGTTCAGCCACTGCCAACCAACCCCTCAGGTCCTTCTCCTCCAGAAGCTCTGAGCTATTCTGCTCCAAGCCTGGGCAACACCCATGGTTTTTTTTAGATCTCTTCTTTCCTGTGTTATTATTTGAGTACCTACATAGCATTTATAGTCAAGCTATGACAGTTTGACTTCTAATGTGTGCTCAGAGCCATCACCCTCCACATCCACAAAGGGCTTTGATGCTGTTATTTGCTCCTCTAACAGCACAAGCCAGTTCTCCAGTACAGCTCACAACGATGGAAAGGTTTGGGAGACACATAAAGATCACACAGAGATGCAACTCACGCTAAATATTTACAGCACATTTTAGAAAATGTCTTTGTTAGTGGGAATAAATGAAGTTATTTTGTTTACTTGAAGAAGGAACTGTGGTTTGCTGACATGTGCAGCTGAGGCGCGTTTCTGCTCCATAGAAGTTATGATGTGCAAGAAAATAAAACTAGATGATGAATCACAACTGTCACTGATGATGACAAAAATAATTGAGATCACATTTTGGGTTGGGTGCATCTGCAAAAAAGCTGTGGGAAATAAATGCAGCTCAACGCCCTCGGATGTTCTACGCTGAGGCAGCGGGGCCGAGAGGCAGCCACGGGGCAGGCTGCGACCCAGCCGGTGTGCCCTGTCAGGGCAAGGATCAATGAGACTTCCTTATTGGAAACAGGATTCCCCCACAGGAAGGGAGCACCAGCAATCTGCAGCCCATGCTCACAGCTATCAACAGGGAGACAATGCCTGCAGGATCAAATCAAACAACTTCCACTGGTATTTAGCTTTAACGACGCGTATATTCCGCTGGCGGAAACCAGCATCACTTTGTAAGCATGAGGGGAGCTACCATGCAGCCCCCATCCCCATGCTCAGAGGGTGACACCCTCCCTGCATCAATCCACAGCTGGGGCAGGGCAATGCTGTGGGCACCAGCCAACCCCCTGACTGCAAAACCAGGCTGCCTCGGGAGGCTGCGGGTCAGCGGGGAAGGGAAACACCACTCAAAGTGTAGAGTTTGGGGAAAAAGAGAAAAAAATTAATGTGCTGAGAATAGAAGCTGAAAGTGGCACTGCACTCTTAGGGGGAGGAAAACCACAGAGGATTTATTGGCCAGGACAACACAGGCATCGAGGAGTTAGCATTGTCCCACTCTGTGTGTTCCCCTTGCCCCATCCAGGTGGCACCTTGGGGATCCAGGCAGCCCCTCAGCCCCCAATCCAGCTCTGCTGCTGGCAGAGGTGATGGGCAAGATGAAGCTGGATGTGGCAGCAGGAAATTTGGGAGTTTTACCTTGCAGAGGATGTGCTGAGCCCTTGTGTTTGTTCCCCCATCCCTTTGCTGCCTGCTCGCTGCCCTGAACAGCCTCACAAGAGCAGGGGGTTAGAGACATGGTACAGTTATGGCTTGGATATATATAAACCATATGTAAGTGTATATGTGTGTGCACATACGTGCTGTACATAAGTATTGATGTACTAGTCTATAATATATATTAATACAAACCCAATGTATTACATTATTAACTACATATGTGTGCCTATATAATTCAATTTTCATCGTTTATAAATACCACCTTTTGTTCCAGCAACTGCTTCTGCATATGTTTAGAGAAAAAAACCAAAAAAACAAAGGTAATAATAGCACTGAGTCCAATTCCAAGCTCTACTGTGGAATCCCCACAAGGAGCTATGGCCTGACACAGGTTTCTGAGCAGCTTAGGAGACACATTGGCCACCAAGCTTCTGCTTGTGCACCTACAAGAGCTGTCCAAAAGAAGAGAAACATTCTAACATTACAGCAGTGAGTGTCCTACCCACCCAGGACCTGCTGCCCAGTGCCATGGAGCTCACCAGCCTCCAGTTATTGCTCCTTCCAGACCCTGTCCTCCCACAGAGCCCATCTGGATGTTTCTGAACCATTAAACTTCCAGCTCAGGCTGTGGCTGTATGCTGAACCTCTCCCTTTAGTGTCCAATCCCCTGTCAGGGGGAAAAAAGGGACAAATCTGCAAAAAAGTTATTAGATCAAGTTCTCTCAATATATAAATTTGAGAGCATAGTACTATTTGAGGAGCAAAATGGGAAGCAAAACAACAATAACAACCCACAAACAACAACAACAAATTAAAAAAAAAACCAAAACCAAACCAGTGAATGGAATTAAATACTTGACTTATTTTCCAAACACTAACAATCAAGCCAAAGGACTGGTTAGTATGTGGGTCAAAAAGACCTGGGAAGGATAAAAGCTTCTGACTGATGACTCTGTTCTTCTACCCACTAATGTTTTCTCACTATCAACTGTGAACAGAGCTTGGCAATAAATAGTGCTTTGAACCTATAAATCAGCTAGTGCAGAATCTTTTCTTCCAGGAAAACTCCCACTGACTCCAGTTGCTTTCAGGATTTGGCATTTTCTAATGAGAAGCCTGGCCTGTGGAGTTTTCCTCGCCCTGGTATTGCAGACTTTTGTGAGGAAGACTCAGCACCTTGCAGGGGGAGTCCTTTGATCATTCCCTCACTGTCTGGGAAATGTATCCCGATGTCACAGGGAAATGTAAATTAGGATATTGCTATGACAAGAATAGATCTCTAACTTTAGTGTTTAACTTACACACAGGCACCCTGTGAGTAGTTTCCTGCACGCCCTGAGGAGCTGAGTGCCTACCTGCTTCTGGCCAGGCACTCTACCAGCATTTTAAGGCAACTAGAGACCTTTGTAAATGTAGCCCATAGCTCCTGAATACTGAGGTTTGCTTCACAGGGCTATCAGCTTCACAGGGGATTGGACACTAAAGGGAGAGGTTGGTCTCTCCAACAAACTTGGGGAGACCAACCTGTCCAGGAACAACCATAGCTGGGAGACCTTTGGAGACAGCATCAGCAGATGGA
>VXBZ01006184.1:0-37955 GCA_013399135.1 Heliornis fulica | reverse complement strand
AAAAAAATCTATGATTCTATGATACTTATCCAATATAAGAGGAATAGTCAGACTATTTCTCTTGGGCATTCATAGATTTCAGTTTCAACCTGATGACCTGCTAATCATCATTTCACTGTCATTGAGCTCACAGGCTGCCATAGATGAAAAAAGCAAACAATAAAACCCACAACACAACATAGTAACTCAGCTGAATCAGTGTCTGCTTCACTTCTTTCTGCTTAGAGCACACTTTCTTTTCCTCTGGAAAGGCTTCTTACCCAGGTTGGTTACAGCACTGGCTGAGACTCCACTTGAGCTTCCTTCAGATTGGCAATCATACCTCTTAAAAATACCAATTTTTTTTTTCTTTAATGGACAACTACCCTATTTCTCCCCCCCCCCTTTTTTTTTTAAGAAAACTGAAGTGATTTAATAGCATTATCAGGAAAAACATTGACAATAGCACCTAAAAAATGGTCATGGTGTGTTTCTCAAGACTGACACTATTTACTTTTGATTTGCTTGCTTTTTAAACGATTTCTTCTACACAACAAGCAGTGTTGGAAGCACAACCTTCTGTTTAAGCTGTTCAATATTTCCTAGCATATAACTCTGAGTTGCTCAGAACTTTGACCAAATTGTTTTGTTCTGACTGTTCTTGCCCAGACTAGCTCTAACTCCTAGTCCCAGGAAGACATTTTCTCTTAAGAAAAAAAAAAATATCCAAACTCATAATTCGTTTTTTCTTTGGAGGAAAACTACAGAAGAAAGTGGAAAATGAGGTGAGAGAATAGAATTTGTTATTCAGGGGTGTAAGAGGTCAAACTTAAGACAAAAGAGTGGTTTCTGGGGGGGAAATGTGTTTTATCTGGCAGTTAAATGAATTATCACATGTATAGACAAAAGAGTTAAATTAAAGATCAATATGCAATTGGACTGCTAAAATTCATGCTAATGAATAATGTTAAAAATTGGACTGCTAAAATTCTTTAGTTTTAAGATTCCTCTCCAGACTATGATTAATGTGTATTTAAAAATACAGAGAGCTATTTGCATTTCATTATACTGCATGTAGATTCAGCTTGACTACACTTCCATGAGAGCCTTTCTGCCTTACAGCTGTATTCTACCATTGTCTGTTTTCATTTATTGCATGACTTTTCTGATGCTCAGTGAGATCAGTGGGCTTTAGTTCTGCCCCTGCATGGGAATCCTTTAGAAACAAGCTGCAATGCAGCAACTCTGCCAGATACAGATAGATGGTATGGGCATCAATGCCTTCCTCCCAGTACAGACAGAGTTTGAACCATATATACTATCTTAAGTAAAGGGACTAGGATGCCAGTTACCCACAGTAGGATGTTTGCTATCTACTTCTCAGATGCTATCAGCTCTAAAGATGGGAATGCTTAACAGGAGTATCAAGCTACTTGAAAGGTAACCTATGAGTTAAGTGCAGCACTTTTGATCCATTTATCATAATCCATTTCTGTGGGGGAGAAGTCCGTTTTACTGAAACAATTTTTCTCTCAGAAGAAAAGGTATCTATTGCAAAACTTATATGTTGCAAAATCCATATGTTTTAGATGCTGTGATGTATTTGTCTCTCAAGAAATACGTATGTCTGACAAAATCTTTCCATGTCTCCCAATCACATATTCCTGCGTAGATAAAAACATGTAAGTCTGAGCAGTTTACACACACAGAGAAGTGTCTGCCCAGATTCTCAGGCACACTGTTTTGGTGAGCGTAATATGGCCATTATGTCAGTAACTACTGAAATACAGTATTGAACGCAGCAGGCAGGCAGTAATGTGGTTTCTGCCACAGAGTTATGGAAAACACTAGGAGGCACACTGCAGCAACAATACACAGTTACAGATGTCACTGCAGCAAGTCATGCTAAACTGCTGGAGCCCTGCATGCTTGCAGTGACATTGGTTGTCATTTAAATGGTTTCTTCTAAAATACAGTTGCTTGGTTCTGGGTAAGAAATAGAGAGAAGGGGGAGTAGGCACTCTCTTTCCTTTTGCAACTGTACAAGCCAGAAGAGTTACAGCCAAACTTCTGAGTCAAAATAAATGATAAGGTCATTGTGCTTTTAGCTGAACGCCAAACAAATATTGTTCTGCTAGTTTTTAGACAAGATTCATTTACTACAATAATCTCTTTTACACCTAAATACTGCTATGGTCACCATCTAAAAGCTTTATAAATGATCTTTCAAGTTTGCAGTATAGGACAATTACCTAGGTGCAAACCAAAGCCTGCCAAAACTTCAAGATACACAAAAGGTTACTATTTTCTTTTAAAATCCACATTTGCACCATATGCATATAGATTGGGCACCCACCATCTGAATTTGCAAATGTGCGCATACTTTTTCCTCCCCCTGCTACAAAACTAAAGAGCATTTCAGCTTAAGTGTGCAGTTACATCATTTGCATATGAAGTTTGTGCACCAATTTTAGATGTATTATCCTAACAATAAGCTATATAAAGCACATTCCTAGTCCATGTAAATCAGAGTATACTTCTGAAGGTTATAATAGCTATGAATAAGCGAGTGCATAGTTCCATGCCTAATTCACATGTAGTAATATTTGTGCCAGTAATCTACTCAAAGGAAAATATAACCAAGTTATGAATGTATTTCTATATGAAGAGCTTTCAAGCTCAAAAGTATAATGAAAAGAGGGAAGTAGAAGCTGCAGTGCAACTAATGAAATAAGTAAGCGGACTCTCAAGAGAAGAACGGGAGACAGATATAGCTAGAGACTAAAGCCCAGAGAGAAATGTGAATGATATACAGAGTTTGCAAGGGAAAAGAGGTGATGAAACGTACCTGAGATTCATGAGAAGAGTCAAATCTGTGCAACCGGGAACTAATTATGAAGGGGAATTAATAAGTCTGTCACCAGTGCAGATCGAGAAACTGGAATAGCAAACTAACCACCAGAGTAAGGATGTAAAATGTGGTTCTGAAGTTGATGAAAGGTAGGGAAAATTCCATAATTATCCTTTATCTGTAATTATCCTTAATTATCCTAATTAATCTTGATTGCTTTCCACGATGAAATAGATGGCTGTGCAGACAAAGGGAAAGCAATGTGTTTCATTTACCTTGAGTTTAGCAAGGATTTGGACACAGTCACCCATAGCAGTCTTGCAGGCATGTTGAATGGGTAGAGACAAGATGAGCAAACATCAAGGGAAAAATTGGCTGGATCATTGCACTCAAAGCATTGTGATCGATAGTTCAGAGTCTTAACAGGCATCCAGTTGCAAGTGGCTCTCCTCAGAGCTCAGTACAAGGACTGATAATACTAAACACATTTGGGAAAGGTTTACCTAGTTCACAAACAATTCCAGAGGTGAGCAGTTGATATACTGGATGGGGAGCAGGGGGTGTTGACTGTTCGAAGAACAGCTGACCCAGGAAGGTGGAGATCAAAGGCAAAAGCAGAATCCTGTACCCAGGGTTACAATAACCACGGGTAACAGCAAGGCTCTAGATGACTGCTTAGAAATCAGGTCTGCAGATTAGGGCATGGTGGACAGCCAGTTGAATATGAGACAGCAGTGCACCCTTAAGGCAGTGAAGGATAACCATATACTGCACAGCTGAAGGGTAGCCAGGAGGTATGGGTGGTTATTTCCTTTTGTTTTGGCCCTGTGAAGCTCCATCCAAAGCTTTGGATGCTCCCAGAAACAACTGGTAACTAGGACAGTTAGGAGCATGCAGCACCTGTCATGCAGAGATCAAAGGAAATGCATTTGTTCAGCCTGGAGAAAAGAACACTTAAGGAGAAACAGAGATCTGCCTTCATCATCCTAAAAGTGATCCATAGAAAGGACAGAGACAGACTTTTCTCAGAGCTGACAAGCATAAGCTTGAGAGAGAATTGTCACAAGGTGAAACCTGGACTAAAGAAAAACTATGCTCATGGTGGGAGTAAGTGCTGGAACACTTACCAGAGAAGTTTTGGGGTCTCTATCTTAGAGATTTTCATACTTGGTTCAACAAGATCCTGACCAAACTTTGAAACTGATCTTGATTTGAGCAAGATTAAATGAGCTCCAGAAATCCCTTCCAAAGTAGTTCAATGATACTAAATTTGGGTGGATATTAAAGGAAGTAGGTTCTGAGGTGACTTTTATGGAAAACTTTACTTTCTAGCAAAGGACAGGAATAAGCAAAAGAAGTAAGGGAAATTATTGCTTGTGCTAGAAAGAAAAGTTGAGTACTTGATGATGGTGACTTGCCTGTTGGTTCACACTCACCTTGGGGAAAGAAGGATTTTCCTAGTGATTTGTATGCTTGTGATTAGTTATGAACTGGGAT
Source organism: Heliornis fulica (assembly GCA_013399135.1). Classification (NCBI taxonomy): domain Eukaryota; kingdom Metazoa; phylum Chordata; class Aves; order Gruiformes; family Heliornithidae; genus Heliornis; species Heliornis fulica. The sequence goes on along the minus strand of VXBZ01006184.1, from coordinate 33,628 downwards.
AGTCGCCCTAACACCTGGATAAAAAATCATAACTCATACTCAAAGAACATTGGTCGTTCTGAAAATTAATTAGCCTAGTATATCTTTTCCAGCAGTTTATTCTGAAACTGCTGGAAAAGTTGGATCCAGACAAGGATCAAAATCAAGTTAGACTCCACAGGAATTCTTCAGATATGAATCTGTATTTTGAAGGTCTGAATCAGAAAAGAAACTTGAACAGAATTGATGGCACAAAAGAAAATATGTATCCCCGAAATAAAAGACTCTCTTCAGTGAAAATAATAATGTTGGAGAAAGATTTTGAATAATAAATCCTTGTGTGTGCAAGTCCGTCTAACCACCTTGACAGCTTGTTTGATCAAAGAAAGAAGTAAACCTTTTGGAGATGATCTAATGTACAAATTTTCTTTTACATATGTGATTCTTTCTCTAAAGATAGTAACTGCGCTGTTAATATTTGGATTTTATAAATACTTTATCTTGACATTTCTTGGCTATAGGGGTAACTGTGGGGAACTGGCAAGCCAGACATTTCCCATATCTGATTATTAGTGCTATTCATCAAAGGTAATGCTAAAGATCCTTAAGATGTAGGGAATGTCTATCCAAAAAACATTCACAGACCAGCTTAGGAAATGTCAAAACAAGGTGCAGACTTGCCAGAGGGTTTTGGGCATGCAATATGATTTAAGTAGGTCCCTGAAGGGTCTGAGCTCTAAAGGTACAACAGAAAAGGTGCCTGCACCTTCTCATCAGACTGACTTCTGCTAAGCCCTCAGAGTACTAAGATTCTACAATCAGTGTAGACAGGTCTTATAAGACAACATGGATATTAAGAATATTGTTGGGAAAGAATTCACATCACTTTTCAGTACACAGGGAAAAGAAATAAGATAAACAATACTGCAGTAATGGATAAATCATGGAAGGCGGGAAGTAGAATTATTTTTTAAAAAGCCCCTCCCCCCTCAAACAGAAGAAGGAACACAAAAATATATGACAATAATAAATTAGTAGAATTCAATACAGATAATGAAAGTTCATGCACTTAATTCACATAAGAAATTGTATGAGTTCCAAGAGAAACAATTTAAATGTTCCCATATTAATGCAAAAAGCCTGGACAACAAAGCAGAGAAAATGGAGTTACTAGTACAGGACATTAAACTGCTGTAACAGCCATACAAGAAAAATGGAGGAATAGCAGTCCAGATGGGAAGTAGGTAGCAGCTTTCTTCAGCAAACTATAAATAAAAGCAGTGCAGTTGCTCTGTACATAAGCAATGTAACAAAGAGTAAAGAAAAAAATTAAGCAATAGCAGAGATAAAGTGAAACTTGTTATATCAAAATTATTTTAAGGGAAGACTTGTATCAGGGCTGATTTTTCTAAAACACCCGAATCAGAGTTGCATTCAGATGGAAATATTATTTTCTTACTATAAAGAATAAGAGATACCTGAAATTATATCAGGAAACATAAAGGTCCAGATGTTTCTGTACATTGTACTTGACAAATTTCTTCAGCAACAAACTCTGGAGTCAATGTTAGGTCATCTTTGGGTTAGCTAATCATAAGTATGATTGAAAGAAGTTGTCACTGCTGCCTTAAATGACATTAAAATATACACAAACCATACATTTGTAACTGAAGCTTCCAATTTCAAAAGCTTGAAGAGGAAGAATTTCTGGGAGATAATAGATTAAGTCTAGTGATCTGGAAGGCTCAAGGAAGTTTGGTCTATTTCCACACCCTCTGAAACAGTAGTGTAAATCTATCTTTAACTAGGAAAAAAACTCCCATGAAAAGTTCCTGTACTAATTGCATGAACTGGTGTCTCAGAAAGGTTATTACAAGCCAGTGGATACCTGACAAGCAAAGGAAAAGACTGACCAAAGAATGATTCAAAGACCTTGCTATCCTGCAGAGCTCCCAGGACCTTCACTTCTGTAATCGAGTTTAAAAAAAATCACAGGTGAAACAGTCATTGCTGTCCATTCTGCCTTGGTATCCTCAGTCCTGAGAAGGCTGCCTTGTTTCCAGAGGAAGCTTCCACTAAGGAAAGACAAGAGCATTTGGTCCTGGATAGTGAAGTCTGGTGAGATGAGTGACACCATTTGAAACATTTCCTTCCCTGGGTGGGGACTGTGGAGGTGAAGGGTATGGGGAGGGATGGGTTTTGCCTGTTGCACAGGCACAGTTATCCCTGTGAGTATGTTGCGTGGTTGTGACTGGCCTACCAGCCCTCCAAGAAGACAAAAAGGAGTTTTTGTCCTGCACATAGGAAAGGTGCAATTAGTTCTAATGCCATTTGTTTGTTGTTGGGTTTTTTTATAGCTATAGCACTTGCCCTGCAGGTAGAATAATGACTACACTATCAAAAGGTGTCCTGAAAATCAAGGACTTTTTGGTACCAAATGTCCTTGGTTTGGGATTCTTGGTGTCTAAGTTTATTTTATTATTCCTTTAACTAAATAAACTAGGGCTGCTTAAATGACACTAGATGGAATGCTTTCTGTAGGGAAAGTGCTAATGTTGCTTCTGATCTGATCAGTGCTTTTTCCCTATAATTTAGAATTAATAGTCCAATATATACAGCAGGATTAAAAATGTTTGAACTTTCCAAATGCATCTCCGCTTCTGCCAATTCAGCTGTGTTACAGTAGAAGATTAACTACTAAGAGCTTGGGAATCTGACTGCGTCAATTTTGTATATTCATCTGCATTGGTATTTATTTGTTTGTTTGCTATAACTTCTGTACCTCAGGTTATGCCTCAGAGAACCTTCATTCCCATCATAGAAAAATGGCAAGAAACTAAAGCGGTAAAACTGTCCCTTTTTATGCCTTCATCAATTTGGTTTATACTTTAAGAACCTGAAGCCAATACTTTTGTCATGGGCAAGAGTAGGAACTTCTCCCATGTTTCTTCTCCCTCTTTACAGATGGTTCAGGTTTTTTTTTTTTCTTTCTCCTCTTCGGTGATCATTTTATGTGTGAGTGGACAAAAGTGGTAAGTCAGGTGCTGTCGTGGTTTAACCTGGCCAGCAGCTAAAACAACCACACTGCCATTGGCTCACTCCTCCCCGCTCCCACAGTGGAAAGGTAAAACATACGGGTTGAGGTAAATACTATTTAAAAGGACAGAAAATTAAAAATAATAATATAGAAAAGAAGCGATGCACAACACAATTGCTCACCACCCAGAACCAATGCACAGCTAGTTCCTGAGACACACCACCTCCCAGCCAACCCCTCATTTATATATTGAATTTGACGTCACATGATATGGAATAACCCTTTGGCCACTCTGGGTCAGCTGTCCTAACAGTGTCCCCTCCCAGCTTCTTGGACATCCCTCCATCTTCTCACTGTCAGACCAGTATGAAAAGGTGAAAATTCCTTGACTGATTGGCAGTAACTAAAATATTAGTGTTATCAACATTGTTCTCATCCTTGATCCAAAACACAGCACTCTACCAGCTGCTCTTAAGAAAATTTAACTATCCCACCCAAAACCAGGACAGGTGTTGAGCAAGTAAACTGTCCTCAGCACCATGGTCCTTATGCAGTGCTTGTCAGATTTCAGTGAGCTTCAGTGTTCAGGCTCTCTGCCTTTTGGTCCAATTTGAAATGGGTCACTTTCTCAGGCAGACATTACAAACACAAACCAAAAGCACAAGTTACCTAAACTTCTGATTTATGGCATTTGCAAGCATACTGCAAGTGTTTGTATGAAATTGACCTACAACAATCTTAAAACAATCTCAAAAATAAAAAAAAAAAAATCTGGGAAAAAGAACTGTAAGGGCAATTGTGTTTTCAAACAGAGAAGTGGGAGTTGCCTTTTGTGACAATTGTGTTGTTTCACCATATGCACAACACTAATGCACAACTTGCAATCATTTGTCTTACTAATTATGCATTTACAATATTAAGCTGTTTTGCATAATGTAAAACAACAAGCAAGAATACACATTTTTACAACACCACCTTTAAAACCATGCCATTTGTGACAAAAACAACCTTGACAGCTCTTTGTTCCATTGAAATCAACAACTAGGTTACATAACCTTATTCTCTGTGATATGCAAATTCTCTGGTTTGAGGAACAAGCATTGCAAAATAAGCTGTGCTGGTATTAGCCTGGTCTGAATAGAAGGCAGAATAATAAGTGCAGAAATAGGCTCTGTTCTCTATATTCGAGTTTGGGGATCAGAGAAAATGGATACAAGTCATTAATCACATCATTGTGGGGTTTCTTTCATTGTTTCAAGAGGAAACATCAAGCTGCATGGCTGGAAGACTTGCCCTTTCTGTCAGTTAGAAAATGATAAAAGTGTTTCTTAAAATAATCTTAGTCTAATACTGTGACTTTCATGCACAATATAAAATTGCCAGGTCTCTACCATACTTCAAAGAATATGATTAGCAAAGAATGTATTCTTCTTCTTTTGCTCTCATTTTGCAGAGACACTTGAAAATGGTAAATCTACTCAATGCTAGTAGTACTTGTCTGGTTTTATTTTTCTTTGTGAGATGTTAGAGTGTTTAATCATCTAGTTAAAGGCAGCAATCATTTGCCTAAACCAGGAATAATTCAAGTAATGAGATATGCAAAACAGACGCATGCAAGAAAAAAAAACTAATTCCCCTAAGACTCGCCTTCTGAATTGGCAAAAAATAATGAATCTTTATGTCTGCAGTGATAAAGCAGGACTCCTCACTCTCAGTATCTCCATCTTCAGTTAGATTGCTTGCAGATCCACTGAAATTAGATGTCAGTGTAAATTATGGTGTAGGCCGAGTTACTAGCCAAGGCTATGAAGGGTAGACACATAAAAACAAGGTGCTATTGAAGGTAATTGCTTTTGATCTTAAAGTTCTTAAGTGACAAAATGGGTGCTGATGTGGCATTTGCATCAGAGGTTCCCTTTTAATTGACACTGACTAGATGAAGGGCTTGCTTTTTTTCCTAGAGATTTTTTTTCCTACTTAATTCTTAAAATCCACCTTGTAAACCAGTGGCAGACTGCAGAACACAGTTCAGCTTAGAAGGAAAAGGATATTTGTTTGTTTCATACAAGGGATACAAGAAAAAAGCATGTGTGCACAGGTACACATATTCATCATGTGTTTTATAGAGAGACAGGCAAAGTAATGTTAAATTCATAAGCAAAACAGTTGTGTATAAATGGTTAAATCTGAATAAATGATGCCTAGATTTATCATTGCACTGCCCATCTCTCAGACAAGCCATTGTCTAGTGTGGTGCTCAGCTGGATTTACTTCCCCAGGCTCCCCATGCTATCTGTAAATAAAAATTAATACATTGAAGCCATCAAGTCAAAGAAGGCATCACCTGAGCTAGCCAGGAAGAAACGATAGGAAAAGGGCAAAAGTTAAGCTTCATATACTTAATGCTTTTAAGCATGTTAAGCCAGAGAGATGGACATGCCAGGTTTTCCAGTTTTCCAGCTAAACTTTTCTCAGAATGGTTCTTCTAATGGAGTGATACCTTGAAAATGCAGAAGACACACAGATACCCCTCACTAGACCTCCTTCAGACAGTTTTCCAAAGACTTGCATAGTGACCTGGCTGTTTGCCCCAAACATGTACAAGCCCTTGTTAATAAAATTGGTTCATTTAACACTGAAGTGAAATTATATCTTGGGAAAAGAAAAGTAAGAAGAAAAAGCTGCAGATGTTAGGTGCCAGCCACCACTTCTCACCTCACCCTTTGTGCTCCACTGCAAACCTTATCACAGGCTTTCTGCTGATCACTCATCACATCCTTTCAAAGGAAAGGGCACTCAGGTGGGATTCATCACAGTTTATTTTAACCACCTAGAGGGCACCTGGACTAAGCCACCCAAGAGCAATTTGAATTCAATGGAGAGAGGCAAGCACTTCACAATGACCTCTGATTTCTGGAGGTGACAGCTATCATGGACTGGAAGCAAAACTTGTTGGCTACAACAGTTACCGAAGGGTCCTTCTCTACCCTATTTCCTCCAATGCAGAATGGATGCACAGCATTCTTTAGTTACACAATAGTTATATCCTATTCATTACCCAAAGAAAAAAACTACCTACACGCGTTGGTTTATTATTACTTGTATACGCACATGTGGAAAGCAAGAAGACAAAGTAGTGGAGTTCACTTTCAGTGGGAAGATTCCCCAGAGGCTGGGTTGACAAACTTTATAACACCTACACAGAATTTAGATTAAGAGAAATCATATGACTCTGCTCTGAATGTCCCTCTGGACAAGTCCATCTACATGCTAGTTAAGAGACTAACTGCCCAAATTCACCCAGTGCTCTCCTGAAAGTGGGTCTGGCCATTAAAAACTGGAACCATAAGCCTGGCTCAATGCTGACACCACAGCCATGTGCCCCTGGGATTCATACCAACTCCTCAGCTCTGAAGGCACATTAGCATTTTCCAACCTCTTATGCTCAACACAGTTCCCACGAGCATTCTGCTCCCCAAGAGACAACCGCAGTTGCAGCCCCTGGCCTTGTGTTCCCACCACCTTGTCAACAGATACTCAGTGCAGTTCAGCATTAGGCACCTGAGATAACCCTTTGATGTTACATTTTAGGTACCTCCAGCACATATATCATCTCTGTGCAGCTACATGTTAGATGAAGACTCATCAGCATCACCTACAGGGAGCTGGTTGCAAAATGCACAGGTGCCGCTGAGGAAGATGCAGTGATTTCCTTGCAAAGGAAAACTACAGCAAAACATACAGAACTTTCTGAAACACCATAAGCATGATCGACTTTCAAGGCATCAAAAAACTGCTCCAGTGAGCAGTGAGTTCCTCCTGGTCCAGGCACGACTTTACAATCTTATACTGACTCTGTCCATGTATCCTGGAGAAATATTGTTGAAGGACTCCTATATTTGGCATCTTAACAAACTCGGTTTACCACACATTTTTTCCCACAAATTCTTTTTCCCTTCAAAGAAGCAAATAATAATACTTCCAAAACATGGAAGTAGCTTAAACTGAGGAGCTGGCAACACCTACACAGTTTCTTTTGAGGCTTTGCTGAGACAAAAAAAAATATAAAAATGCAGCTCTCTTTACTTTCAAATCTTCTGTGGTCATGCATTCTCATTGATATGCTCACATAGTAATTGACTAGCAGAAAATTTACAGGATGTTAGCACCCATGTGTATTATAGAAAATCCACATAAACTCCATTCTGTGAAAGGATGTTATGACCACGTAATTCAAGAACAGAAAGAGAAAATTGAGACCTCTGCATTTCAGTCAAAGAAACTAAATAAACCTCATTCTCTATGCATTCAAATTTCCATGTTCACTGTTTAAAAACACAGAAGGAATAAAATAAGAGCATTTACTCACAAACTGTGCATGCATACATTGTTTTCTCAAATCTGTAGTAGAGGTATCGTAAAGGCATTGATAACAAAAGTGATTCCATTTTCCTTTAGATCTTTTTGAGGCTAAAGTAGTGAAATTGCCCTTTTACTTGGGCAAAAGTACTGAGTATAGTTAGAATCTCAGAATACTATTGGTTGGAAAAGACTATTAAGATCATGAAGTCCAAACATTAACCTATCCCTTCCAAGTCCACTACTCAACCCTGTCCCTCAGCACCACTTCTAAATGCCTTCTACCTTCAGGGATAGTTACTCAACCTCTTTCCCCAGCGCAACAAGCTCAAATGATTGACAAGCTCTTTTGGTGAATTAATTGTTCCTAATATCCAATCTAAACTTCCCCTTGCACAACATGAGGTCATTTACTCTTGTCTTATCGCTTCTTACTTGGGAGAACAGAACAACCCCCACCTGGCTACAACATCCTTTCAGGTAGTTGTAGAGAGGGACAAAGTTGCTCCTCGGCATCTTCTTCTCTAGGCTAAACAACCCCAGTTCCCTCAGCTGCTGTGACTATGATCTGTGCTGTAGACCCTTAGTCATCATTGTTGTCCATGCTCCAGCACCTCAGTGTCTTTCTTGTAGCAAAGGGCCCAAAACTGAGCACAGTACTGGAGGTGCAGCCTCACCAGTGCCCCGTACAGGGGTACAATCACTTCCCTAGTCCTGCTGGCCACACTATTCCTGATACAAGCTGGGATGCTGTTGGCCTTGGCTACATGGGCACACTGCTGGCCCCTACTCAGCCTTCAGTCAACCAATACCCCGAGGCCCTTTGCTGCCAGGCAGTTTTCTAGACATCCTTCCCCAAGTCTGTAAGTTGCTATCAACCAGCCACCTAATTGGAGTCAAACTCATCTGTCCTAATGTCATAGCCTTAGAGAACCTATATGATTTCAATCTTTCAAGTTTCATTTCCCTGCTCCCCTCTGCTAGCAGTATATTCAAGAGGTGTAACAAGCACCTTTGCATTTTAAAAAATGAAAACTAAGTGACACAGAAGGCACAGGAAAAAACTATTTCTACAGATTATACAAAGCCCTTGACAATAGCTAATCAGTTAGCGTTCAGACACTGCTACTTAGTATACCCAATGTATTGGCTTTCTTGATAGCTGATAGCTTCCCCTCAACCCCTCCCCTACAATTGTTTGTTCTCTTTTGCTGTTGTGCCTTGTCATATGTCAAGATCGTAAGCTCTTTACAGCAGAGATGGTTTTATTATGCACATGGATGGTGCCTAGAATAATAGGGTCTTGAACCCTATTTGAGATCCTTAGATGTTACTGCAATAAAGAGCAATTATTATTATAATAAAATGATTTGGGTTGAGAATGCTTGGCACAGTATAAATGCATGGAAGCTGTTAAAAAGAAAGACCCTTTTCCACCGTCAGAAACAGAAGGTTTGTTCAGCCATTTTCTTTAAATTGATGCCTGGCTTTTTTCCCCTTCAGAATACATAGATGTAAACTACTTGCTTGTTTGTATTCTGAAAACAAAGCTGGTGCTAGTTAAAGGTGGAAGCCACTGGATGTGGCTAGCAGATAAGGCAGGAGGGTATGAGGTTTCCCACATCAATTTTATTTTTATGTCTTCTGAGTTGTTCTATTACGTCTCTGAATGACAATGAAAAAAAGCACAGTAGTCTGGCATTTTTCTCTCTTTCCATTTCACATTTAAATAATGTATTTCCTTTAAGTGCCTTAGCTGTAATAGAAGCATGTCTTGATAAATCTATTAGGAAGGAAAATACAAAAAAGCTGTAAAGTAACCTTCAAAGCCACCATAAAAATCACAACAAAGGAATTAGAATTTAAGACATCAAAGTATCCAAACTACTTTAATCGCTGAAAGGGGGAAGGAGGGAGGGGTTGCATTTCCTACCTTGTTATGTTTTTGCGACTTAAAAGATCCAGGTACTTCAGCAATAGCCTAAGAATAAAGCAACCGTATTTTAAAATACACAAACAAATGTAAATAGGATGTCATTTGTATTTCTTTCTCTTTTAGCTATTCTTTCCCTTAGCATGACATTCAGTGTTCATCTAAAGTCAGAAGAACCTGTGCACGCCTCTGTTCTTTTTCAGCTATTGTGATTTGCCTCTATTTTCTTGTTTAAAGTAGAGCATGCAATTTGCTACCTAAGGTGATTCAAGTGCAGGGAGGAAGACTGAACACTCAGTGACCTTAGCTCAGTGCCCTCTCACTGCAACGAATAATGCAGTTCCTTCCAATTGTCACAAGAAGGCAATCACATTAAAACCTTAATCTTGCTCAAAAATTCTCCCTGGATAAAAGCATATAATTTGTACACTCCAATGTATCTAGCTGTCAGACATGGATTTATTAGCTTCACCTAGGACCACTTTCCTATTCTGCTGTTTCTGTATCTTGCTTTAGTGATTAGAATTATTTTCATCATCCGCTTCTATTTTCAGCTTCAAAACTCCTATATGACATTTATCTAAAAAGCAGAATTCTAGCAAGAAAATGTAGTTGGAGCCAGAACTCAGTTTCCTTTGGGAACTCCACCTCCAAAACATGATTTTTTTTCCCTGCCTACAGCATTTCAATTATATTAAACTCTCTAAAGCACTGCTGTAATGGCTGTTAAATTATTTTCCTGGTGAAAAGGGATAAATAAACATGCACAGAAAATAACTTCCATGTTTCTCAGGCAGTGGGAAGCCTTAAAAATCTCAGCCTTTAGCAAAATTTAATTCTTACTGGAATGCAAGTTTCATGAGAGTATGTAATGCTCCCTAGTGAGAAGTTCCTCTACCCTGTATGTTGGACTTCTTCAGCTTTCTCAATACAAAATATTCACAGACCACAGGCCTGGCTTGGAATACCTCTCTCTCAATTTGGGCTTACTTTATTTCTTTTGGATTGCCCACCATTTGAAATTCATCTTCACAATGACAGTAGTTAGAAACTTAAGTGACAGCTATGGTCCTTGTTTCCAGAATCACAGACTCACACAGAATCAGAATTGTAGGCGTTGGAATGGACCTCGAGAGATCAAGTCCAACGTCCCTGCCAAAGGTGGTACTACAAACAAAGTCCAGAATGTCAAAAGCCATGCAATAAAATCTACAGTTTTAGATAAAAATAGTCTAGAGGAAATTTGGGAGGTTGTCTAGCTTATCCTACGCCGTGGCAGGATTGGCTTCAGTGATGTCATATCTCGTGGTTTTTTGTTTCATCAGTTCTTAAAGATTTCCAGTTCTGCAGATCTATATCCACCCCAGAAAATCTATTGCAATGCTTCACTGTCTCTACCATCATAAAGGTCTTTTTCTAAAAATCCACTCTGAATTTTCTTTGATACAAGCTTGTTGGTCTTCTCTCATCCACCAAGATTATTCTTCCCCTATTTGCAGCAGCCTTGAACTTACCTCACCGTGGCTGAGATGTTTTTCTTTTATGGACTACCCATGAATCACTGTACGCAAGATTAAGCCTCATAGATTGAGGCTACTTTTTTGATGCCAAACTGTAGCACTTTCTGATGGTTACCTTGCCTTCCAATGACCCACTAAATCCTCTATTTCCACAGTAATGCATCTTTGCTAGGAAGGCTTTGTACTAACATTAAGCCAGCAGCATAAAACCAGTTCCTTTCCCTCTCACTTCAAAAGTTATTGCTGGGGACGGAAGGGAAATCTCTTCTGAAAAAATACAAAGACACCAATCTACCAGTAATATCCCATTTTGTACCCTAAAGATCACTGATGTCTTTCAAGGCCTGTTAAATTCAGAGGCAAATAATGCCACCATTTATATTATGAAAAATGTGCTCCCTGCTCAATCCACAGCTATTTTTAAAAAGAAGAATTGGAACAAGATGGTAAGAATGGAAAATTGCTTCCCCGGACCCAAGAAGTGCTCTGTGCCTCCTCACTGCCTCCCACAAAAAGTGAAACTAAACCAGTACCCAGTACCCAGACGAGGGCAGAGGAGCTAGAAAAGTTGCTTTTCTTCCCCAACAAACCTTTGATTTCCTGGAACAGATCACAGACACTTGCAACTTGCTTTACCTGGCATTCAGAATATATTATCCGGGGAAAAGCAGAGAGATCAGAAGCACCATTCTGTTCTCAGCAATGTTTGTTTGAGATGAGAATTTGCCGTTCGAGTTCAACCTGAGGTTCAGTGACAAGACACTTATCAGGTCAGGACACACAAACAGGCTGTTGCTACATGAAGAAACACCTTTTTAAAAGTAGTAAGGCTCATTGTCAGACCAAATATCCTCCTTCGCAAGCTGTACTATGCAAACGCCATGCTTTCAACTGCATTTGTGCTTAGCTATAAGACTACCAGAAATTTTTTTCCAGAGCCAACTCAACACTTTCAGCAGAATAAGCATAGCTGAATTTTACTGCAAGACAATGAAAGAAGCAATTTTGTTCACTTCACGGTGTGTGGGAGGAGGGCAGCAAAATTTGATTTTGCGATAGAGATGGAGGTAGCACTGTGGGTGAGAAAATGGGACAAGGTGGGTGAGTAACAGCCCTGCAACTAGGGTATGGGGACCAGGAAGGCCCAAGAAGGCCTCTAAGAAGTGCAGGTTTTGGGTACCATAATTTTGGACAGACCTCTTTCTCTTCCCCATTGTTAGCCTTGTATCTTACTAGCCAGGGTTTCATTCGACTCTGTGGTGGTCTTTCCCAGCTTACAAGTCTCTGTGATCTCCCCTCGCTTCTCCAGCAATCAGAATTCACCTTGCACACCACAGCAGCCATCCTGCTTTGGTTCCACACAGTGTCTCTATTTCCCAGAATAAACCCCACACCAGCTATACTCTGAAGAAAATAATATAAGCCAATCTAGAAATATGATATTCTGTAAGTGCCAAATGCTTGCCATGTGATTACCTCTTCAATATTTAATATGGAGGTTATTAAGGTCTTAGGTGGACTAGGCCTTGTGCTGACCCACTCTGATGGAATATACATGTCCCACAACACTGCTAAGACTGACACTTTTTCAATGGGTGCAACAATAGGTCACCTATTGTGGCTTTGCTTTTGTCAGTGAATGCAACACACTCGTTTTCATCGGGTGAAGACACTGCTGCCTTTGTGTATTTGACACACTTTGATCAGAAAAATAATCAGCCAAAAACCCTCACAAATACACACATAATTACCAATTACTCTGTGAGACTACACAGGACACCATATGCAACTGGAGGAGACCTAGAGGTAAAGTGGATGCAACTAGGCTATAGCACCTGGCTTAAAGACTGTCTTCTTTTTGACAGTATGCATATGGTGATGGACATGATAGCCAGGGCAGCTACTCAACTGTGTGAGCAGAACGGAGTGTGAAAGGTTTAAACGATGTAAACCTGAACTTCAGTCTAGTCTTTGCCTCCCGTAATGCAGGCACATGCTATGAGGGTTCTCATTAATACCAATTGTTTTCAATCAGGCCACAGCAGTCTTGAGTTACATAATATAACTTTTAACTGCTTTAAGACTTGTTTTATAGTGTTGACAATACTCAGAAGTAATAGTTGCCACAATTCCCTAGGTTTTAATGTCATCTTCTACTTTTTTTTTTCTAGCATTATGTTGTTTAATTTTCTTTAACTGTCTATTGTTTGCAATAAGGGAGAGAGTTTTTTAACTAGTGAGGAAATGTTTGACTTTTCTAGAATGACTCTTAAATGAGTAGAAACTTAAAGGTTGGTAAGCCTGAGGACTGCCAAGTCAGGAAAAGCTTTTACTGCCTTACCTTAAATGGGAGCAGAAAAGCTGTCTTGCGCAGGCAAAAAGTCTTTGAAGTTGACATGAGGTTATAAGTCATACTCTTCAGATAAGAAGAAAAAACAGATTCTGGACATATAGGTTCACCTGTGAAAAAGCGTCAGACTGAGCAGTCTTATGGGACACCTACACGCTACTGGCCTTGGGTCAACACAGAGCCTGGTCCACCTAAGTCCATCTTAACCTCTACCTGCTTAAGAGAACACAACATGGCACACAGTTCTCATTTTGGCACTTGCAGAAAACTACATTTCTAGATTGACTTACTGTGTTTCACAACATCACTAATTGAACCTTTAAAAAGAAATGTGCTTTCTGTCTTACCTCTGTTCTTTGTTTGGTTTGGTCATTAATTTATTGCAATTTCTTAAGTCTTGAATACAAACTTTGTATTGCATGCCAAGTGGTTAATTATATCCACTTAAGCAGTTATCATCCATCAATACCATTTAGTAAAGTCTTCTTTTTCCTCACAGAAAACCCACATTTATAACAATCCGATGGTGCTTCTCCAGCAAGAGAATTGGTAGAAACACACAGTACTCTGGAGTTAAGCAAAAATGAGTAAAGATGACGGTAAGTGCATGGTACAACTAAGAAGTTCAGGACTAACAGAACCATTAATTTAGTTTCCTTTTTTATTTTATTATATTAACACCTCTCTATAAATCTCCCAGGACAAGATATTATAAATCAGTTTTGAAGGCAGTTTTATATCAAGGCTAAAGGCATCGGAGCTTAATATTCCTTAGTTACCAGTGATAAGGATTATAAACAATACTGATTCTGCCTTGTACCTTTCCACATTTCTCCATAAACACATAAATAGTAATGTATAAGTACCTTCCCCTCAGAGTTGAGGAAAAAATTACTCACTGAAAAAGGTACGGAAAACAAGAGCTGTGTAAACTATTTGAATTCAAATTAAAGATTTAGCTTAAAATTAATCACAGGTTGAACTGCCATAGTCCTTCAAAGTGAAGTGCTACACTGGAAAGTAAAATCACTGACTGATATAAAAAACACAGGGAATTTTCAGGTGGAACTTGAACTGGCTAAATTCCAGTTATAATTTTGCTGATGATAAACAAGACACTATCCTGAATGTACTTATTCATGTTTTTTAAAGCATTTTATGCTGAGGCTAAAGGAAGTTAAAAAGCTTAGTTTTAATGTACTAGTCTATTCTCTCTCTCAATGGAAAATGTATTTCTAGGTCTAGCTGCATCAGACTGATATAAAAGCACAAGCACACATCTTGTGAGAGGTATCAGAACTTGCATATACCACAGCTGGATAAATAAGAATTTGGTACATACTTCTGGCTATTCTTTATTTCAGAAAATGTTCTCTTTAAAATGAAGTTGAATAGATACACTGCCATTTGAGCCAGCAATGTGCCCTTGTGGCCACGAAGGCCAATGGCATCCCGGGGTATATTAGAAGGTGGGTGTCTAGTAGGTCAAGAGAGGTTCTTCTCCCCCTCTACTCTGCCCTAGTGACACCTCACCTGGAGTATTGTGTCCAGTTCTGGGCCCCTCAGTTCCAGAAGGACATAGAACTCCTTGAGAGAGTCCAGCGCAGGACAACTAAGATGATTAAGGGAATATTTTCCTTATGAGGACAGGCTGAGGGAGCTGGGTCTCTTTAGCTTGGAGAAGAGGAGTCTGAGGGATGATCTCGTTAATCTTTATAGAGGATGGATCCAGGGTCTTCTCGGTGATGGCCATTGATAGGACAAGGGGTAATGGGTCCAAGCTGGAACATTGGAAGTCCCATGTGAATGTAAGGAAAGACTTTTTCACTGTGAGGGGGACAGATCACTGGATCAGGCTGCCCAGAGAGGTTGTGGAGTCTCCTTCTCTGGAGACATTCAAGACCAATCTGAATGCATTCCTGTGTGATGGTAATCTAGGTGATCCTGCTCAGGCAGGGGGGGTGGACTAAATGATCTTCTGAGGTCCCTACCAACTCCTAACACTCTGTGAATCTGTGATTCTGTCATCTGAATATCCAGTGGTACTGAATGTCAGTACTCACACTGTTTTCAGGAAAAGCACTGAACTCCTGAGAATTAGTAGGTACCCCTAGAAGTTGAAATAAGAAGCTGCATCGAAAAGAATCATGGATCTAAAATCATTGGTTTGGTATTTTTCATTGTGACTACATAATATTTTTTCTCACATCCACATATTCTACCAGCAATTAACTTCTCAAGACATGTGTGAAAAAAAATAATTTTCAGCTACAATTACTTCATACCTAGTAGTCTTTTGTACATTTGAAAATTCTAACATTTTGTATATTATGTCTCCCACTTATCTCTACAGAACTTCAGTAAAAATAATGGCTTCCATGGGTCATGGCATTTTTTGTGGTGTTCCCTACTTTGATTTCCTCTGATTTCTATAAATCCTCAGTGCAGAATACAGCAGGTGCCACTCAGGAGTCCTTATACCACCACAGAATAACTTTCATAACACTTGGAGATATTAAAGGTGCTAAAATAATAAAAATACACACAAATATGTATTAGTAAACAAATACACCAAAACCAATTTTTGAGAGGTCATCACATGAAAGATTAGAGCACATATGAATACACACCACAGGAAGAAGAAAATCCTTCCCACCAACACACTCTGCTACACAAAGCATAGGAAGCATCTGGGGAAGGCTTCCCAGTACAAGGCAGAGAGATGCTGCTCTGAGATGATCTGATGAGCTGCTGTGTAGAAAGGTGTTGGCTGTAGGACTATCATGTTTATGAAATGAGACTATGCCCTAGTCATTTCTGGACCACGTAGGCACTAGTTAGCACTGAAGTGTGGTAAGGCCAAACAGCCAGATTATTGGGAAGGGTTTTGAAGCCTTCACAAGTCTACACAGGTATCTGCACTGGGGTAGCTATTTAAGGCTAAATCCGGTGGGTTTACATGTTTCATTATTGACTTTAGAATTGGATAGTCTCTTCAGATGTGTTTTGGAGCCTATACTGAATTTCTATGCCATGAAAGAGGACGCACGTGGACATTTAATGTATTAGAGTCTAGACAGATAAATATTAAGTTCTTATTATGTCCTTCATCTGGAAGTTTTCTCTAAATCTGGCATCTCTACTGCTGAATTTCTCACAACAAAACCCCTAACCAACCCTCTCCTTGGCCTGGGACCATTTAGGCTGGCATGTAGCTCACATAGAGCTCAGTCTCTTTGCCATGCCAAAATCCTTACTTCAGGCATTGCCCATCTCAGTGCAAATCTCTGTGCTGCATGTAGGACTTTTAACTAGTCTGTTTTTTCATGCACTGTCTCGGTAGACTCTTCCAATGTCCTTTCCAGACCTTTTCCATGTGACTGCTTTCCAAACATGCCCAAGAAACGTGCAGATTTTATTTTCACAGGACTTCAGCTCCTGTTTCTCTCAGAAACTTTCTATAAATTGACATGCCTCCAATTATGTAAATACTAGTTAAAAGAGAAAATGCCAGCAGATGGTGCTCAAGAATATGCAGCAATGCTCTTGTACACATTAAATGGCTTCTATCCTGCTGTTTTATGCACCGCCTTCAGTCTCAGGAACTGTACCCTAATGCTATCTTGACTTTGGACTGATCTAGATATGCTGTCTGAAAGGGCTCCTTTAATTAATCCATTTTCAGGCATAACAATGGAGTTCAAACTGTCCATTGTTGTAAATTTAATGCTTATCCCCTTAAAATATATTAATCTGGAAACTTTTTACAGAGAGGGACACAGAGGTTCATAATATGAACGAACACAGTATCAGCAGTTCATATCTCTACGTCAAGGAGGAATTCTGGCTTTTTACAGTTTCACTATTGTGTTAAATATCATACCAAGCAGATATAATTATTCTGAAGGGCATAATCTGGCAAAGACCAGGAGATTTCCAATTTTTCCTCATGAAACCCTTCACACACATAAACACCTGTGTATGTGGCTACATAGACTGTTATCTTTTGAAACTAATAAAAGTCAGCCACTGAGAAAATGTACTAACATCTATCAAAGGCAGAGCTGTTCAAGAGCTGCAAAGCTCACCATGAGCTGCAATACACAATGAAGAAAAATGCACCCGGTAGAACTCATGAACCATATAAACTAGCAGGTGAAGGCTGAAAGTGCCAGATTTTGAACAAAACGGCATTTCATAAGGAAAATCAGAGTTGAACACTTCTCAAAAAGGAAAAAAAAGTCATAGAAATTATTAGCATCAGTCAAGCTAAAAATCTGGGAAGGGTAAACATGACATGCAGTAAATTATCTGACTTCTTTTGTCTACGCAGTGTCATTTAAAGGCAACGCGGTCTGCAGGTCTAGACCATGTTAGACACAAAAAAAAAGAAAAATCCCAGTGAAACTAATACAGTGAAACAACAAACCCTTAATGACTGGCTGTCATTAGGAATTTAACACATTTGGTTGCTGGATACTACCTTTGCAATATGTCTTAGACATCAGTTAATGCCATGTTTCCAAGCTGCGGAGTTCCTTGTGCTGTCAGAAACTGGAAATTATAGAAAACAAGGATAACTATGTAGCAACTCCATGGCAGTCTAAAAGAGCTCATCTCTAAGTGTCCAGAAAGAGTGCAGAAAAGCCAATTCTCCTACATATTAACTTCCAGAATTACTAAGAAATCATTCCTTTGGATGTGAGCGATAAGGCACAGCTGCTCTACAACAGTATTGAGAAACCAAACAGATGGACATGTCCCAGTGGATGCCTGGCCCCTTACAGAGTACTGCAGGCTCATTTAACCCCTGTCAGCACCAATCTTACAGGAGCTCTCATCTCTTTAGTTCAGTCCTTTTTCCAATCCTGACCAAAACAGCAAAGTTGCATCAAGATCTTGAACAGCATTTACTTTTGATTAGATTTCCAATCAGAAGCTGCTGAGGTCAGCAAGGGACAAGGAGTTGCTGATGCTCCTAAATTCTATCATCTACCATAATTTAAATTCCCAGAGGAATAATGCTAGTGCTATCCATTATATAGCTATTTTTTACACTCGAAGCCAGAATGGCTAACCAGACCAAGTCATAAAAGCAAGACTTCTGACATACATATGCCAAATGATTTAAATGACAGCCTGTGCTCCCAAGTCCAAGCTAAGTTATACAATTATTCTCTTTTGCACTAGCCATTAACAGCCACGGAGAACATCCAAGAAATTTCTCACTGTACCTGAAATCTGCAAAAATGCATCTCCACAAGTCTTTCCCTATAACCAGCTGTGGAACCAAATATGTTATATAAGGTGTGTTTGCCTTTTTACTCCCTTCTGTACTATGGTTTCCTGCACTCAGAGAATGTGATAAATTGCTTCGTGCTATATAATTTCATCCAGCATTGATAAAGCTACAGTTCCATTTACAAAATAGTAAATCTTAGTGGCCTTAACAGAAGAGCTTTCTGTTTCAGCCATTCCTTGCCCCACAGAAAGGAAGCAATCTGGGCCACCACACCCAATCAATCATTCTTTCTCCTGAATGAACAAACTCAAGGGAAAATCCCCAGAATCAGCAGAATGTACAGTCACAGTAGTGCTTTAGATTCATAAATGTAGATATTCTATGCATTTGCAAAACACATAGAATTTATTCTTTATTGCATATAAAAATAGCTATTAATCACTTTAATGGCCTAAATCACAAGTTTCACTACTATTTCTTATCAAAGAATCACTGAATGATAGGAGTTGGAACGGACCTCTGGAGATCACCTAGTCCAACCCCCTATGACAGAACAGGATCACCTAGACCAGAATGTGCAGCATCCAGGCAGGTTCTGAAGATCTCCGGAGACGGAGACTCCACAACATCTCTGGGCAGCCTGTGCCAGTGCTCTGCCACCCTCACATTAAAGCTCTTCCTCATGTTTAGGTGGAGCTTCTATATTGAATTTTATACCCATTGCCTCTTGTCTTGTCACTGGGCACTACCGAAAAAGGACTGACCCCATCCTCCTGACATTCACCCCTCAAGTATTTCTAAGCATTGAGAAGATCCCCCCCTCAGTCTTCTCTATGCTAAAACGTTCCACATCTTTCAACCTCTCTGATGTATAAACATTTAAGAACCATTGCTGGTATGTCAACAAAAATGTAGTGTTCTACTGCCACCTATCTATGATATAACACAGATAATAGCTACCTTTTCAATTGTGCCGTAAGATGATGGCTAGCAAGAGTAGGTGCCATCTCCTAAACACTTTCATATTTTGGACACACAGAGTGCAGATACTTTGGGTCTAGACAAGGAAATTAACATTTCACAGTCCTTCACAGACTCACAAAAAACAAACCTAAATTGCCTTTTGTTCTTTACGTACTAAAGCTGGACTCCAAGCATATAAGAGGTATCGCCAAAGAAATAATCCTCAAGTTCTCCCTGCCCCCAAAGCTGAACATGCCTTAGCTGCTTGTAGGCTGACCAACTGCGATGAACATATGGTAAGAAGAGGATGGCTGTAAATGAAACCATTCTGGGCTTGTAGCCACTTAGCACTCTCTGGCCCACATTCTCTTGACTGTCTACATGGTTTCCACTACCATCTACAGAGTCTGAGAAAAATCCATCTTTGCAACCACCACATGCTACAGATGCTAAGCATAGGCAACAAAGAGAATAGCAAGCAAATGCAGACTAAAGAAGCTTTTTGTATGTCTCTTATTTTGTTTGGGTGTCAGGCCAGCCAAATTTCATTAAATGGATAAACCCTTATGAAAGAAAAAGAAATAGTCTTGGGGGTGGATAGGCACAACATCAGTAATTGATCAGTTTCTTCAAAATTTACTGATATAAAAGCCCAAGAAATTATCTTTACAAGTGCAGACCCAAAACTCTTAATTCAAATAAAATCTGCCCTCCTACTCAAGAGGAACTGAAACAGAAGCAAAGATAAAAGATTAGTTGGAAAGTTGAGCGTGAAGAAGAAAACCTAAAGGACAGCTAAAGCACATACAAATCCATCCAATGCTGAAGAGGTCAGGAAGAGTGTATGACTCCATTAGCGTCAAAGTCATTAGAGTATGAGATAACAGTTTGTTACATTATCGTAGAGAACAGCAGACAATGAGTTATTGTATTCTCATGTACTTCATTCCATCTTTTCAGATAAATTCAAATTAAATATACTCTAAATGCATTGCCGAGCAGAAATTAGTCTATTTAAAATTTAAAATTATAGACTCCCTCTCTAGTTTGGTTTGTGATTTCCTTGTGCTTTTTACCCTGAACTATGTGTTAAGAATGCCTTCTGCCAACTGAGATACTCCCTTTGAGAAGGAAATTTGAAGTATGTGACTAACAGTTTCTGTCCTCTCGTGACTGTGCCATCTTTTTCATTTTTTACTATCATACTAGGCTGCTGCAAAAATATTGCTAAACTAGTGTTCTAGTTTACAAAATTGAGAAAGCACTACAATAGCCTAGAGAATATTCCCATATGGAGTTGCGGAGATGCAAACTAGAGCTCCTCATAATGCTCTTTAGCACTCTGAACTCCTAACTTCATCTTCTAGTACAAATGTACATGTTTTTCTCCTACATTAATGAATTTTTATAGCTGCAATATGGTAACACCAGGTGGTGTGGTTATCATGAGATAATCACTCCCCTAGAGGATGCCTCTTAACACCCCAGAGGTGATGATAACCAGGCCCCCTCTCATGCCTTATTGCTTATATATATGCTGACAGCAGCAACTAAAAAGAATTGTTAAACATGAGGAGCATGCAGAATTAATCTCAACTGTCCATTTGCTAATTATAAAGGCAATGAACACTGCCGGTGAGCACCATCTACACTTTTACATTGTCATCATAATTAAAAAGTTTTAGTATGTGGTTTTGTGTTGCAACAACATCGATCAAAGTCCATTTCCTGACATGTGCAGCAGAAGCAATATGTTCCGCATAGGTTACTTCTGGAATTGTATTACTTATTGTAACAGACCCCTGTCATGCTACCTCTATTGCACCAAGTACACCTGCTATGGCTGCAGCGGCTTATTCCATTTCCTGGCTCAGACTCTCACAGGCATGTAACAAACGGAATTGTCACAAAAAAAAACCCAAAAACAAAACCTTGATTTTATATAATAATATACAGAAATTTTTTTTTTTCATTTTAATGCACTGCAAGACTGATTTTTGTTCCTGCTTTCTCTTTAGATATCCATGAATATGCTGGTAGGAATAGGGAATTAATTTTTACAGAAGCTAAAGAAGGACCATGAATAAAGATTCAACACTAGTGAAAAATCTGTGTACATTAGTACTCCAATTGCAAAGTTAAAGAACTGAAGAGGTGAATGATTGCTTGGGACACTCCTACTCATACATAGTGCAAAGTCTGTGACGCCAGGGAAGGCCACTTTAAAACAGTCTATGGAGTTTGCAGTTGTTACTCACTCAAACCCCAGCCAAAGGAACCTTCCAAGCAGCACTAGGATACGAGCAGCTATATCTCTTTTTCACTCTAATTTCCACCATACTTTCTTAAGAAAGAGAGCTCAGAAGGTCTTCCACCAAAGTAGAAGGAAATTATAGAAACTCAAGTTTCCAAAGGGTTAACTATCTATAAAAAAAATGAAATCAGGCATTGAGGATAAGAAAAAAAAAATTTTTAAAAAGTCCTCTCTTACAAAACTATCATAGTAAAGAATGTTTGTGGAGAAAGGGAAAAGTGTGGGAAGTTTAATACCCATTTTACATCAATGTCCCACTTGTTTACTCTTTGTAAAAATGTAGATGAGATGTCTGCTTTTCATGTTTTAGTGTCTAGCAAATGATGCTTTTCAGCACCTTTTTGCTTTCAGAAGAAAAACAAGAAAAAGTTGAAAAACAGCAGTTCCTTGACAATAATGTATTTCTTGCTTTTAATTTTCTGTTCAGGTTCTATAGGTGTCAAAGTAAGAAACAGATAATGGGTCATCTCTGAGGTTAGTAAAAAGAAAAGACAATCTAGGCAGGGACCTTGACAGAAAGATGATAGTATCCCTAAATGACACGCAGTATATATTGCAGATGGAGTGCTGATTTTTGGTGTTCATGTGAGAAAATCCCCCATAACATTTGCAGAATTTGATTTCTTTCCCAGAATTTAACTAACTGCACAGAATTAACACACTGCCCTGGTGCATTGCAGAAATCACAGTTTCAGCCAAGTGCACAATGTTCTATTACAAAAGCATTTAAATAAGGCCAGTATCAAAATATATAGCAGAATCTCTTTCTGGCTTGATCTGTGCCATGGGATTCCTGTTATAAATCAATGTCTTCTCTTCATATGTCTTCACTTCTCTAGGTATAGCTGTCATTTTGTACAGTTTTGTACAAAACAAAAACTGTACAGTTTTGGTTTTGAACAGGGGAGACTAAAATATCTATCTAGGATACACAAAGATATGGCATTTATGTATGAACTGATCTACTGTTTGACAATGAACAAAGATGCTGTTATGCTCATTAAAGAATATTAAAATTATGCAATGGAGGATGAAGACATCATTTTAACAAACAGAAATTATATTTTCAAAACTTCAGTTAAAACACAGAACTGTATAGTCCTGGTGAATGAGAAATACACTGACTTTAAACACCTGTGGACATGAAATATGATAAGAATACTAAGGGTTTGTCTAGCTTTTTTGGGCAAGGGGGATAACAAACATAACCAAAACCAAGAGGCCACCCAATGTCAGGATTACTGAAATCTCAGGCTAGTCCAGCTAACTAGTGTTTTGCCTTTTTCCTTGGACCTAGGCCCAACCAACATAGTCACTGCTATACAAAGAAAAGATGTTTCACCTTCAAAACAGGGTAGAGATTTCTGGTTTGTAAGGCCCATTCTCCAAACTGATTCCCAGAAACACTGCTAGGTAGCCTAAGCCAAGTTGGAGAAAGCCTTAATTCAGCATGAAAGGTTGAATTCTCGTGCCTGTCCCTACGTCTTAGTACCAACTAATTTCCTGGTATGGAGCGAGCTATGGCATAGAGTTTTCGCCTCCCACCAGACCTTAGCATCTCCTAAGACCTCAAGTTTTCAGTCCTTAAAACTAAAACACAAATATTTGCATGCAGGGCATAAAAGATGTCTAAGCATTGTCTATTTTTTTACATTTGCTTATATTAAGCATCTTTACTGCATGCTCAAGTGACAGGTTACACAGCTTCCCCCAAGCAGGTCATATGCTGTGTATAGACGGACATATGCTGTGTATACGGACATAGACAGAAGCTTCTCCTCCCTTTTTTTCCTCTTTGAAATTGAAAAGATACAGAAATAATAGTCTCTGCATTTAGGAGACCTCCAAGATCTATCTTCCTTTCCACACAAATGTCCTTGCAAGAGACTAAATCATCATAGTCTCATCCGCTTCACAGAGAAGTGCATTTATAGGCTATTTAAATAAGTGGGAGCTTTTCTACTTTCTCCAATGATTTTTAAGTATGCTGTCATTTATTTAGACAAAACATACAGATATACACCACCTACTGTTTGCTGAGAAATTTGAGGTGTTTTTTGCACTTATGACTAATCCTATTTGTAAATGGAGAAGGGAAGGATTAAACAGATTGTTCACTAATTAGACAACCTTTTATTTTGAGGGCTCAAATTCACTGTATTGCTGTATATCTGTATGTGGAAAATGCCACAGTTTTATCCAAGACTTATAGCAGTTTTGATCAAAATTGGGTGTTCAATGAAATTTCACTTCTCTTGCAAAACTAAAAATGGCACTTGAAGTTCATGTAATGGTTTTACTGAGAAGGACCTCAACTCAGAATTGTATGTAACTTGTTTAAAATTGCTTTAACAATATTTTCAACCTCCTCCTTATGCTTAAGATCTTTAATTTTTTTCCTAGCCAATACTCTTTGTGTTACTATAGACCATTAGCCTAACTTTCAAGTGGTTAAAATTAAATATGAGAATGAGAAGTTCTGCTGTCTGCCAATACCAATAAACACCCTTCCCTTTCATCTAACCTATAAAGTCAACACTGTACTGCCAAAACACTGAATCTCAATTTCAACTATTCATCTTAAACATAAAACATTACTTCTATCCTGGCATAATTTTTAAGATTTTATAACTGCATTTCAGTGGCTTTTTGGTTCACACAAAGGGGAAAAAATGCAAATCAGGAGTACAATAAATGTAACCTATAAACAGCAGAACTTAACCACATTTAAGATTTTCTTTGCTTTTAATTTTTGCTGCCATTTATCTCCTTGTTAGGTTCATACTACCCTCATAGCACACAGTCCATATGGGAGGTGAGACTTTGAAATACCACCCCACAGAAATGTCAGAGAAAGGGAGGAAGAAAAAAGTAGGGCGGGAGAGAAAAGAAAGTGGTAAAAACAAGAAGACACTGGAGTTTCTGGAAGAAAGCAGAAAGGCAACCTGGAAACATTAGCACATTTAATGGTAATGAAAAGTACTTTTATAGAATGGATGGGTTAAAGGAACAATAAAATACCACAGAGTTTATACCTGCACACTCAGTGATATTGGAGTAGTTACTGAATGTAATTCAGTCTGACAACTTTTCAGAGGCATGTATGAAATTTTCCTCTGTAGCTCAGGGTGTCCATTCTCATAGGAGCTAACATCACCCTCATCAGTGAGATCTGCACAGAGAAGCAGTAAATTGGTGTTACACAGATCTTGCTCCTCCTCGTTAGTTACAGGAGCTGCTGCTGTGGAGCAGAGCTGTTAATTTTGCCTTCTAAGTACAAGCTATAATCAATTGGGGGTTGAGGGAGAGAGAAAGCAAAGCAAAGCAATTCATTATCTTCCCTACATGAGGCTTTCAGCTCCTCAGCTGGAGCAGAGATGTATAAACATTTGATTTTACTTTTGGGACAGCAGAGGGGCACGAACAAATCGTTGCCTCCAGCACAGATCTGCTAAAGGCGAAAATGTCTACTATGTTGGTGGCAATTTGCTTTAGGAAGATCCTTCCCCACCTCCTGCTGCTCTTTCTCTCCATTTCTTCACTATCTCACCCTCTTCTTCATCCCAACAGAGAGTGTGACCCTTCAAAGCATTTCAAAGTCTGAATTGTTTCTTCATCTGGAAGCACTCTTGATGCTAAAGAAACAATCCAATATCACTATTGAAAGTGATAGGAAACTGGTCAACCTTTGCTAAGCCCAACCAAGAACACCCATTGGTGTTCAGCATAGATACCAGTCCTCAATCTCCTTTCTCCCATTGTCTTGTAAACTCCCCTTATTACCTTCAGGGTGCAAAGAACTTTGTTCAGGTGAATGAAGTGATCTTCATTATGTCTCATTGGGATCTCACTACACTGGCAAAACTTCCAAAAGAGGGTAAATAAGCCCACTGTTCACAGTGTTCACTTTGTCCTTTTTTTTAACTGTTTTGCTCAAGGAAAAGCCTGACTCTTGGCTGGTATTGGAAAGCACTTCAGAAGGGACTTCTCCAAGCTAGACGTCTTGGACAGAGTTCAGTTGCAGAAATATAGCTGCCAAGAATCATTTTAGGCCTCATGGGATTCTGCCTAGCATCCATCCAGGACAATGTGGGTCTTCCTTAACCACATGCAGGACATAGCAATCTTATAGGGATGTCTCAGAGACCCTGTAGTGTCTGAAGTTTACTCAGGTCTATAGAATTAAATTAAGCGTGGCTTTTGCTGTGATATGAACATATCTGAAGGCAGGTCTGGAAAATGAACACAGCAGACTGGTCAATGAAAGGAAGTTCCTGAAAGTGACAGGAACAGGAGGCAGCCAGACAGATGGCGTCAGGTCAGACCTTGGATTCACAGCAGTTTTTCAGAGCAAGTGAATCAAACAGCGTGTGTGTGCAAAGGGATAGGTGTCATGATCAGGCTGGCAAGCATGCAGTCATTCGTGTACTGGTACGAGTATGTTGGAGGAAGCTACTCATTACATGTGCAGGTGCATGTGTGTATAAATATGCTTCATTTCAGTGCCAAATCCTGACTCATCTTGAGCTATGCCTAAACAGAGAAATCCAGAAGTCCTAGCTCTCTTGTAGAAAAGTGGCTGAATTTTTTGTGTCTTTCCTCTGGCCTATATTTTCAGGTTTCCCTTCTGTGAAAAAGAGCTAATATTTGTTATGTGTCTTGTCTTTATATGGCTGTGGGAAGTAAACCCAGAGCAGATGGAACTGTCACAACAGCTTGCAGTCTGGTACATACTCCAAATATATATTTGGTACAACCACCACACCTTATGTTTCTTCAGTTGCCACACTGGGAAACTTACCACAAAGGTCAGAGCTCCACCAGTTTTTCAAGGATTCAGCCAAAAGACACTCCACTGTTTGTAACTGCCTAGAATACTGCCATCATTATCCCAGAGAAAATTATGTGCTATGGTCTAGACAAGTGGTAGGGAATTGGCTGGCAGGCTGCAACCAGAGGGTGGTGTGAAATAGCTTTTTCAAACTGTGAATCTGTCACACATGGGGTTCCCCCAGGAATGGATATTTTCCCCATAGCAGCCCTCATAGTGCTGTGTATTGTTATCTAGCAAAGTGTTGATAACGCACAAGTGTTTTGGCTACTGCCAGTGGTGCTGGCACACATCAGGGCTGTTTCTCCAACATCTCCCCCTCACCAGTAGCCCGAGGGTGGTCAAGGTCTTGGGAGGGGACACAGAGAGGAGAGATGACCCAAACTGACCAGAGGCATATTCCATACCATATGGTGTCTGCTCAGCAATAAAAAGCTTAGAGAAGTGAGGAGGAAGAGAAGGCATTCATTATTTACACAGCCTTACAGCTCTGCCACAACATGTACTGAAGCCCTGCTTCCTAGGAAGTGCATGGACATCACCTCCTGATGGGGGGTAGAGGATAAATATTTTGATTTATTTTCTTTGCTACCATGTGCAGCTTTCNTCAAGGTCTTGGGAGGGGACACAGAGAGGAGAGATGACCCAAACTGACCAGAGGCATATTCCATACCATATGGTGTCTGCTCAGCAATAAAAAGCTTAGAGAAGTGAGGAGGAAGAGAAGGCATTCATTATTTACACAGCCTTACAGCTCTGCCACAACATGTACTGAAGCCCTGCTTCCTAGGAAGTGCATGGACATCACCTCCTGATGGGGGGTAGAGGATAAATATTTTGATTTATTTTCTTTGCTACCATGTGCAGCTTTCTGCTTTTACTTTATTAAACTGCCTTTATCTGGGGAAACATAATCCAGGAGTTCAAAACACATTTGGATGCACCTGGCTGGAGAGCAACTCTGTATAGAGGGACCTTTGGGATCTTGGTGGACAAGAAGCTCAATATTAGTGAGCAGTGTGCTGCAGCAGCAAAGAATGCCAACAAGATGCTGGATTGTATCAACAAGAGCATCATCATCGGAGATAAAGCTATTATTTCACTCTACTCAGCCACAGACAGACCACACCTGTAATACTGTGTTGTTTTGGTTCCCATTATACAAAAAATTATTTGGACAGGCTGAAGAGGATCCAGAGAAGGAACACCAGGATGATCAATGGACTAGGAAGGCCTGCCACATGAGGAAAGGCTGAGACAACTGGATTTGTTCAGCCTTGAGAAAAGAAAGTTTAGGGGTGAATTATCACCAGCAATTAAAGGGTAGCTATAAAGAAAACGGAGACTCCCTTTTTAAAAGGAATTAATAGAAAAGAAGAGGGTAATGGGTGCAAGTTACTCCCAGGGAAATTCCAATTAAACACAAGAGGAAAATTTTTCACAATAAGAAAAAACAGTCATTAGAACAATCTCCTCAGATAAGTAGTGGTTTCCCCAACACTGGACACTTTTAAGATTTGGCTGCATGGGGTGCCATCTTGTCTACGACAGAGCTTTTGCCAAGGAAGGTTGAACCAGATGATCCCTTCCAATATGTTATTCTATGATATTCTTCAGTTCATAGAGAATAAAAAATAGTACCTACTGCATAGAGTGACACTGTAAATTAAAAGGACATTCATGATGGAAGCAAAATACTGATAGTTTAAGTTACTCTAGAATTATATGCTATAAAAATATGGCTTCTAAACTTTTTAGATTAAATATGTAGTAGCTTTTAACTCTGATTTCATTGCAATTTTTTTCCAATTCCCAGAAGACAAATGTTGTTTATGCCTGCTGACAGGACATGATTTTACAGAGTAACTATATTTCACATCTCAATTATAAAACAAATACATATAAAATAACAATTTATTTACACTCAATAGAGTTCTGAACCATAATGTGACAAAGCCCTTTGGACTTGTGGGAGTATATAGCACTTAAACAAGTTTTTTCATGTTTTGAGAAGGCAATATGTAAATCCTGTTTTTGTCAAAGCTACTAGCATTTTTGTTAACGGCTTTTAAAATGTTAGGGCTGGATAGTATAACAAAAATGATTGTTCATATATTAGTTATCAATAAGTCTCATCAAGAACAACTGAAGATCTGAAGAGTGCAAGGCGCCTTTATAATTTTGGATGGTTAGCTAAATAGTACCAGTCTTGTGCCATTGGGTGACCACCTCTCAGAGTACCATTTGGTGTGCAGCAAGCAAAAATAAAAACCATCGGTAAAGGTAAGCAATATGGATCCAGCTCAGATCCCCCAGGTTTTATTGACGCAGACACGGTGTTTTCCAAATACAATTTGCTGTAGTTTGTGTTCAAAGTAATATTTATAGTATTTAGCATTTGGGCCTAAGGAAACAAGCACTGAGTCAACTGTGAAAAAGCACAAAGTCATGACTACTGAGGAAGATAGTATCAGTCCAGGTCAGTGTAGCACATCAGAGATAGGTGGACTCAAATAGATACCCCAGATGCTCCTTTGTCTTCCAGGCTACATCATTCATCATGGCCCTGGTTCTGCTGGGTGACACTAGCTCCCACCCAGAGCTTGGGCACTCTCTGTTATCCTCTACAGTGCACAGGTTATTTGCTTGAACTCTGTACAGAAGAAAATTATCTTGCATTTGGTGCTCTTCCTAAACCAATAACCCTCCCTTAATCCAGAGCATAATTCAAAAGCATTTTCTGCACTACCTTCCCAGTGATTAAAGGAGCATGGGGCCATAGCATTTGACTGGCTCCAGTCCATAGGGCTTAAGAGATCCGATTCTGTGCTTCACTGTAGTGTTTAACAGTACTTAACCTGAATTCGCTCTGGAAACATGCCACATCATTTGCATTATTCAACTTTGCCAACCCAGTCCTATATCAGTATTTTGTCTCCTCTTACTTCTCCTATTATGTCTCTAGCTCTAGGTTTCCCACCCTTCCCTTTTTCTACCTCACTTCCCCACCCCCATGTCACCCCCTTTACTGCCCCATTTTTCCTTTACATTATCTCCAATCTGTCTTGGGAGCCAGGACAGCCAGGCACTCTTGTTCTGTCTGTGTTGTAGACACGTGAGTAGCTGTCACCATGCCAGGGATGATAAGCCCTGGTCAGGCATTTAACCAGACATTTGACTCTGTGCTTCCCAGGACACAAAGAGATAGGAGCACCAATTGCATTATTTGCAGTGCAATCCCTCCCTTTCCTCCCTCCTTCCTTTTCCTCAGTCTACCTTTAATCCTGCAAGAAAGCAGTCTATGTAGCCACCCCATGGTAATGACCTGGCCCCTGTGCAAGGGACTGGTGAAAACTGTAGCCCTGGAAGAGTAACTATGGTGGCATATAGGATGATTCACAGAGCAACTACCTAGGAATTTCTTCTGCCCTTTCTAATATCCTTGTATTGCTCCTAATATTTCAGGTGGCAATCAGTTTGGACAGCCCTGTAATTCAACAAGTCTATTTCTATCCTTGCTCTCAGTAGTTATGCACTACAATAAATCCAACAAGTATAGTTGGATTATTTTCATTAAAAGAGTACTGAAAGTAGCCTCAACAACACCAGAGAGGTTACAGCGGTTCACAACGTCCAAGGATTTTTCTAAATGCATAGTATAAGGTTGTAATATCATACCATTGATTTTTCAATAGATTCCAAATGGATCTTTCTAGGGAGGTGTTCTTGTAAAAAAAAAAAAACAAAAACACACACACACAAAAAAAAGAGGAATGGTTGTAGCATGGCTTAAACTAGTTGGTTTGAGATAACATTGTATGATCATTGCATTGCACTGTGTTGTAATAGATAATTCCAAACAGACTAATTCCCACCAGCTGTGCATCTGTGGTTGAGGTGGTCTGGGGGTTATTTATGCAAGTAAAGAGTTTAGAAAGAGGTGCAGTTTCACAGCCTGAAATCATATAAGTGTTGCTTCTTTTCACAAAGCTGATTTTAGTATCAAGCATTGTCAATTTTCCATCTCAGCACAAGGATTTCTAACTTCCAAGCCTTAATGGAACCCAGAAAACCTTGATATTATGACCAATTTTCCAAAAGTATCTCTTGTAATTACACTGCTACTCAGAACCTACCCAGAAGCACAAAGCAGGTCAGAAGTTCCCATTAATGTCCAGCTTTTTCTACCTAGAGGCCAGCAGATCAAAAAAGAAAAGGTCACTGTCATTCAAACATGTCTTGCTACTGCCTGAGCAGATGCCAGCAACTGGTTCAGCTACACTGTTAGTGAGCATCAGTGGTGTCCTCTTTATTTACCGATGCCTTAAATCCAGTGTGTATTTACTATTCAAATTTGGAAGCAGCAATGCAAAACATGTAGCAGTTCAGAGCCCAGCCTCTGCCACAAAACTCATGTTCTTTAGTGTGATGGAAGGTTATTTTTCAAGTTTTTTAATTCTTTGCTGATATTTCACATGCTGCTTATAAAGACGAACATGTGCAATCTACATTTTTCTTAGCTTTATTTACCCCACCTCACCAATGTAAAAAAAAATCCTTTGCTTAAACAGTTTAAGTACTGTTTTATGTATCAGAAACCAAAGCGATTTTGAAAATAATTATGGCATTTGCTTTTTCAGGCTTGTCTTTTTACCTTAAAAGCTGATCTTACAAATCACTTGGCCATTAGCCAAAAAAATAAATTGCAACATTATGATTTTGTAGGTGTTTCATAAGCCTTTAAATACATTTTTGAGGCTTGCTATTAAGCTAATCTCCGAGAAAGAAGATGTGGAATATTAATGGAAGCGTTTTGGAATTGTAAATAAACATGTTTGGAGCAATCTAGATGAAGAGCAGAACGATAAAAATGGTTATAAAAATCTAATTAACATTTTAACTGTAAAAAGCTTGTTACTTTGATACCACAAGAGAATAGACTCAGACAGTAGATAAAATTAAATATTCCCACGTGGGTTTCCAGCAGATGAAACACCGCTATCAATATTTAATGGAATGTGTCAGAATTTACCATCATTTGAAAGAATGCAAATAGAGGTTACCATAGAAATCACCTTGACAGAATACTGAACAAAATGTAACACAAACCCTGACGCATCCTCAAAGGAGTTCAGAAGATCTTTGTCTGCTACTCTTTCATGTGGTCTCTTGAAAGGAAGGAGAAATGGCCTCTCTGTGTGTGTGTAAATGTACACTATGATAAGTTATTAACTAGCAACGTTAAAAGAATAAATAAGAAACCAAATGTATTCCAAACACACTCAGATCACAGATATCTGGGCTGAGTTCAGTGCAGAAGACCAAATAACAGTGGACTACTAAAATATCTCCATATAGTTATGAAGGACCTTATTGTGTAAGGAAAAAAAAATTCTCACACTGGTATTGATATGAAATGCTTAAAAACTTTTTATCTCAGGAAAGACTTTCCCATTAACAACTTTCTGCCAATCTATACATAGCCTAAATAAATGTATGTCCTCAAAATACAGAAATGTAGATATTGATATAAATTCATTGGTTTTCATATCTTTCCTCTACAAGAATCTGTATCTTAATAAACACCTATTTCCACAAAAAAAAAGTATTTATAATCAACGAAATTTGATAGTTCAAGAAGTAGCTATATGTAACTACCCAATCAGTTTTACAATGCCTTTATCCACAAAAAATCTTCCCCAAACTACCACATTTTTCTTTTGAGACTTGGAGTTGGAAGGGACTTTACCATCTCCTAGTTCCATCCCATGCAATAGGCAGGGACACCTTCCACTACATCAGGTTGCCCAAAGCCCCATCCAGCCTGGCCTTGAACACTGCCAGGGAGGGGGCAGCCACAGCTTCTCTGGGCAGCCTGTGCCAGGGCCTCACCTCCCTCACAAGGAAGAATTTCTTCCTAATGTCTGATCTAAACCTGCCCTCATTAAGTTTAAACCCACTGCCCTCTTGTCCTATCACTGCACTCCCTGATTACCAGCCCCTCTCCCACTTTTCTACAGGCCTCTTTAGGTACTGGAAGGCTGCTATAAGGTCTCCCAGAAGCCTTCTCCAGGCTGAACAAGCCCAACTCTCTCAGCCTGTCTGCACAGGAGAGGTCCTCCAGCCTTCTGATCATCTTCATGGCCTTCCTCTCGACTCACTCCAACAGCTCAATTTCCTTGTTATGTTAGAGGTGGCAGCGTAGGACACAATACTCCAGGTGGGGGCTCACGAGGGTATAGATGGGCAGAATCACCTCAGTCAATCTTCTGGTTGCACTTCTTTTAATGCGGCCAAGGATACAATTGGTTTTCTGGGCTTCAAGTGTACATCACCAGTTCATACTGAGCTTCATCAATCAACATCAACACCTCTAAGTCCTTCTCCTCAGGTCGGGTCTCAAACCTAGCCTGTTGTTGTGTTCACTCCTGAACTTGGAGGTTATACTTGAAAACTAAGCGGATTTCTTGTGCCCCTCTTTCCTCCAGAGCTTTGTTCCATGGTGCTATACCACAAAGATGCCTGATAAGGCCAAAGTCTGCTCTCCTTAAGTCCAGGGTAATGAGCTTGCTGTGCATTATCCTCACTGCCCTAAGAATCTTGAACTCTGCCATGGTCACCACAGCCCAGGCTGCCCTTGAGCTCTTGAATTCTCCTGAAATGCTTATGACCTGCTATGCTGTCCCTCCAACAGATACCAGTGTGGTTGAAGTTTCCCCCTGAGGGCCAGAGCTTGTAAACATGAGGCTGATCCTATCTGTTTATACACTTGGTCTTCCTGATTGGGTGACCTGTTGCAGACCCTCATTATAATGTCACTTGTCCCAGTCTTCCCTTTAATCCTGACCCATAAACCCTGGTTGGCTCCTCATCCATCCCCAAGTAGACTTCATGTGCTCCAGTTGGTCAATGACAGAGAAGGCAATACCAGAATATCAGTATCATGCAACTGGAATCTTAGCTGCTATCACAATGCAGACTCTCGTCTTGTATTCTTGTTATTCATACTGAAAGTAAGCAGTGTATATTACTACTTCAAGAGAGATCTACACATTTTAGTGATGTGAAATATCCCTATACTAATGTCCTAGTTCAGCAAG
>VXBZ01006183.1:22099-41400 GCA_013399135.1 Heliornis fulica | reverse complement strand
AATGGCAGCACAACCTTCTGGGGTGTCACCACCCCTCCCAGCTCTGTGTCCTCAGCAAACTTGCTGACTGTGCACTCTGCTCCCTCATCCAGTCCTGCCAAATCTCACCATGGGAAAAGTGGAAAACAGTTTTTGGGGAGTGACTCTCCAGGCAGTAAACCCTTGGCTTGACAAAGCAACCGATGCGAGGCCATGCTCAGGTTTTAGACCTTGTAACGGCCACCAGTGTTGCAGAAGAAAGTTATTTTGGGGTGAAACCCCATCAGCTCCTGGGGCAGCTGGCACAAAGGCTTGAGAAATGCTTCACTGCTCTCCCAGGGACCTGCCTGCACCACAGCCCCGGCACTACCTGCCCGGGGACAGCCACCCTCTGCCACCCTCTGTCGCTGACACCAACCTGCATGGGAACAGGCTGCTGGAAGCAAGGATAGGATAGGATAGGATAGGATAGGATAGGATAGGATAGGATAGGATAGGGTGCAGTAGAGTGGAGTGGAGTGGAGTGGAGTGGAGTGGAGTGGAGTGGAGTAGAGTAGAGTAGAGTAGAGTAGAGTAGAGTAGAGTAGAGTAGAGTAGAGTAGAGTAGAGTAGATGGTCACATCTGTCTATGGTCTTTCCTACCATAGACAGATGTGACCCAGAAAGCCCTGAATGATTTGTACCTTCAAAGGTACAAATTTTACCTGGCAAAGCAAGTCTTTGCCTCACACAATGAAGACCCACAATAGCTTGAGACTGAAGTGACATGGGTACCAGGTTGTCCTTGGGAGTTCTTGCTCCTGTGACATCTTCTTTGCTCCAGGCCAGCACTCTCCAGGTCTCTTGCCAGGCAAGTTTCCCCAAACATCTTCAAGCAGCCAAGGCTGCTGGCATAAGAAGCAGCATCTGATCAGCCAATGCACAACTTTGAGTAAGGGTGGGATCTACCCAAGGGTACCAAGGGAGGTGGTGGAAGTGCTCACCAAATCACTTTGGATCATTTAGCCCCCCCAGGGCTCAGTACTTTACCAGTGACCTGCACGAGAGGATTGAGGGCATCCTCAGTAAATCTGTAGATGACTCCAGGTTGGGAGGAAGAGTTGGTCTGCTTGAGGGTACGAAGGCTGTACAGAGGGACATGGACAGGCTGGACTGTTGGGCTGCAGCCAACTCTATGAGGTTCAACAAGACTCAGTGCTGGGTCTTGCACTTGGGTCACAACAGCCCCAGGCAACACCACAGGCTTGGAGAATAGTGGCTGGAAAGTTGCCCTGTTGAGAATGACCAGGGGGGTTGGTTGGCAGCCAGCTGAACATGAGCCAGCTGGGTGCCCAGGTGGCCAAGAAGGACAACAGCATCCTGGCTGGTGGCAGAAATAGCATGGCCAGCAGGACTAGGGAAGCAGTGCTGGAGTATGTTCAAGAAAGGGGAATGAAGCTCATGAAGAGTCTAGAGAACAGGTTTTCTGGGGAGGAGCTGAGGGAACTCTCTCTCCAGGTACTTAGCCTGGAGAAAGGAGGCTGAGGGGAGACCTGATCACTCTCTACAACTCCATGGCAGGAAATGGCCTCAAGTTGGGACAGGGGAGGTTTTATTTGGAGATTAGGAAATACTTCTTCACTGAAAGTGTTGTCAAGCACTGAACAGGCTGCCCAGAGAAGTGGTGGAGTCACCATCCCTAAAGGTATTTAAAAGACATGTAGATGTGGCTCCTCAGGACATGGTTTAGTGGCAGACTTGGCAGTGCCAGGTTAGTGTTTGGACTTGATGATCTTAGAAGTTCCTTTCCAAGCTAAATGTTTGCCATTTCTTCCTGGCCTATTTCACAAGCATTGCAGCTATTGTTATGCCCCAGACACCTTCACAGCACAAGAGGTGAGGCCTTTGAGGGGAAAAACCAAGCTCTGTGGCTGCACAATTGAAGCCAGTTACAGAGATCAAAGCTGTGGGCTCCAACCTCCTTGAAACTTCCTACACCAACAGGCTAGAAGACCTCACCCAAGAACCAGCCACAGGAAAGTCAACCTTGCTGCAGACTTGCAGACAGCCTTGATGCTGTACTCTCCTGGAAAGCGCTTTCTTGTGATCGTGCTGTGCTCAATGAGCCAACATGGGGAGATGGGACCCATCTGATGGACCACTACTGTAGGAAAGTGCAAGCCAAGCCCACCAGGTAGTCAGTATTACCCTTTCAGTGTTGAATATATGGCCCCCAACCTTGGTCAGAGCCCTGAAGGACACTCAAGATCTAGACTTGGGTAATGCTGTCTTGCACTGCCTAAAACCAGACTCTGGTGCAATGCTAGCCACATACATCACACCAAGCTGCCACCAACTTTGCTCCATCTCAGGGAGTCACATCTCCTGCACATTCACAGCTGAAGAAAACCCTAGGTGCTGGCAGAGGAACAGGCAGCAGAGATGGCAGCAAATACCTCCATCACCGTATGAAATCACACAAATCCTCAGCGACCAGCATTCAGAAACTTAGTTTGATCTCAGGTTATGCCTGTAGCACCTCTTTGATGAAACTTGTCTTTCCTAAAATCTTGCCCAAGGGATGAAGAGGGTAATCAAACATCTTGGCGTGCTGTTGAATATCCCAAAATAATCAGCACATTCCGAGGATCAACCCAAATTGCTCATCCTCCCCGGCTATCATCACCTCAGTCATTTGAATGCTGGTGTCCTCCAGCCAAGTATCATGTCATCTTCATCATTCTCACTGCATTGCTGTAGCAACCCAAAACCTTTGCTTTGGCCAAGTTCCTTGCCAAGTGTGTTATCACACAGGATAGAAAGGTTAAGTCCCATCCCAAAGATGTACACTTCACTGAAGAGATCCTCATGACCCTGAGGACAACATCTATGATTAACAAATTCACAGCTCCCACAGAATTATCTCCAGTTGAGACAGAGAAGTCCAACTCACCTGTCTCCCACCCACGGTGCCCGGAGACCTGTCCTTGGCTTGAAGTGA
This sequence comes from Heliornis fulica, assembly GCA_013399135.1. Lineage (NCBI taxonomy): Eukaryota > Metazoa > Chordata > Aves > Gruiformes > Heliornithidae > Heliornis > Heliornis fulica. The sequence continues at coordinate 38,441 of VXBZ01006183.1, read as the reverse complement.
AAGCTCAGCACCCAAGAAACAGAGGACTCAGGGCAATGTGGTGGGAGGAGCATTAGTTTATGCATTAGGGAAAATATGTTTTCAATGAGGGTTGTTAAACTGTGTCCAGTTCTGGAACCCCCAAAATAAGAAGGACATGGACCAGTTGGAGAGGGTCCAGAGGAGGCCACAAAGATGATAAAGGAGCTGGAGCACCTTTCCTATGAGGACAGGCTGAGAGAGTTGGGGCTGTTCAGCCTGGAGAAGAGGAGGCTCCGGGGAGACCTTCTAGCGCTCTGCCAGTACCTCAAGGGGGCCTACAAGAAAGATGGGGAGAGGCTGTTCAGTAGGGCCTGTTGTGACAGGACAAGGGGTGATGGTTTCAAAATAGAGGGAGGGAGATTTAGATTGGAGATTAAGAAAAAGTTCTTTCCTGAGAGAGTTGTGGAGCACTGGAACAGGTTGCCCAGGGAGGTGGTGTATGCCCCATCCCTGGAGAAGCTCAAGGCCAGGTTGGATGAGGCCCTGATCAAGCTGATCTAGTTGGAGGTGTCCCTGCTTCTAGCAGGGGCTTGGACTAGATGACCTCTGGGAGTCCCTTCCAACTCTAGCCATTCTATGATTCTATGTGAGCCGATTGGACACTTATTCTAACAATTTTCTCCACCTCCTCTGCAGCTCAGCAGAACTGTTTTAAAGATCCTTTGCAATGACAGTGATGTTTACTTAAAAATAAATATGTAGGACAAAAAGTGCTTTCCCTGAGCTTCCTGAGGCACGTGGGGTTGATTAGAAGGCGTAGGGCCGGTGCGGAGGGGAGTCTTGACAAACAGCTACGGTAGGTGACACGACTGAACATCTGAGAGGCTGGAAAAATAGCTTTAGAGAGCTCCCACACTTTCATGTAGTCAGATACAATGCCAGCCAGCAAGATCCTGGGTTTCATAGCCAATCCAAGTTTGACTTGGCTGGCAGACAAGATTTGCTTTCTGTTTTTTAACTCCAGCATAAGTCACCCCGGAGAAACAGATTTTGCCCGCGTCGTATTTGAAACAAGTCAATAAAAATGTGATTCACAGGAGTCAGCATTAAAAGGTTGGGGTGAGGGTTTTTCCATTTCTGATTCCTGAGCAAATGTTCTGCTCCAATCTGTCTGGAGGTCTCCTCTGGAGCACGTGTGATCCCTCAGTGATTTATGAATGATTTTCCATCACTCTGAGTAGATATATTCTCCTTTACAGTTATCTTATTGACATGCTCTCTGCATCATGCTGTGTGTCCCACAGCACACAGCATGATGTCCCACAGCACACAGCATCATGCACAGCATGATGCAGAGAGCATGTCAATAAGAGCATGTCAAGGGACACTTGCAGGTAAGATCCTATGTGGAGGGACAAAAGGGTGTCCATCTGAGGGGACTTCATGTATTCAAGGGGAAAGGAATCACAGCTGCTGTTGGCAGCATCCCCGAAGAGAAGACAAAAGTTTCCAGGGCACATGGAGAAAAAGGACAAAACAACTCCACAATGGATTCTTCTGGGATACAGAGTCCTCAGGTGGGCAGATAGCACCAACAGCCAGAGTAAACATCCAAGACCACCATGACTCAAGGTTGTTAAACAAAGAGGTTTGATATGTGCAGTTTCAAGGAATCATGAACATGAGCCAGCAGTGTGACCAGGTGGCCAAGAAAGCCAAGGGCATCCTGGCCTGTCCCAGGAATGGTGTGACCAGCAGGAGCAGGGAAGGGATTGTCCTATTGTCCTCAGCTCTGGTGAGGCTGCACCTCAAGTGCTGGGTGCAGGTTTGGGCCCCTCACTCCAGGAAGGACATTGAGATCCTGGAGTGTGTCCAGAGAAGGGGGATGGAGCTGGGGAAGGGTCTGGAGCACAAGTCCTACGAGGAGCAGCTGAGGGAGCTTGGGCTGTTGAGTCTGGAGAACAGGAGGCTGAGGGGAGACCTTCAGGCTCTCTACAAGTCCCTGCAAGGAGGGTGCAGAGAGGTGGGGTCGGTCCCTGCTCTTGGGTAACAAGCGATAGGACAAGAGGAAATGGTCACAAACTGCCTCAGAGGGGACTGAGGTTGGACATCAGAAGAATTTCCCCCCTGAAAGGGCTGTCAGGGGTTGGAACAGGCTGCCCAGGACCGTGGTGGAGTCCCCATCCCTGGAGGGATTGGAAAAGCCAAGAGATGAGGTGCTGAAGGCCATGGTCTAGAGGTGGACTAGGCAAGGTCAGCCTGGGGTTGGACTCCATGATCTGAAAAGTCTCTTCCAACCCAAGGGATTCTGTAATTCTATGATTCTATATATACATTCTATTAATTGGCCAATTAGGCAAGTTTCATTCTAAACACCTACTGACAGAGCACATCCATACTGCAATGGATCCTGACAGTACATTAGTGCACGATGCATTATTACAAATGGGATTTTTTTGCCTTCACAGGTCAATTACAAATCCCAACAGGCCGCTAGGAGCCCTTTAAGTCTTTTTATTAAAAAAAAAAAAAAACTTTAACCAGTCATCCTTGATCAGGGAAAGGATCCCTCAGACCACCAACCTGACAGGGAAGCCCACGTCCGGGCAGGAGGCACGGCAGCACACGAGATACGGCGAACACACGACCGCAGATCTAAAAATACATTTGCAGCATGGCAGCAGGCCAAGAACAGACCAGGGAGGGCTGGCTGAAACCCTTGCAACAGGATTTTCTTTGTTTTCCCTTTTCACACCTCCCAAAGGCGGTCAGGATCAGTCCTGAGAGATGAACCTACTTGTGCTCTTGTCCATCCTCGGTGTGAGGCAATCCCTAGGGAACGCTGAGGTGATGCCAGCAGCCGTCCGATGAGGTTGCCACTTCCCCAGCTGCATCAGCACCCAGAGCAGGACTGGCTTCTTGGGCATTGCTCCCTCAGGCTCCTTTGGGGACATTTTGAAGGAGAAAGGAACGTGGTGGCTGAGGCTGGGAGGTTTCCACCGCGTTCCCCACGGGGAGAGGAGCCTGCTCACAAGAGCACCAGAAAGGGGATCAAAAAAGGGATTAAAAACCCAATGGAAAGCAAAGAGTTCTTGATCTGCTTGTCCCAGCAAAGCGAGGGAAGGAAAGTACAACCTGCCTGGAGCGTGCACATCTGAACACCAAGGTGAAGAGAGGTCCTACAAAGGGCTGCATGACCGTAACTTTGTAGGGAAGAAGTAAAGAGAACTCAGAGTCGCTGCTGGGTGACCTAAGGGCCTGCCACGAGGTTATGGCATCCCCTCTTCTCCCTAGAAAGGCACCAGCAATTTCAGAAGATGCATTTTGAGCCAAAGCTGGAGCCTAGGCAAGAAATGTGACTGGTCTAGGGAAAGTCACCTCCATCTTCAGTTAAAGGAAATAAACTCACCCAAAAACACACATTACAAGGCTATTCACAGACTGAGGAGCTGGTCAGTGTGAGGGACAGAAGGGCTGTACCATGGTCAGTTGCTGCCATTTGCTGAATTAAAAGAGTAAAGAGAATTTTTCATCCAGGGAGCCCTGTACCCTGGGCAGCAGCATCTACACAGAGGCCCCATGGGAAGCTGGAATCCCCAATTCGAACTGCAGGCAGAATCCATCCGAGTCCCTGCTAATCACAGAACCATGGAACATCAGGAGTTGGAAGGGACCTCCAAAGATCACCCAGTCCAACCCCCTGCCAGAGCAGGATCATCTCCATCAGGTCACACAGGAACATGTCCAGATGGGTCTTGAATGTCTCCAGAGGAGATTCCACAACTTCTCTGGGCAGCCTGTTCCAATGATCTGTCACCCTCACAGGGAAAGAGTTTCTCCTTACGTTCACATGGAACCTCCTCTGTTCCTCAGGGACCTGCTGCCCCTAAGCTGCTGCAAAGGTTAGTTACATGATGAGCTAAAAACCCAAACCCCATGTCCAGTCTGAATGTCTCCAGCATCCACTTCTAACTCTCCATGTTTCTAAAACTGGGTACCAACTGCTCATACTCTCCCCAGGTGCTCTATCTGCTGACACTGGGACTGGGACAGGGTAGCTGGGACTGGGACAGAGATTTATCCCCCCTCAGGCAGCGCATCTTTTATTCATTGCTTTATCCCTGGCTGAAGAGGCTGCGACCTCCCACACTGCATTGTGGGTAACAATTGCATTCAACAGCTTCCTTGGAGGAGCTGCTGTTTAATATGCAAACGGGACAAACCAACTTTCCAGTTCAAGTTCATCAGCATTTAAATGAGAGTGGGTTGCTGCGAGGCACAGCAGGGCTCTGGCTCATCAGGTCGAAGGACAAGGGAAGGAACTGCAATAAATAACCACGTCATATTATCAGGAACCCAGTGGATCCATCAACCCAACACGCATCTGATCCCAGAATCGGTGTCTCCAGACACAGGTCCTCTCCCAGCCCAAAGCCAACACACCTTCCTCACCCTGGTTTGCTGCATGGGAATTAACTGGGAGACTTGGGAGGGAAGAGCTCTCCCACCCCTCCCACCTTGAGGCATGCAACCCTGGCACTCAGTATCCCAGGGGAGATCATTGAATCATAGAAAAGTTAAGATTAGATGACCCACAGCCACGGGGTGCAGTGGTGTGGAGGAGGACCCAGTGGGGAGAGAGGCAAAATACTCCCTCCCACATCCGTGTCCACTCGGCAAATTCATTTCCACTCTTCTATCAAGCGGAACAGGCCAAGGGGAATGGCCTCAAGCTGCACCAGGGCAGGTTCAGATGAGATGTCAGGAGAAATTCTTCCCCCAAAGAGCTGTGGGGTTGTGGGACAGGCTGCCCAGGGAGGGGGTGGAGTCCCCACCTCTGGGTGTATTGAACAAATGGGAGATGAGGTGCTCAGGGAGATGGGTTAGGAGAGGACAGGGAGGGTTGGACTGGATGATCTTTTTCCAACCTGGGGATTCAGTGCTTGTCCTTTGGCAGAGGGTTTTAACATCACTCCTCACTGCCTCTGTGAGCACCCCTACATCTCCTCCCCATCCCAGTCTCCTCACTGTTTCCTACACATTGGATGACGGGAGCTGCATCCGTCTGCACCCAGCTCCAAGTCAGCCAAGGAGCCGGTGAGCAGCCCAGCCATGAAGCACCAAGGAGTGGCTAGGGACAAATCCTGCCTGAAGAAACTGAGGGATGAAGAAGTACAAAGGAGCAGTGACAACCAGGCTGCACAAGGACTCGCGTTGTATCTCTGCTTCCAGGCGAAGAACCCAACGAACGTCACAGCAGCAACGGGCGCAAAACAGAGCCGGGCTCCTTACACCCTCCCCACCCCAGCCCTTCTTCTTCAAGGGCCTGAAAATAGAACATTTTGTGATGGAGAAAGAGGAAAAAAAAAAAAAAAAAGTAAAAACTAGGTCAATCAGCTAATAGGCGTGATTTAAGAGAAAAAAAAAATCACAGCATTCGTAAGGGGCTAAAAACGGCGCTGATGCATTGCTGAGAAAGAATATAATTAAGAGGCTTTTTAAAGCGGCGCTTCCCCACCCCGGCCACAGAAATCAGAGCTCACACTACCAGTATTGCTTCCACCTCATGGAGCAGGAATGCGCTGGCGTGCCGCAGGCTGGCCGAAGAATGCGGAGTTTCCGTGGGCCGGGAGAAGATCCCGAACGGCAGCGGTTCCCGGCATTCCTTCGCGGGTACATCACCGCCGTCCAGTTATAGAGCGCGGCAACGGAAATCGGGCTGGGGACGGAGGGGGGAGAGGGCTGACATCTTAAAGAAAAGGGTCTGGGAAGGCAGGTGTAGCCCAGCAGGGAAATGAAGGAAATAAAGATGAACTGGTTGGACTGGTGATGGGGTGGCCCTTGCTGTCCCCGCGGATGGCGCGGGAGGGCTTGGGACAAGTACTCGTGTAGTGAACGCACCTTCCAACATTGCTCATTCAGGAACGAGCTTCTTGGAAGGAAACTCTGCCCTAATTAGGTGCAGATGGCCCAGTTTGAACGGGCAGGGGCACGGCTGGGGAACTGCTGAGCGGAGATCTCCGGCCCCGCGGTATGTGAGGGGTCACGGCGGTAAAGCCCCGGCCTCCCTTTGGACCCCAAACCTGAATCCACGTCTGAGAGAGGAAAGGGGACTCTCCTGGATTCACCCAGGGCTGTAGAATGACCTGAGGCCTTCATCCCTCCAAGTCTGCTGGAGCCAAAGGGCTGTGAGTGAAACTCGCACCCTTACACACCCCCACGGGTCCCGCGGCGGGGACGGGGCAGACAGCTCGGGTGAAGCCATCGCCCTGTGTCCACGATGCTTGGGAAGCATCTCTGGGGACATCCCCACCCACGCTGCTCGGCCAGAGAGGAGCAAAGTGGATGAGTCAGACCCAGAAAGTTCATTCCCTCAACTTCTGCTCCTCACTATAATTATCCCTCGGGGTAATTAGATAAGCAGCCCTTCCTTTAATCTTGGCACAGCAGAACTGCATGCGGTACCATCCACCTTGGGGGCTTGGGGCTGTCTGCCAGTGCACTCCCCCATCCCATGATGCCCTTTTCATCTCCACCCATCCTAGACACAACCCCATCAAGGACCAAACCTAAACACACAGAGGCTGGTGGGAGGGGGGGGCGGGGGCAGAGGAAAAAGTCCGGGGGGGGCATGGGGGGGGGAANNAGTCCGGGGGGTGCATGGGGTGCGGAACAAAAGGAGAGGCAGGGAGAGCTGCTCATCTTGAGAATCTGCTGTCTGTACAGCGACAAGTTAAAGCCCAGTTGCCCCAGTTTGAGCTCTTCCAACCCCCACACACGGAGCCGGCACATCAGGGGTGCCAAAGCCCCAGATTTCCCCACTGGAACATTTTGGCCGGTGCCTCCCCCTCCCTCCGCACAAACCCTCGCTCTCCCTCTCTCTCAGGCACGCACAGGGAAAGGGAGGGAGAGACGAGAAGAAACCACAAGCAAATGTTCTGGTGCAGTATTTCCCCTCATCTGACTTTTGTACTTGAGATTCGAAGCGTGTTGGGGGAATTAAAAGGAGAAAATAAAATAAAAGCCCTTCCCCCGCGCCGGAGGCAGATCCAGAGGGACACGCTGCTCTCGCTCGGGCAAGACCCCGCCGGGGCCAAACCTAAACCCCTCCACGAGAAGCAAATTGGGAAATAATTAAACATCACAGGCAAATTTAAATTATTTTCTTTTTAAATCTGGCAAAAATAATCACAGTTAGACGATATACGCTGGGAAACCTCCAAGACCTTTAAATTAGCAGCTAGGACAGAGCCGCAAGTACGCCTGAGGGCTGCATACACATGCAAAGGAGCTGCAGAGGTTTTTTCCAACTCCTCCATAAACAAACCACACACCTCGTTCTAAAAAAAAAAAAAAAAAGAAACAACAAAACCAGAAAATAGATGTGTTTTCTCCTCTGCTGGCGTGTTCAGGGGAGGCAGATGCTCGAGTCAGCGTTACGCATGGCGTTACTCAACCCTACGCTGCACTCTGGGAGGTTTGAATTCACGTGGACTCTCGGCTGAGCAGGAGGAATGAGGCCTTTTCCCTAATTTTAAGGAGAAAATAACAAAAGGAAAATGAAAGGCGGGATTCCCAGTTACTCAAAGGAGTCCTCACATTGCTCTGATGGCCACAAAGAGCGTGGGAAAGCGTGCAGAAGAAATCCGCTGATCTTCCAGGGGGGGCTTTGCTCACCCAAAATAATCTGCTTCAGCTTACACCCCCCAAACACTGAAGCAACACACGACTCCCCTCTGCTGCAGAACGATGCTGGGGACTTAAACCTCATCTCTGGAAAACAGAGGTAACAAGGGCGACAGGAGGGTTTCCATCCTGCCTGCCCTACGGTAGCCGGAGCTGCAGAGTGTTTCCAGCGCTTCGGAAAAATACTTTCGGGTTCTGGTGCCTCTATCTTGGCACCTAAACCAAATTTCCATTAGTTCAAGGCTGAGGGATGATTTCACTTCAGAGCTGAAATGGTGAAACTGGCAAAATGAGTAAGATGCAGCTGAACATACGCTCGTGTCTATCCTTAAGCAGGGGGGTGAAAAAAACAGGGGTTGAACAGCTTTTTTTTTGGAGGTGGGGGGGGACAGGGATGACCCACCTTCCCCAGGATGCTTTTAAAGAAGACCACTGAGCTGCATGACAGCTCCCACGCCTCCATCAGGGATCACCAGGGATGGGGTGGGGTGGTCAGTGTGGACAGGACACCCCAGGATGGGCAGGGAGGGATCCCAGCATCCCTGGGGTCTCCCCAGGCAGAGAAGGTGCAGCACCACAGCAGCCAGGGAAGCTGATCTCCGACTGGCTGCCAACACAGGCCGAGGTTATTCGGGTCCAAACAAATAATTCCTCTATAAATAACTCAGCCACTCCGACTTCCGGAGCGAAACCCATCTTCTCCGGAGGTGGAAGGAAACGGTGTCGACTCCAGGAGCTCGTGGCAAGCGGGTGAGGGGAACGGAGAGCCCGCTCCTCCACTCCCTGTCCCCATCACTTGTGTGTGTGTGACATGGGTGAGCAGCCCCGCTCCCACAAACACAGCACAAGGACAAGAAAACTTGGGTTTCCTTCTTTCCTCGATTTTTTTCCTTCTTTCCTCGATTTTTTTCCCCTTCTTTTTACCCAACAGCAACGCGCTTCGTAGTTCAAGCCGTTAAGCGACCGCCCCTCATGTACATGACGCCCCTTTTAGACACCATTTCCCTGATGGAGCACAACAAAGGCATCTTGGAGTTGATGAGCAGTAAGATACATCCTTGGTGAGGAGCCAGAATGTGCTACCAGCTCCCCTGAGCTACAGATACCCAATGGGGAGAAGGTGCAGCGATTCCCCAAGAAACGTTCCCTCTTCCTGCACCCAGCATGGACAACCCCCCCCAGGTTTGCAGCCTGCACCCAATCATCCTTTCTTCTTCCAACAAGACCACCCTGGGGATGCCACGGTGGGAGTCAACTTGGCCCAAGCATGGCAGAGCCCTCCAGGACTTTTGGAGCATTTTGCTCTGAGCTGCCTCAATGAGCCAGGAGCATCCCTTCCCTCTGCCAAAGCCAAGAGCGGTTGGGTGCACCTGAGCCTTGCCCGAAGGGAGCCAGCAAGGCCGTTCCCAAACCCTTGTGTTCCCTGAGTCAGACCCATCTGTCTAGACAGAGGACATTCCTTGCCCTCATCACCAGCCTGAAGGCTGGTACAAGCTGTGTCCTCACTTGTCAAGGGCAGGGTAAACGGCAAAAACCTTCGGGGCAGCCAGCAGCAGCATCTCCACCTTCCCAGGAACGTCAATGATGCCTCAGGAAGAAGTTTTGGCACATCCCTGGACCATGGAGATGGCAGCAGGGAAACACTTGGCCATCTCCTTCAGCCCCAGGAGCTCTCTGCAGAGAAGAAGCACCTGGTGAATCACCTTGGAAAGCCTGTCTAGATGCCCAAGAGAACCCTTGTTAGATGGAAACCAACCCCCCAACGGCAAAGACTGGATTCTGGACTGCTGCCCAGCCTTAAGGTGCTACCTCAAACTAAGGCAAAGCAAGCCATCACATCTCCAGGCACCTGGTACCCCAGAGAAAAACACTCCAGACCTTCTCAAAGAGGTTCAGACCATACCCTCTTCTCCCCAGCCAGGAGAAGACAACCACTACAGGTGACATTTCAAAGCAGAACAACAAAATTGTTGCTGGTTTGCTTTTTTCCTGCTGCTTTTAAGAAAAACATCTAAGAGACGCTGATGCTTTTCCCCTTTGCAGCTACTCTAGAATTACAACTGCACACAGGCTCCTAAACCTCTGAACATTTGAGTCCCACTGACCTGCAACAGGTCGCTGGTGTGAAGTTATTTAAAGCACTTTTAAAATATTAATTGGCATTTGCCTTACAGAGAAGGGGGTAAAGAAAAAAAAAGGGATGAGACAGAGACAGGATCCCCCTGGGGATCCAGACGATCCAATTCTGGGCACCTAATTAAAATTAAATTTCAATTAAATTCCAATTACTTTATTTTAAAACTTATTTTGTATTTATACTTTTTGGTGTTAGCTGCCTAAAAGCCAATACGTCCCTTCGGTTGCTTTTCAATTAAATATCATCTCGACACTAAAATTAGTGCTTTTATTTGCTAACTGGGAGGTTGTTCAAAATCCCTGCACATTCAATTCAAGGACTTAGGAGAACTTGACAGACATTCCCCACCTCCCTTTTTTCACTCTGGTAGGGATGATGAATCATTGTATTTACTACACCCTCATTCTTTGCGGCGATGTGTTAGAACGTCGCTCAAGCGGAGCGACGTCGCTTCGGCGCTGCGAAGGGCAGACGGGGGAAGCCAAGGGATTGAGGTTTCCTGACTGGATTGCAGATTACCTGCTTTTTGTTTTGTTTTCTTTCTTCCTTTCCTCAATTTTCTAGTAATTTTTTTTTTCTAGGTGGTCTCAAGAGTTTAGAAGTGACAGATCTGCTCTTAAGTTGGGGGTTGATGAGGAAATCACAGGATGTGTGAGGTGGGAAGGGACCTTCCAAGCCCATCTAGTCCCACCCTGCAGTGAGCAGGGACATCTTCACTAGAGCAGGTTGCTCTGAGCCCCATCCACCCTGACCTTGAATGTCTCCAGGGATGGGGCCTCCACCACCTCTCTGGGCAACCTGGGCCAGTGTCTCACCACCCTCAGAGGGAAGAACTTCTTCCTAACACCCAACCTCAATCTCCCCTTTTCTAGTTTCAAACCACCCCTTCTCGTCCTATAGCTCCCTGCCCGCAGGAACAGCTCTTCCCAGCGTTCTGACAGGCACCTTTCAGGGACTGGAAGGGGCTCTAAGGTCCCCCTGGAGCCTTCTCTTCTCTAGACTGAACCAGCCCAACTCTCTCAGCCTGTCTCCATAGGAGAGGTGCTCCAGCCCTTGAATCATTTTTGTGGCCTCCTCTGGACACGTTCCAACAGGTCCATGTCCTTCTTGTGCTGAGGGCTCCAGAGCTGGACACAGTATTCCAGCACTGGAGCTCTCAATACAAGGACATCCTTAGCCTTGTCTCACCCCCAGTGACCAACTTCAGTCCCTCTGAAGGGATTGAACACACCAGTCAGTTCAATGGAAAGGGAATAAAATTAGCACTTAGATATCCTCCTCACAAGTTCTTCACTATGGACTCCTCTTCCCCCACAGCTTTAACAAGCAGTGCCTGAATATTTAATACAAAGTGCAGCAACTCAAACACACAGAATCACAGACTGGTCTGGGTTGGAAAGGACCACAAGGACCACTGAATTCCCAGCCCCCAGACACAGGCAGGGCCACCAACCTCCAGGCATGGGGCTACACAAGGTTGCCCAGGGCCCCATCCAACCTGGCCTTGAACACCTCCAGGCTTGGGGGATCCACCACCTCTCTGGGCAGCCTTTTCCAGCACCTCACCACTCTCTCCATGAAGAACTTCCCCTGATATCCAACCTGACCCTTCCCTCCTCTACATTAACTCATCGTGGTACATTTTTAACACCACCATCATTTCAAGTTTCATTTTCACTCTTTCCTTACAAAAAACATACTTGAAGCTAACAGGGCTTGTTTAATTTCTCTTTCTCATCTGCTCTGTACCTCTACCCTGCACTGAACTCCTCAGCATTGCACAGAGGTGGAGAGCTGCCACAGGGAAGCCGGATGGCTGATGCTGTGATAAATACCTGCAGGCTCTCTGCCTTCACTAGCAGGTGGCAACATGTATGAACTACAGGGGGAAAAGAAGCTTCCCACAAGTCTACAAGGAGCAGCTGAGGGAGCTGGGGAAGGGTCTGGAGCACAAGTCCTCCAAGGAGCGGCTGAGGGAGCTCTGGGGCTGTTGAGCCTGGAGAACAGGAGGCTGAGGGGAGACCTTCTGGCTCTCTCCAAGTCCCTGCAAGGAGGATGCAGAGAGGTGGGGTCGGTCTCTGCTCTCGGGTAACAAGCGACAGGACCAGAGGAAATGGTCACAAACTGCCCCAGGGGAGATTGAGGTTGGACATGAGAAGAATTTCACCCCTGAAAGGGTTGTCAGGGGTTGGAACAGGCTGCCCAGGACCGTGGTGGAGTCCCCCATCCCTGGAGGGATTGGAAAGGCCAAGAGATGAGGTGCTGAAGGACATGGTCTAGAGGTGGACTAGGCAGGGTCAGCCTGGGGTTGGACTCCATGGTCTGAAAAGTCTCTTCCAACCCAAGGGATTCCATGATTCTATGATTCTATGAATCTCATCACTAGATGGATTCCCACTCAGTTTTCTTTGGCCAGAAAAAAAATACCCCCACAATCCAACCAAACCTGTGGGTATCTGCAGCCACCTCAGCTCTGAGAGACTGAAGATACGGTTTGCAATTTCAAAAACATCCTTCTGTGGAAAGACAGACTGCAGGCAGGCATGGTTCAGCATCTCCCAGGAGTAAACCTGCACCAGGGACACACAGATGCTCGCAGGGGAACTAAAGCAAAGGATGTGACAGCACCACACAGGAAGCTCTGCCCCAGGTTCCCCATACTTTGAGATCTGGACTAGTGTAATTTCTTCTTCTGAAAGTGCTACTGACACATCATGCCTTTTTTTTTTCCACTCTCAAAAAAAGCCCAACCCTACCAAGCTCTGGTTTAAATCAGAGCTGCTTCTGTTATGACAGGGACTCTGTGGTCACTTCTTCCAGCTCTCTCCTCCCAGAGGATGTCACGTTCAGGCTGCACTTGCTGCTTGAACATCAGCACTCCAGTGGTATTAAAAAAAGAAGTGAATATCCATTAAAGCAGGTGGCAAAGTGACTCTGGTGTGCCAGTTTGCTACATACCCTTGCCAGCCTTAGCTCTGTGCTGTTACACCAGGTTGGAGTCCCGGGCGACGTGACCAGCTCCTGATGGAGCCCAGCCAGGTTTGCAGGGAGCAGCAGGAGCCACTTCCGTGCCAGATCACCAGTGACTGACCCAGGATCACCAAGAGCATTTGTGGCTGGAGACACAGAATAAAATGCCCATGCTGAGCCCAAGTTGATGGGCACACGTGGAAGTGCTGAGCTCTCTTGACCTACCAACCACACCAACTTCTAATCCACCCCAGGATGCCATTGGCCTTCTTGGCCATGAGGGCACACTGTTGGTCATGGCCATCCTGCTGTCCTCCAGGACCCCCAGGTCCCTCTCCCCTCCACTGCTCTCCCACAGGCCAGTCCCCAACCTCTCCTGGTCCCTGAGGTTGTTCCTCCCCAGACCCCAGACCCTGCCCTCGCCCTTGTTCAATCTCATCCCATCTCTCCCTGCCCAGCTCTCCACACTTGCAAATTACACATATCTCCAGCACACAGAGACTCCTGGCACCAGCACTCACCACGAAGGACCAAAACTGCCCACTCCTTGCTCCCAAAGGCTTTTCAACACCCAAGACATGTTGGGCATCTCATGACAGCCCACAGCAGCCAAACCCAAGCTCCTGATCCTCCTTCATTCGGGTATTCCCAGATCCCCCCTCCACTCCCCAGCCAAACGCCTCAGTGACCACTTGGACATAAATGGGCACAAAAGGGCAGAGAAACCAGCTGCTCCATCCAGCAAAACACGGGTTTATAACCCAGTGGGACAGCCCAGGCCTTCCCACGACCTTCAAATCATGAAATCAAGTAAATAATGTCACAAAACTGCAGAGCAAACACAGTCTTTGGGTTCCAAACTGCACAAGCAGTAGCTCCTCATTCAGCTTTCCCCCAGTTTTGTTCTCCTTGGAATCACTCCTCCGGCCCAGCAAAGCGCTGGACGATCCTCCATCCCCAAACCCAGCAGCTTTCAGAAACACCTTCGGAAGAGAAGAGGGATCTTTCAGTTCTCCTCCCCCATCCTGGGAGAGCCCAGTTTGATTCCTGATGCTCCAGCATCCCCCTCTCTCTTGCTGTACTCGAAGGCTGTTTTCTCCCTGCCAAAACACGCAAGGAAGAGCAGCCCAGGCCCTGCAGCGCTGGGGGAAGGGCTAACCCTGCGGCTCTTATTGTCTTTGGATGGAAACAGGGAGAGAGGCAGGGACTCTGTTAATGCCTCTGCTATTTCTAGGTCCTCCTGCTGTCCTACCAAGGAAGTCTGAAACAGAAAATGCCCTTGGAAACATCAAAAACCCCACCCTAAGAGGCTAATGGGATTTAGTATCAGCATCTACAAAGATGATAAAGGGTCCAGTTCTGGAGTCCCCAACATAAGAAGGACATGGACCAGTTGGAGAGGGTCCAGAGGAGGCCACAAAGATGATAAAGGGGCTGGAGCACCTTTCCTAGGAGGACAGGCTGAGAGAGTTGGGGCTGTTCAGCCTGGAGAAGAGGAGGCTCCAGGGAGACCTTCTAGCGGTCTGCCAGGGCCTACAAGAAAGATGGGGAGAGGCTGTTCAGTAGGGCCTGTTGTGACAGGACAAGGGGTGATGGGTTTAAAATAGAGGGAGGGAGATTTAGATTGGATCTTAGGAAAAAGTTCTTTACTGTGAGAGTTGTGGAGCACTGGAACAGGTTGCCCAGAGAGGTGGTGGATGCCCCATCCCTGGAGACGTTCAAGGCCAGGTTGGATGAGGCCCTGAGCAACGTGATCTAGTTGGGGGTGTCCCTGCTTCTTGCAGGGGGGTTGGACTGGATGACCTCTAGGATTTGCTTATAACCCTAATCATTCTATGATTCTATGATCTGGATTCTCTTGGACTTTGCGGGCTCAAGGATGACACTGGTTATACAGCTCACGTGTTGCTCTTTAGGAATTCAAACCAGCACTAAACCTTTGCCTGGAGGGTCCTGTCTTCCCAAACACGTCTCTGGTCTCAAACACTTCAGGTGCTGGAATGTTTTTCCTTTGGGATGTGACGCAGCATCCAGCTGCACCTCAAGCTATGGGAACGGTGAGCCCAGGCAAGACTCGGGGTCCACACTGCTCCCCCACGGTTCCAGATTGGAACAAAACCTCGTGACTGAGCAGGTAAAAGTTTGGTGTTAAGTAGTTCACATCTGTGGGATGCTTTGAAGTTAGAAAGCACAGGGTCAGATTAGCCCCATCTCCTCCCTGCTGCAGCCCTAACCAGCATCATCCCCAAAACTCCTATGGCCGTGAGGATCCATCACCTCTAAACCAACAGTCTGACACCATGGATGCTCTTCTTGGAGGATGCACTTAAAATGGGGGTGGGGGGGGTGGGGTTATATTAATTACTGTGCTGAAATGTCAGACAGCGAGAGAGAAGAGCTTCAAAGCCTCAATTACTTCCCCAGAACAAGAAATAAAGTCCTTGTGTCTGTTTTCCATTAGGAAAGAAGTAACCAGAACAGCTTCCCATGGCTCTTCCTCTAACAGGTTGGTTTCCCAAACTTCCATCTGCTCCCAGTCAGTCTGGACAGAACCTAAGGCAGTCCCCAGAAACACTGGGAGTTTGGAACATGAGGGTTTATCCTGGGAAAGCATCCCTTTCTCAGCCATGTGTCCCATCGGGATGTCCCCAGCCCAACCCCCAGCCTGCCAGGCTGAGGCAGGAGGACAGACTGCAAAACCATGGAGTTTTTAACATCACTTTTCTCTTCTGAGGGAGGCAGCAGCAGCTCAGTGAGACAGTCCCAGAGGAGGAGTCTGGCTCGGCTCTGGGGACCACGCACGCGTCTGACAGCGACAGGACTTGCCGTGCCGGTGGCACAGGGAAATCTCTCCTGCCCCTTCACAGATGTTCCTCCAAATACTTCTGCTAATTGAACTGACACCCTCCTGTTCAGATGAACATATGGCTGTGCTCATACCAGCACTGCCTCGACTTTAATAGTCCCTACAAGGTGCTCTAAGGACAGGCTGGACCCCTAAAATATCATCAGAGACCCTCTTATGAAATAAAAAAACAGCTTTAGGGTTTTTTTTTCCCCTCCCCAGCACAGCCTGACCATCACTGGTCCAGGTGCAAGGCCTGGAGCCGCAGTCCAGGTGCCTGGCACAAGGATGCACGTCATCCCCTGCTTCCAGTCATCCCCTGCTTCCAGAGGCATCCAGCTGGAAAAGGTCCAGAGAGCTCTAATTAACCATAACACTCATTTACCTTTACAGACCCGCTCTCCCCATGGTCTCCACCGGCGATGGGGGGGGTGAGGGGGGGATGCTGTGCCCCATGTGGGAAACAGATGGACAAAGAGCTCTCGGCAAATGCAGGTGCTGGTGTAAACCAGCCTCTGCCCTTTGCTGGTTTTATGGCCAGGAGGACAATTGGGAGAGATGGGAAGAGGTGGGAGGGAGCAGAAAAGCTCACAGAGGCAACAGCAGCTCCGCTGAACCCTCTAGTGTGCTGGGAAGGACTTTGCCAGGGGATGCTCCAAGATTGATGGTTCCTGATGGATGGCTCCTACCTTCCCAAGGAGCACCCAGGTCTCACAGAACCACAGAACGTTAGAAGTTGAAAG
>VXBZ01006183.1:5254-18249 GCA_013399135.1 Heliornis fulica | reverse complement strand
TTTTTTTTTTTTTTAAGTTTTAATTACTGCCTTAACAGTATTTTGACATAGTTTATGGTTTGGTAGATCATATTATGGGTTACAAATGCCAAACACACCTTTTGGAAGCGCCGCATTCGGCGCTAACTGTGGGGTTTGGGCTGCTGAGTCTTGTTTCAGCAATTTAAAAATCATAAATTAATTCCATTTGGAGAAAATGCTGCCATTTATAACCCAGGCAATTAAGAACAGATTTCATTTGAGATACTGCTGCATTCCTCAGCTTGCTGAGTTCTACAGGACATCGACAGTGGAATTGAGTGCACCCTCAGCAAGTTTGCCAATGACACCGAGCTGAGTGGTGCAGGTGACACCACAGAAGCACAGGAAGCCATCCAGAGGGATCTGGACAGACTGAAGGTGGGACCTGGTGGACCTCATGGGGTTTAACACTGCAAAGTGAAAGGTCTTGCACTGGGGCCAGAGGAATCCCAGACAGACACAGGCTGGGAGAAGAGCTCCTGGAGTCACCATGCTGAGAAGTTTTTCACAGAGAGAGTGGTGAGGGGCTGGAAGGGGCTGCCCAGAGGGGTGGTGGATGCTCCAAGCCTGGAGGTGTTCAAGGCCAGGTTGGATGTGGCCCTGGGCAACCTTGTGTAGCTTCAGGCCTGGAGGTTGGTGGCCCTGCCTGTAGCAGGAGGGTTAGAACTCAATGGTCCTTGTGGTCCCTTCCAACCCAGACCAGTCTGGGATTCTGTGACCCTTGAAGGGATCTGCTAGTCCCTGATGAAGGATGCAAGGACACCTTTGCCACACGTCTTGAGCCCTTGCCACATATTCTCTTGAGCTAGAGAAAGCAAGAGAGAAGTTAAACTAAACTGGAGAGCTGGGCAGGGAGATGTTTCATGAGATTGAACAAGGGCAAGTGTAGGGTATTGCCTCTGCAGAGGAAGAACCCCAGGGGCCAGGAGAGGTTGGGGACTGGCCTGTTGGAGAGCAGTGGAGGGGAGAGGGACCTGGGGGTCCAGGGGGACAGCAGGGTGACCATGAGCCAGCAGTGTGCCCTTGGGGCCAAGAAGGCCAATGGCATCCTGGGGTGTATTAGAAGGGGGGTGGCTAGCAGGTCATGAGACCCCACCTGGAATATTGTGTCCAGTTCTGGGCCCCTCAGCTCCAGAAGGACATAAAACTCCTTGAAAGAGCCCAGCACAGGGACACAGAGATGATGGAGGGAGTGGAACATCTTTCTTACGAGAACAGGCAGAGGGAGCTGGGGCTCTTGAACTTGGAGGAGACTGAGGGGTGACCTCAATAATGTCTATAAATATGTAAAGGGACAGTTTCAGGAGGATGGAGCCAGGCTCTTCTCAGGGATGGCCAGTGACAGGACAAGAGGAAATGGGTCCA
This sequence comes from Heliornis fulica, assembly GCA_013399135.1. NCBI lineage: Eukaryota > Metazoa > Chordata > Aves > Gruiformes > Heliornithidae > Heliornis > Heliornis fulica. The sequence goes on along the minus strand of VXBZ01006183.1, from coordinate 16,863 downwards.
AGCTGGAGCAAAGGAGGTTCCATGTGAACAAAAGGAGAAACTTTTTCCCTGTGAGGGTGCCAGAGCCCTGGGACAGGCGGCCCAGAGAGGTTCTGGGGTCTCCTTTCTGCAGACATTCAAACCTGCCTGGACACGTTCACCTAATGGAGGTGATCCTGCTCAGGCAGGGGGTTGGAGTAGATGATCTTTGGAGGTCCCTTCCAACTCCTGACATTCTTGGATTCTGTGATTCTTTACTTTTCCAAGGTTCCCTTCCTTGTATTAAAAAAGGAGGAAAAACCTTAATTCCCAAGCACATTGTTTGTATTTACCAAGATTCCAGTGGTCTCATTTCCTTCCACATCCCTCTCGAAGGCAGGAGTGTTGCTGCACCAACTGCAACTCCAGTGAGAAAGGGACAACCTCTCTGCCTTCAAACTGGAGTTAGCTACACTCGGTCTGGCCCCGCGTCACTCGGAAGCACCACAACGCTAAAAGACAACTGGAGCGACTCGTTAAGTCCTTGAGAAGGTGAAACCACCCTACTGCTCCGGGTTCACAGGCTCTCCACAAAAATCAAACCCAAAAATCAAGCCCTTACATCACAACTACTGCTGTCAGGTGGTAGGGTTGACTCCTCTGTTTTCAATTCAGTCCTTTCTCCTCGAAGAACCACCCAGAATGTAACGAGCTCCCCCCAAGAAAAGCCCAACTACAAAGGAGTCAGCGCACCCGAAAGGAAGCCCTGACACCTCACCTGTTTGCTCACTAGTACTAGTGTTTAATCCTCTCTGCCAGATGTTTTTCATCCTTTGTTGTGTAATAAAGCAAATTAGTGTAATTGCACAGGGAAACTGAACCAACAAACGTCTATCAGATCAAAAAACCCCAAACCCTCTGTTATATTTTTCACAGCTGGTGGCTGAAGTTGGCTCCTTCCAAGGAGGAAACATCTCATGGTGAGCAAGGAGCTTCATCACCCTCCTCAGCCATGCTCACGGGCTCCATTTCTCGTCTGGGTCCCCTGGGAGGGACCACACTGGGTCAGGGATAGGTGACATGTCCTTGAACTCGGAGTGGAGCACGAGCGGGTACTCTGCACTGCTGATGCACAGTGATGTTGTGTTGTCCCCCAGTGCATGGGGACAACTCACCCCTCCAGACTTACACCCATCAGGCTGTCTGGAGCCCCCTCCTAACCCACTGCACGGGTTCTTCACTACCCACCATCAGATGTTATTGCCCTGGTCAACCAGACACCACCATCCCCTTCATACCATGGGATTCATGATCCAACCTTCCCTACTCACCGCCCCAAAGAGCAAAAACCATCAGGAAGCACCAACCACCCCGTGAAAGGCCCCCCATGTTAAGGTGGGCACCATCAAAACCCCAGTGAGCAGCTCACAGCCAGCACCACAGGGCCAGGTACGACTGCAGCTCCATCCAGGGCTCCACATCCACCCAGCATCCCCATGAGGTCGGGCTGCCGGAGAGCTGCGTGTCCAGGCGAGGAAGAGGAACGTGCCCATGGGCAGGTTTGCAGGGAGGAGCTCCATCCCTCCAGAACCAGCAGCATCCATCCCTCCACTCACTCCAGAACACCCCCACATGCCTGGTGGAAAGGCAGTCAGGATCTCAAAGTGTTTTCTGTGGATCAGGGGGGATTGCTGATGGATTCAGGGGCTCTGGCTGGATTAGGGAGGTTGTTTCCATGTTTCACCACTGCCAGGGGGGCAAGTTCAGCGGGACAAATTCAGGATAATTACATGGAAACACCAAGAAGCTATTTTTAACCCATTTCACTGGTTGAGCAGGACTCTCCCAGCTAAATGCAACGCTGATTCATCAAGCCACAGACTACATCCCTCTCCCTTCCCATCCTCGAGGTGGGACTCGCTCCCGCTGCAATTCGGCACTGGCACAGGGGTCCAAACCTGATCGGTGCTGGGGAGGACCAGAAAGGAACCAACACGAGCATCAGCTGCATGCAGGGACAGCTTTCCCACACAGAACAGGGACAAGATCCCAGGAATGCCAGAAATTGCTCAGAAGTTCTGGCTGTCTCCTGGGAAAAGCTTTAGCAACTTTTATTAGTATTAAATGTGAAACAAAGCAGCGAACACACGTCACCCCAGAGATGGGGCGTTCTGCTGAGATGGTTTCTCTCCCCCCAGATGGGGAGCTTGGGCTGTTGAGTCTGGAGAACAGGAGGCTGAGGGGAGACCGTCAGGCTCTCTACAAGTCCCTGCAAGGAGGATGCAGAGAGGTGGGGTTGGTCTCTGCTCTCGGGTAACAAGGGACAGGACCAGAGGAAATGGTCACAAACTGCCCCAGGGGAGACTGAGGTTGGACATGAGAAGAATTTCCCCCCTGAGAGGGTTGTCAGGCGTTGGAACAGGCTGCCCAAGGCAGTGGGGAGTCCCCATCCCTGGAGGGGTTGGAAAGGCCAAGAGATGAGGTGCTGAAGGACATGGGCTAGAGGTGGCCTAGGCAGGGTCAGCCTGGGGTTGGACTTGATGATCTGAAAGGTCTCTTCCAACCCAAGAGATTCCATGATTCTAAACTAGGCACACAGACAACATTTCAGAGCTGAGGAAGGGTTTCCTTCCCCACCGGCCATACCTAAGCCACATGGGGGATGCTCTTCTACTTCCCTCCTCCTCCTCTTCAAGCATGGGGAGATTGATGACCCAGCAAGTGAGTATTCAGCACAAGTCCACTGGGCACATATCCTGGGGGGGGTCCCAGCTGCAGCCCACTACAGAGGGGCCTCCATGGCAAGAACCATGCTCTATGGTGGCTCTCGGCATCCTCCCTTCAAGGGAAGGTACAGAAATGGCCTGGGATGGAGCAACTAGACATGAGGTGAGATGGACCTGGGGCTCCTGGGGGACATTAGGATGACCATGACCAACAATGTGCCCTCGTGGCCAAGAAGGCCAATGGCATCCTGGCGTGGATTAGAAAGTGGGTGGCTAGTAGGTCAAGAGAGGTCCTCCTCCCCCTCTGCTCTGCCCTGGTGAGACCTCACCTGGAGTATTGTGTCCAGTTCTGGGCCCCTCAGTTCCAGAAGGGCATACATCTCAGTGATGGCCAGGGATAGGACAAGGGGAAATGGCTCCAAATTGGAACACAGAAATTCCATCTTAATAGAAGGAGGAACTTTTTCCCTGTGAGGGTGCCAGAGCCCTGGGCCAGGCTGCCCAGAGAGGTTGTGGAGTCTCCTCCTCTGGAGACATTCAAGACCAATATGGACACATTCCTGTGTGACCTAACTGAGGTGACCCTGCTCTGGCAGGGGGTTGTTCTAGGTGATCTTTCCAACTCCTGACATTCTGGAATTCTGTGACCCAGGACACCAGGGGATAACCAATGTTTCACTCAAACAGGTCGCACACCCAGGGTCCTGGGCACTGGCCAGAAGGCTGATTTCAGAGATGCACAGAGCATCAAATCCACGCTGGGAGGGAATCTGCTGTAACCAGGGGCATTACACCCCCAAAGTGTCAGATCTGGGGTGTCAGGACCACGCTGCAGCACCAGCCGGGCTCCACAACCCCCCTGGGTATCACACAGCAGGAAAACCGACCGCTCAGGGTAAGGGGGGAAAAAAAATGAACTACTTCTATTTTAAAACTAGAAACCAACTGAACATCAACACTGACCTCCAGTTTGGCTTTAGGAGGGATTTAAAGAACTTGGGCTTCTTCGTTCCTTAATCCCACCCTGCGATTCCCTGCTACCGGCCAGTATCGACTTCTAACAATGCAAAAGCATCTGCCCACATTTTTGCAATTATTTCAGAGCTGAAGAGCACCCTCCCCTTTCTGTAGGGTTAATCTAAAGAACAGTTGCCAAAATGCTGAGAACACAGGCGAACAATAGCTCCTCTGATGAAATTCCTCCACTCCATAGAGAAACCAGTATCCTCCAGCTGCTGTGGCTTGTCCAGAGAGATCTCCGAGTGTTTACCCGCTCGTAGAAAAAAAAAAAGAACAAAAAAAAAACCCCAAAAAAACCAACCCCAAAACCAAACTCCCCTGATGACAAACTGCAAGATTTGAGTGCAGCTTGCAGAGAAATTACTGCAAAGCCCCACACTGGAAGCACAGCACAGAACTTTGATTAATGCAGCATTCACTTTGTGCGAGACGAAAACCGGGGAGGATGGCGACGCCGGGCACCTGTCCCGGGACACGGCTGCGCTGTGCTTATCTGTACACTTTTAGCTGCTCCATCCCTTTAAATACTCCTTCTCAGTGGGTTCTAAAAGCCCAGCAGCTGAGTTACAGTAGCTATTACCCACCTGTGCCCCAGCAGGAGCAGACACCTTTAGTTACAAAGTCTCTCCGCCTGACTGAGGGTTGACATCGGCTACCAAAAGCACTCGGCATCCCAGCGATGGCTTCGGAACCAGAGGCTCGGGAGCGAGCTCTGGGATTCTCCAGTGTGCTTTGAGACCTCACCTGGAGTACTGTGTCCAGTGCTGGAGTCTCCAACATAAGAAGGACATGGACCAGTTGGAGAGGGTCCAGAGGAGGGACACAAAGATGATAAAGGGGCTGGAGCACCTTTCCTACGAGGACAGGCTGAGAGAGTTGGGGCTGTTCAGCCTGGAGAAGAGGAGGCTCCAGGGAGACCTTCTAGTGGTCTGCCAGTACCTCAAAGGGGCCTACAAGAAAGATTGGGAGAGGCTGTTCAGTAGGGTCTGTTGTGACAGGACAAGGGGTGATGGTTTTAAAATAGAGGGAAGGAGATTTAGATTGGATATTAGAAAAAAGTTCTTTGCTGTGAGAGTGGTGGAGCACTGGAACAGGTTGCCCAGGGAGGTGGTGGATGCCCCTGGATCCCTGGAGACGTTCAAGGCCAGGTTGGATGAGGCCCTGAGCAACGTGATCTAGTTGGGGGTGTCCCTGCTTCTTGCAGGGGGGTTGGACTGGATGACCTCTGGGAGTCGCTTCTAACCCTAATTGTTCTGTGATTCTATGATTCTATGACAGCTTTACACAGCACTGAGAGTAGCTGGTACAGGAACCCACGACAGCTCTTTTAACCCAGCCAAGTTCAAGCACTTGATTTCCTGAACAGACACACTGAGACACACACACACCCCAAGACACCTTTGCTGCTGGGATCTACTCAAACAGATTGTTTGGTGGGTTGTGGGGTGGGGTTTCTCCCCAGATCTAACCCTGAGGCATCTAGAATATTTCTTGTGGTTGGTGTTTTATCAGGTCTACCCCTTGTCCTCTCAGACCTCCTGGGTCTGTTTCGGAGCCGCTGGCTCAGGCGCAGGTAATATGCGCGCAAAGAGCAGGTCGCCCAAATTCATAGAATCATAGAATGATTAGAGTTGGAAGGGACTCCCACAGGTCATCTAGTCCAACCCACCTGCAAGAAGCAGGGACACCCCCATAACTGATTGCTTGTGGTTGGTTCTCTTGAGCTCTAACAGTCTCGGTGGCAGCTGCCAGAAGGAAACCGAGTCCGCGGCGAAAGTGATTTGTGCTTTCCATCGACAGCGTCCCCAGGGGCGGCGTGTGCAAACCTGAGGGTGTGTGTCATCAGGCTCCTAGTCCTGCTCTAACAACCCACACCAGGAGCTGGTTCTTCTGCAGGGGTGCAGAGATGGTACTCAGCTCCCAACGGGGCTCCATGGGCTGTGGGGTGCCAGCACAGCGATGGGAAGGATGAGTCTTTCTTGCCTGGATGCTGTTTGAAGGTGAGGACCCCCAAAAGCATCCTCCCTGCTCCCAGTACACATCCATCCCACCATAACCAATCACCTAGCACCAGACACCCCAGGACAAGACTGAACCCCAACACAACTCTCAGGCTGGAATTCCCTATGGATGATGAAAATTCAGCAGCTGACAGCAATGGGAGCAGCCAAGTGACTTTGGGCATCCCTCACAGCACCAGGCTGAGGCTCCAGGGAGGCTTCTGAGCACCAGTACAGGCTGGGAGATGAAGCGATGAGGAGCAGCCCAGCAGAGAAGGACTTGGGGGTGCTGGTGGGTGAGAAGCTCGACAAGAGCCAACAATGTGCACTCACACACATCTTGGGCTGCATCCAAAGGAGCATGGCCAGCAGGTTGGGGAAGGCGGATTCTGCCCCTCTGCTCTGCTCTTGTGAGACCCACCTGGAGTCCTGTGTCCAGCTCTGGAGTCTCCAACACAGGAAGGACATGGAGCTGTTGGAGCACATCCAGAGGAGGCCACGGAGATGATCCATGGGCTGGAGCATCTCTCCTGTGAAGCCAGGCTGAGAGAGTTGGGGCTGTTCAGCCTGGAGAAGAGGAGGCTCCGGGGAGATCTTAGAGCCCCTTCCAGTCCCCGAAGAGGCTACAAGAAACCTGGGGAGGGACTTTTGAGAAGGGCCTGGAGTGACAGGACGAGGGGGAATGGTTTGAAATTGGAAGGGGGTGGATTGAGATTGGATCTGAGGAAGAAATTCTTCCCTGTGAGGGGGGTGAGGCCCTGGCACAGGGTGCCCAGGGAAGTGGTGGCTGCCCCCTCCCTGGAGGGGTTCAAGGCCAGGTTGGCCGGGGCCTTGAGCAGCCTGGTCTGGTGAAGGTGTCCCTGCCCATGGCAGGGGGTTGGAGCCTGATGGCCTTTAAGGTTCCTTCCAGGCAGAAACATTCCCCCAAAGGGATGGGATCACCACAGGGATGTCCTCGAGACCCCAGCACCAGGGAAGAGCTATGTGTCACCACTTAAGTTATGGTCACCAAAGGGTTTGTTGGGTTTTTTTTTTTCCCTCCTCTTTTAAAAAGAAGTCTTATCAGTTTAACAAAACACTGTGAGTCAATAACAATTCTTATCTTGAAAGGTCACTCAGGTAGTTATAACTCAACATTACATCTACGTTCACATTATCTGGAGGGAAACAGCCTGAGGACTTTGTTGTTTGGGTTGGTTTTTTTATTTTTAAATAATCCACTTCTCTGGAACTCTAGGATTTAACAAAAACCCAGCACATTACCAAGCTGACCCCGTGGGCACTCTGAGCACACTGGGAAACAGACAGAAAAAAGGTAGAAAAACCACATTGATGTTTCTTGCTGTGTGAGAAACAAGGGGAACATCCCAACAGGAAAACTCTGAAGCCCAGGGAAAGGCACGAACGTGAAGCACAGCTGCTGCACAAACACTCTGTGCTGCTTGCCAAGGTCAGAGCAGCCAACTTGTGGGTTTTCCCCTCTGTATTTCTCTTATTTTCCTCCTTCACTTCCCATTGCAGACGAGGGACAATCACAAAAACCTGGGGACAATCACAGTCTTGGTTGGAACAGACCCCAAGGATTGAGTTCCAACCCCCCTGACACAGGCAGGGCCACCAACCTCCAGGTATGGAGCTACACAAGGTTGCCCAGGGCCACATCCAACCTGGCCTTGAACACCTCCAGGCTTGGGGCATCCCCCACCTCTGGGCAGCCCATTCCAGCACCTCACTGCTCTCTCTGTGAAGAACTTCCCCTGATATCTCATCTAAACCTTCCCTCCTCCTGCTTAAAACTGAAAAGCTGAGTACAAGACCCTCCACCACCACCCCCAGCTGTGATGCTTACAGATTTTTCTTCATCCAAAACACAAAACCAAGGAAAAAAGAAAAAACCCAAAGAAAAAAAAACCCATAGTGGCAAGGAGAGTGTTTTAAATCATTTCAAGCCAAACCCTGTTTTACCTCCACACTCAGTTACTTCTAATAACATCAATTTAAGCTCCAAACACAACTCATGCCTGTAACCCCAGCAGGCAACAGAGCAGGCAAGGGGCTGGAGAAGTAACCGGGTAAAAGTGAGTCTGAAATAGGTTTTATGAAATTAAAAAAAAAAAATTAAAAAAAAAAAAAGGGAGAGAGAAATCTGGAGTGAATTACTTGCAAGGATCAGTAATAGGAGGAAAAAAAAAAAAAAGGCAGCTTTTTAAAGTGCCCTGTGCTTCCACTACCAGGCTGCCTTGAGGCCATTCCCCTTGGCCTGGCCCCTGGCCCTGGGCACAAGAGACCATCGCCCACCTCTCTCCAACCTCCTCTCAGCTCATTCCAGGCAGGGAGAAGGTCTCCCCTCAGCCTCCTCTTCTCCAGACTCAACCCACCCAGCTCTCTCAGCTGCTCCTCAGAAGGTTTGTTCTCCAGACCCTTCGCCAGCCTGGTTGCCCTCCTCTGGACCTGCTCCAGGACCTCCATGTCCTTCTTGGAGTGAGGGGCCCAGAACTGGACACAGCACTCGAGGTGCAGCCTCCCCAGTGCCCAGTCCAGGGACACAATCCCCTCCCCAGACCTGCTGGCTACGCTGGTTGTGATACAATCCAGGAGGCCGTTGGCCTTCTTGGCCACCTGGGCTCACTGCTGGCTCATGTTCAGTCTGCAGTCACCCAACACCCCCAGGTCCTTCTCCACCTGGCAGCTGTCCATGGATGTCCATGGATGATGACACTCATGGTATTAATGTTACTTTAAGTAAAAATAACATCTTCAGGCATGACAGCTCAACATGCTGGGCCGTGTCCAGCTCCTGCAAACATCAGGAAGGGTTTGCAGAGTTTGTGGCAGAGGATGGTTCAGCATTTGGTGCAGCCAAAGCCACCAGCACCCTCCACCCGTGTCTTCTATAAGGGCAAGTCCCATGTGTGTAACAGCAAACAGCCACGGGTCTGTTCCAGCATGGTCTCACACATGGGAGAAAGCCTTGTTCTGCCCTGGGCATTGTGTTGTGTAGGAAAGAAATAAAGAAACAAGAACGTTTTTGCACTGTAACTGGTGTTGTAAATACCCTGAGACACCTGCACAGTGCAGGAGCTGAATTAGAATCACAGTATCATCAGATCACTTGGCTTGGGAGAGGCCTTTAGGATCACTGGGACCAACCCCAGGCTGACCCTGCCTAGTCCACCTCTAGACCACGGCCTTCAGCACCTCATCTCTTGGCCTTTCCAATCCCTCCAGGGATGGTGACTCCACCACTGCCCTGGGCAGCCTGTTCCAACGCCTGACAACCCTTTCAGAACAGAAATTCTTCCTCATGTCCACCTTATCTAATTAACAGGAGCAAAATACATGGTTGTCCCCTCAGTTTCACCCTGGGGATCAGGAGCCTGCAGAGTTCGTCAGTGAGCTGGAGACATTACTTACATCATCCCAGGAAGCCTCAGACAAGGTGCTACACTGCAGCCCAGCGCCACTCTGTGAGCACAGGGCCCATCAAGGAAAACCCCCCAAAATACCGACACCTCCACCAAAATCTTCGATGACGCGGTTCCGCGGAGCCTCCACGTGCAAGCACCCAAACAAGAAACCCCTTTGTTGCAAACAGAGGAATGACACCATGAAGCAGGTATTGGAGTGGTGGACCCCATCAATGAACCCTCCTCTTGTGTCTCCTCCTGCCTCAGACATGTCGAACGGCCATGTGTAGGCCTCAGTGGGTACAAAGCAAACCACGTTTTCCATCCCTGGAGCTTGTCCACCCCCAGCCCAATGGGGCTTGTCTTCTGCTCACTCCCCCACCCCCCACTCCAAAAATCAGAGCAGACTGAATTGCACAGTCATCAGGTGACAGGTGATGGCTCCTACCTTCACTAGCAGCACCCAGGTCTCACAGAATCACAGAACGTTAGGAGTTGGAAGGGGCCTCCAAAGATCATCTATTCCAGCTCCCTGCCAGAGCAGGATCACCTCCATTAGGTCACACAGGAACATGTCCAGATTGGTCTTGAATGTCTCCAGATAAGGAGAGGCCACAATCTCTCTGGGCAGCCTGTCCCAGTGATCTGTCACTCTCACAGGGAAAGACTTTCTCCTTATATTCAATGTCCCAAGCCCTCTGCTCAGGGAGGGGAAGCCCCACTTGCAACCCCCCCCTGCCCCAACCCACAGAAATGCAACACTCTACACGTAAAACCTCTTCCAAAGTGACGCCAGAGCCACGTTTCCCAACAGAGGAACAAGCCCAACCTTGTTTTGAGGAGACCCTGCCCCTCCACTTAACGCATCTCCTGCGGAAGAGGAAGCGGTGCAGGTGGAAAGTCGGGAACAGATCTGCTCACTCCGACCTCACCTTCATTTGTAACGAGTGGGGCCAAATGGAAAGACACAGGCTTGGCCACCTGCCATCCCAAACTCTCCGAGGGGACCTCAGCACATCTCTGGGTCTGTCTTCTCAGTGTGAAGACCCACGTGTGGAGCCTGTGCAGGGCCTGCAGCCTCCCAGCATCCTTCAGGTGCCTCAGCAGCTCTTGTCTAACCAAGAGTTTGCAAAAGTAACGCTCTTATTTTCTCTGTTTCTCAGAGAATACACTCAAGGGTCAACGCACCCCCCGATGAAGCCAACCCGTGGGGAGCCATCGGCTCTGAGCCCGGGGTACGGATGCAATGGGAGCACAAGGGCTGCCCTTCCTTCAAGCAGTGATCTGAGGTAACACTAGATGCAAGGACAGAGGTGGAGAGCTAAAGCGCTGACGAACACATCTGAAAATAAAGTGAGCGTCCACGCTAATTACTACGGAGTTACCCGTCGACTGCAAGTGTAACTCCCAGTTTGGGGAAAAATATAATTTGCTTTTATGATCCACAATTTAATTATAATGGGGTTGGGTTTTTGTTGGTGGAAGATGAGTAGAAAGACCAAGGCTTGCAAGAGAGCAGGTAGATGGGAATTCATGCTGAGATCCATTTGGTCCAAAGAAACATTCACCAATGGCTCCAAAATCACAGAATGTCAGGAGTTGGAAGGGACCTTTAAAGATCATCTAGTCCAACCCCCTGCCTGAGCAGGATCACCTCCATTAGGTCACACCAGAACGTGTCCAGATTGGTCTTGAATGTCTCCAGAGGAGGAGACTCCACAACCTCTCTGGGCAGCCTGTTCCAGGGCTCTGGCACACTCACAGGGAAAAAGTTCCTCCTTCTATTAAGATGGAACCTTCTCTGCTCCAGCTTGGCCCCATTGCCCCTTGTTCTATCACTGGCCATCCCTGAGAAGAGCCTGGCTCCATCCTCCTGACACTCACCCTTTACATATTTATAGACATTAATGAGGTCACCCCTCAGTCTCCTCTTCTCCAAGCTGAAGAGACCCAGCTCCCTCAGCTTGTCCTCACAAGGAAGATGTTCCACTCCACCATCTCAATGGCCCTGTGCTGAGCTCTTCAAGAGGGACATAGAACTCTTTGAAACTGAGGGGCCCAGAACTGGACACAATACTCCAGGCAATCTTGGCAGAAGGCTCTGGCCAACCTGAGCAGTGACTGATGTAAAAACAACCAGCCCAAATGTAAATGTGTAAATCACAAATGGTGACATGTGTAGGTCTAACAGGCCAAAGGACGTAACCACACGGACGATCATCCACCGGGAACAGCCCAGGCTACTGGCAGGTCGCTTTCCCCATTCATCTACTTAATCTCATTCCAAGCTGAGTGTAGTCACAAACTGCATTATTTTAATTGATGGCTCTGCTGCTGGTTCCTACTCAGCTCCTGATCTAGAGCTATTTTCAGCCTCTCCCATCAACCCACAATCACAGAGTGACTGGGCTGGAAAAGCCCTTTAAGATCATGGAGTCCAACCATCCCTGTCCTCTCCTGACCCATCTCCCTGAGCACCTCATCTCCTGGCTGTTCAA
>VXBZ01006176.1:325-24024 GCA_013399135.1 Heliornis fulica | reverse complement strand
GCCCCGACGGGCGGGTTGAACCGGAGGCGGTACTTTTGTATTTATTTTTTTTGAATGCTTTTGTATTTATTTTTGGAAGCGCCGCGGAGCCGGGAGGAGCGGCGCGGAGCCGGCGCCCATCGCCACGCAGCCGCAAAATGGCGGCGGGGAGCCCGGCGGGGCGGCAAAAGAGACTGCTGCCCTCTCTGAGGCTCGAACTCAGGACCTTCAGATTATGAGACTGACGCGCTGCCTACTGCGCTAAGAGGGCGATGGGAGAGCGGGCCGGGGACGGGCCTCCAGCGGGCGGGCGCTCATCCCATCCCACGCTGCCGGCGCCGGTTCGGGGCCGCGGCGGGACAGCGGCTCTCCCGACCGTCCCGGCCGGTCACCCGACCCCAGCCCCTGCATCGGGGTCACCCCCCCTTCCCGGTTAGCGAGGGGCGGGGCCGCGGGAGGGCCCAGAGCAGGACGAGGTGGCCGAGTGGTGAAGGCGATGGACTGCTAATCCATTGTGCTCTGCACGCGTGGGTTCGAATCCCACCCTCGTCGCGGTTGGGTGACTTTTTTTTTGGGAGTGGGGTGGTTGTTCCTCTTCCCTTCGCATCCTGAAGCCGCAACGAAAGTATGACGCCACGGGGAGTGATGTCACGAGCGAGCTTTTCCCCCACGAACCTCATCTGAGACGGTAGAACCACCCCCCCGCCCAGTATTAATCAGCACATCCCCATCTGAGGCGCAGCTCTGAGACACGCGTGACGCTGCTCCGGGCCGTGGGAGATCAACAAGGTTGTGGTCTGCATTTTCCAGGTGAGAGGCAAGGGCAGCACCAGAGCTGTGCTCACCCCATAACCACGGAGAGACGAGGGCCGGAGCGGGGAGAACGGCACTCAGAAGTCCGTGTAGCACCTGAAGGCTGAGCTGTGCTCACTGTTCTGGGTTTAAAATAACACATGTTCTGTGCCCACGTGTAAAATGACTTTTTTTTGGAAGGCTAGTGGGAACTTCTAATGGAAGTAGGGAGCAAGGCAGGAAAGGGGAAAAAAAAGAAAAAAAAAAAAAGACGACTACTTGGCCAGGAGCACTGCAGAAACAAAGGGCATCGCCATAAAATTCCTGGGAATTAATCTCAAAACCAGAGGTCTTAATCTTTTAAAGCTGCAGAGGTTTAGATATTAGAGAACATGGATAACTGCTCTTCCAAAAAAAGAGGAAAGCCATCCCTCCATGGCTGTTTACTGAGGACTGGAGGAAGTGTCACATGGAATCACAGGACTGTAGGGGTTGGATGGAACCTCAAAAGATCAAGTCCAACCCCCCTGCCAAAGCAGGTTCCCTAGAGCAGGTCTCGCACAGGCCAGCATCCAGAAGGGTCTTGAATGGCTTCAGAGAAGGAGACTCCACAACCCCCNCATGGCCTCCGCTGGACTCTTTCCAGGAGATCCCTGTCTGGTTTGTACCAGGGAGCCCAGAACTGGACACAGGACTCCAGGTGAGGCCTGACCAGGGCAGAGTAGAGGGGGTCACCTCCTTGCACCTGCTGGCCGTGCTCGTCAATGCACCCCAGGATCCCATTGGCCTTCTTGGCCACCAGGGCACACTGCTGGCTCATGGCCAACCTGTCATCCACCAGGACACCCAGGTTCTTCTCGGCAGAGCTCCTCTCCAGCAGGTCATCCCCAGCCTGTCCTAATACCCGTGGTTGTTCCTTCTCAGGTGCCAGACCCTACACTATCTGTTATTGACCCTCACCTGGTTCCTCACTGCCCAGCTCTCCAGCCTGTCCAGGCCTCACCCAATGGCAGCACAGCATTCCTGCGTGTCCCCCACTCCTCCCAGCTTTGGATCATAGGATACTTGCTGAGGGTGGACACTCTTCCCTCATCAAGGTCCTCGATGAAGGTGTTAAAACCAATGCCATCACCGACCCCTGGGGAACACCGCTGGTCACAGGGCTCCAGCCAGAATCTCCTCCACTAATCACCACCCCCTGGGCCTGGCCCATCAGCCAGCTCTCGACCCACTTCACTGTCCACTCATGTATCCCACAGTTTCTCAGCTTTGTTATCAGGGTGTCATGGGAGACACTATCAAAAGCCTTGCTGAAGTCAAGGTAGATGACATCCACTACTCTCCCTCCCATCCACCCAGCTGATGATGACATGGTAGAAGGTTACAAGGTTGGTCAAGCACGATTTCCCGTTGGTGAATCTAGGCTTCCCAACATGACAGTTAATCTGCAGAACAAGCAACTCATCAGGTTTTAATGCCATAAACAATAAAACTTGGGCCCAGTGGCACAGAAATCCTTCTGGATTTGCCACCGAGCAACATCAGGAACAAGACATGACCAAGTGCCACACACCCCAGAGAACGGTGGCATGGACGCTCCTGGGCAACACAACAACTCCAAACCATGGCACTTCTGTAAGGCAGTAGCTTCTGTACGAAGCGAGCAAGCACAGAACTGGGACTGCTCCCCATGGCCCCTGGCACCCCATGGCTCCAGTGCTCCACAGGCTCCTTAGTTTCCTCGCAGTGTCATTATTTTTATTCAAAATGAGAGGTGGGAAGAAAGAATAAAATCACCACAAAGTGTCAGTTTAAGGCCTTCTGAGAAAAGCATCGGACTCGTCTCCATGCCTGGGAAGCAGAGGAGGGAGGCCTGGACCAGGTGAAGCTCAACAGCAAGCTGAAGGGACAGAATGAGCCACAGCATGCCAAGGAGGAGCCAGGTCCTATGCCTGCTCTGCGTGCTTCTCCCAGGAGGGCTCTTGCTGTTTCCAGAATGTGCTTCAGGAGCCCATCTGTTCCATCACCCGGATTTCTTTACAAAGTCTCCTGGTAAGGAGACTTGGCTCTATGGCGCATCCCAGTTCTGCTTAAATATCCACCATGTCCAACAGAGCAGACAGGTGGAGCTCAGAGGCAACCTCCCTCTCCTTGTTCGCTCTGAGGAGCTGCTGCAAGTGTTTCAGTCTGTCTGACAGCATGGGGCGCGGCTCCTCCGCCGAATCCTTGGATCGCTCTTGGGTCCCAGCAGGCTCCTAGGCAGGAGGAGGGGAGGGAGATGAGACCAAGTAAAGCAGTCTTACCCCATGCCAACTTCTCAGCTCACTGTCTCTTCCCCTGCTTTTGAGAGCCGCCACGGAGGTCGGCACCCCCCAGCCCTCAAGTGGGAAGGCAAAACCAGGATGTTCCTCCGGTTCCAACCCACACCAGCGATTCCCAGCACCAGAAGGGACACTGTTATGACCACTGGCAGCAGAAAGCTTTTACACCCGTAAAGAACTCTTCTTCCAGACCCACGTCATTCCCCTCCTTGGAAAGACATTAGTTATTTCCAAGGGGTCCTTTTTCAGTTGGTTATTTCCCAAGTCTGTCCAAGACTGTGCACCAAGGTAATTCCCAGTAAAGGTTCTGCACATTTGGTACCCACACGCCTCAGAGCCATAATAACTCCCAGTGCCACAACAATTTCCAGTATCCCCTTGTCTTACCTTTTCAGGTAACACGGGACTCCTGTTCAATGGGCAGGTGACAGTCAGGGTGGAGACCAGAGACTGGGGGAGGTAGAGAGGAAGCCCTCCAATGTCACCAAGGGATTCCGTGCCCTCAGATAGGTATTGGTGCAATTTTTCTTCAAACCTGGAAAGAGAGATGAAGAGCACCAGTCAGACCATAGCCTGGCTTTGTTCTTCTACCCAGTGGGTTAGCCAAGAGTTTTGGGTTCAGAAGCGTTTGGAGAAGGATCCAATGGTCGCAGATATTCCCAAGACAGTACGATGTACACCACCGCTATGACAAGAATCTGGTGTGGGTGGTTCTGGCACAGGGAGGAGCCAGACAGACTGAAGACGCCCAACTGATGGGGCAGGCAGAATAGACAAGAAACTACTGGGCCAACGCTGGGCTTTAACCCTTCAGCTTTGCAATCTGCATCGCTACAGGCAAACTGACAACCCAACATGGACATTCAGACTCTGCAGGACACACACACAGCTGTACACACTGCACTATGGCTTGACTGCTCAGTTTCCAACTGTTCCTCAGTTCTCCAAGCATTTCTACCACCCTGGGCTCTTCCCATGACACAAGTTGGAGCAAGAAGGGAACTGCACTTAAATAAAACTGATGAGATGAGATGAGATATTCCAGGCTGCTTCCGAGCTCTGATGGACTTTAGCTTCCCATTTGAAGCTGTTTACAACCCTGGGTCAGAGCCACAAGGACAGGATGCTTCTCTGGAAACTTACCTCCTGCTTTCTACCTTCTCCAGCTGTAACTGTGCCAACAGACGCTCCGGGAGCAGCTCCTGGGCAGAGGCTGCACTTCCAAATTCATCTGTGCTGGGAATGCTGTTTTCTTGACCTGACAGCACGCTCACACTGGAACTGTACTGCCCTGGCATCATGGAGACATTGTGGGGTTTCTTAAAAGAGTTGGGAGGTTTTATCTTTGACCTGAGAGGGGAAAGGGAAAACAAACAAACAAAAAAGCACAGAAATTTGTATGAGAACACTGATTTTCCCCTACTCGCTTCAAGTTTGGGAACAGCAAGAAGAATTGATCGCTCAGACCTAATTCCCTCGTACCAGGGTTCCAATGCACGATGAGTGTGGGGGATTTGGGAGGAACTCATCTGACAGCAGCTAGGGATTCACCCCCAAAAATGGTCTCTACTCCACACCCACTGTATGGCAGAGCAGCTGCTAAGCTTCCAAGAGGGAAGAGAGACCACCTTCACTCCGAACAAGGCTGGGGAAGGGTGCCAGGCTCCTGACATCTCAAATACTTTAGGGCCACACAGCTCTGAAGCACCCTTCCCCTCTATCCCTTTCTCTCATCAGAGGGACTATCCTGATGTCTTCCCACAATCTGGGAATGAAGCCTCCTTCAGAACTCAAAAATGCTGGTAATTACACGTTAGTTTTGCCAAGGTAAATCTGAAATTCATCTGACATGCAATTAATCCACTGGTTCCAGACTGAAGGTGACTGTTAAGGGAGGGGGCACTAGTAAACAGAGGGGATGCTCGTGATTTATCCCGATGCTCTTCCCCAACCTCACGCTCGTTTTCATCCATGCTTTCTGCACCTACAAGCGTAATTCCAAAGCCTCAGTGGCATTTCCTTGGAGTTGGCCAAGCAACTCTGATGTCACGTGGGACAGCTAAATGCTACTCCCGCAAGCAGCGCCAAGTAGCCACCTCACCCCTCCTGGCCACAGCGGATCTCCTCCTGCGTGCGCAGCCGGGCTTGTTCCCACAAAAAAGGGGGAGTGAAGTTCTTTAAATGCTCCTTGAAGAAGTACACACGAATCTGGCCATCTTCACTCACTGCCCCTGTGAACAAACCCAACATTTATCGTAAGAACAGGTCTTCTCCTGCAGAAGATCAGTATCAGGAAGCCAATCTGAAAGCGAACATACAATTTTGCCTCAAGCAGCTTTAAGTTGTAATCTGCATATAAACAGGGGCCTTCTTCAGTTGATGTCTGATTGACAGACACCAGCTCATTGAGAAGCCTGTAAAATCCTGCTTGATCTTCACCTGCACAATTCTACTGTGTCTAAGGTCAGTGTTTGGTGGGTTAAACGGTCATTTCATCAAAGGAGTCTCCCTATGATTAAAGCCAAAGCGCAGGAGAACCCCCCCACCATGGTGGAAATGGAAAGTAAACAGAATCTGAGACAAAACATCATTAATCTGTGGAAGTGCTCAGTACCATTAGCAGCCAGTCATCTCAGCTGCCCTGAGTCTACTTGACTCCTGAGGGACCGAATCCTGGTCGCAGGTGGGATCTAACACCCTTCTATACTGGGAGAGGTGGGCTGAGAGACTCTGACTGTACTCTGCACTGAGCCAGATTTTAGTCACAAGCTTGAGCTACGATCAATGCCAAGTACCCACTGCTACCTATCGCTCGCTGCCAGACATGAACACACAAGCAGCATCACCCACATGGTAGGAATATGCGTGATACCTGGATCAACTGGCAGTTTGGGGGGAGTCCAGTCTCTCAGTTTATGATCAATGCAGACTGCCAAGATACCATCCCAAGGGATGTCATCAACAGAAGGTCCACCTTCACTGGAGTTCCCAGATGTCCTGGTCTTCCACTTCCAGTAAGTCTTGCACAGCAGATTCTCCACTTGAGACTGGATTAGTGGTTGAGTATGGGAAGAACTGGCAATCTGAGAGACATACTGATAAATCATGCGGCAAACAGGATGCCAAGGTGCTATTGGAAAACAGAAATGGCGAGAATCTGTGAAGGAGCTAAACTACCCATCCCCACCCCCTTCACACTTCACAGCACAGGCACATCTGAGAGTGCAGACTGCCACTAAGAGGATACTGTGGCACAAAGTACGTACCTCCCAGGGGAGGCAGATCCAGGTACGGGATCTGGAAGGACAGCACAGCCTTTTTGAGCCAAGCCAGGTGATCTGGCGTGTTCCACTGCAGGTGGGGCAACAACTTGTTGCCCCCAGGCTCTGTAAACTCTGTAACAGGCCAAGACAAGTCACAAAGGCGCTCCGAGGATGCCACATCTGAAAGAAACTGCAGCACGCTGTTGTACAGCTCTATGATGACCCCAGGCTCCTGAGACGACAGGCCAGCCAAACGCCTCTCCTTCCAGTCGTGGTAGAAGCGCTTGCCAAATTCACCATCGATCCCATCCTCTATGTACTCCTGAAGGGTCTGACTGCGGAGCTCAAGGGAGTCAGGGCACTGGGACACCAGCCAGCACACAGCCGCAGTGATCTATGACACACAGAGCACGGGTGGTTGGGAACCGCTGCGCAGCACTGGGACACAAAGGATCCTGCAGCCCTAAGCGTGACGGAGCACTGTTTAAGATACTGCCCAGAAGAACACAAACGGATCAGCTACCATCATCCCACTGCTTGTGGAGGCAATTCTCCAACTAGGTGGTCAGAAACTAAATTTGTGTGCCAGAGGCTCAGGAAGCAGAGTTCCCCGCTGATGGATGCTGGGGATGCCAAAGACTTATCTGGGAGAAATCAGGCAGGTTCACTGGAGTTAGGTGACAACACCCATGTCTGATCCTGGCTGGCCCTGAACTGCTGTTAGAGCTTGTTGGGGGAGCACCACTCCGGGCTGGTCTTGTACCCACCATCTTTCTTCAAGCACCTCGAGAAGGGAACACAGGGCTGCAGCTGCTTTGGGGCAAAGTCAACCTGGCTGCTCTTCCCCTCTCCCCATCACCACAAATGACTATTTTAGACTGCTAAGTATCATTTTCCATCATGGGTTTTTGAGTCAAAAACTTGTCTTTGAAGGACAAGGGGAGAAGCCAGTGATCCTTCTTCACACATGTGAGAAGAGAGAGACATCCCATCCACCATGGAGGAATGACACTGGGTGATCTCAGAACAGCCAGAAGAGCTACAAAAGGTCCTTCCCATGTTAGGATTGGGAGCTGAAGGGTAAAAATTCTCACCCACCACTAACACTTGTCTGTAAGGAACAACTATACCCCTGCTAATCAAGGCAGGCAGGACAAAATCTGTGTCAACCACATGCTGTGGTCTCACAGCAGTTTTCAGTATTCTGAAGCTGTCTTCTACTCAGCAAATCCCACCGAGCTCTAGGAAGGTAAAACAGAACAGCCAGGAGCACTGGGAAAGCTGTAGAAATATACAGTTTCAGAAAAGTTCTGGCTGATGTTGTTGGAATCACTACTAACAAAGGGGCGCCCAACCCCAGCAAACTGAGGTGTCTGGAAAAAAAAACCCCAAACCAGAGGTAAGAGCACTCTCTGGACAGAGTTACAAAACTTCAAAGGAAAAAAAAAAACCCTGCTGCACAACACTCAGCTGCAGCCTAAGCGACTGAGAACACTGCCACTCAACTGAAAGGCGTAAGTAACTGAGAGGCTAACGATACCGAGTTGAGTATCTCTTCTTACCCTGCTGGTGCCTTCTAGGTCGTCGATAGAACCTGGGAGCTCCACAATGGTGTAGTCTGAAACGAGCTGGGCAGAAATCAAGTCCTGCAGCATCAAACCTTAAAGGTAAGAAAGCCTGATGTAGAACCAAGCAGCGGGTATCTCCTACTCTGAGCATACAGTCACAGCATCACAGCTCTCCTCCGCCCTCGCCTGCAGACTCTCGGGATTAAACACGGTGCCCAAAGGAAAACCGGAAGCCAAAAGGAGGTTCAGCTCTTTCCATGCTGATGGATTTCTGAGTGAAGCTGTGGGAAGTACTGTACTTCAGAGTCTCTCCCTTTCTTAGAGAATGTATGTGAGAGACCACGCTAGCCGCAGCAGTTCTACCTGAGGCAGCCCTAAATGTTCATGCTGTTGTTTCAAGGCACAGGAATACAATCTCAGACTGGTCTGGGATGGAAGGGACCCCAAGGATCATCAAGTTCCAAACCCCCTGACACAGGCAGGGCCACCAACCTCCAGGCCTGGAGCCACACAAGGTTGCCCAGGGCCCCATCCAACCTGGCCCTGAACCCCTCCAGGGTTGGGGCATCCACCATAAAATTTACATAATAAACATTATAATTACATACCTTCTTCTACTTCCTTCTCTGTGGCCTCTTCCTGACCAGGGACCAGAACAACTAGGGGAACTATCGGTTGGAAAGGTTTGGCCTGAAGAAGCTGCTTTAACTGCAGCAAAGCTGAAAGCCAATAAACATCATCTTCTGCAATATCTTCACTCCTAACTCGAGGGGGCAGGAGAAGAATGATACCGCTGGTTCCAAGCAAGTCTTTTTGCATCTCAACTGTTTCAAGCTCAGAGTTGGACAGGGTACCATGTGCCACCTATACAAGTTAACAGAGATGACAACAGTAACTCAGCTGAAGCAGGAGTTTAATCAGTTGACTGGAAACAAGGGGAAAAAATCCACCTTTTTTCAGGCCTCTTTGACAATCCCATCCCTCCCAGTTATCATCTCCCTCCACCTGACAGGACCCAGTGGGAAAAATCTCCACACAGCATCCACCAGAAGAGACCATACTCTGCTTTTATGGCCTGTCAGGTAACATGAAAGGCTCTTACCTACCTTTATACACACACTGACTTTAACGCTTCTGCTCCCTTGCATGCCAGGAGAACTAAACAACGTCAGCGTTTGGATTCTGCCCTCTGCGCGTGATGAGGTTTTCTTCTGGCTTTTGTCTCCCAAAAATTTGGCTTTCAACCAATCCACAAGTACCCTGGTGAACAAGAAAGAGAAGGCTGTTACACACACACACACACACACACACAGAATGTTATGGGGTTGGAAGGGACCTCTGGTGATCATCTAGTCCAACCTCACTGCCAGAGCAGGATCACCTAGAGCAGGCTGCACAGGACAGTGTCGAGGCAGGTTTTGAACCTCTCCATAGAAGGAGGCCCCCACAACCTCTCTGGGCAGCCTGTCCCAGGGCTCTGTCACCTCACAGTGAAGAAGTTTCTCTTCATGTTTAAGTAGAACTTCCTATATTCAAGTTTATGCCCACTGCCTCTTATTCTGGAAGTGGGCACTACTGAAAGAAAATTAACGCCATTCTTGTGACCCCATCCCTCAATGATTTATCAGCTGTGATAAGATCTCCCCTAACTCTTCTCTTCCCTAGGCTAAAAAGTCCCAAGTCCCTCAGCCTCTCTACATAAGGCAGATGTTCTAGTCCTCTGGTCATCTTCACAGGCCTCTGTTATATCCTCTATGGTCCCTGTCCTTTTTGAACCAGGAAGCCCAAAACTGTGCACAATATTCCAGACAAAGCCTCACCAGGGCAGAGTAGAGGGGGAGGAGAACCCCCCTCGACTTGCTGGCTGCACTTTTCTTGCTATGCCCCAGGACACCACTGGCCATCTTGGCCATGAGGGCACATTGCTGTCACTTGTTACAGGCCTCCAACCAGACTCTGTACCACTGGTCACAACCCTCTGGAATCTGTCAGACAGTATTCAATGCACCCCGCTGTCCATTCATCTAAGTCACATTTCTCCAGATTGTCTATGAGGATGCTGTGGGAGACAGTGTCAAAAACCTTGCTGAAGTCAAGGTAGACAACACCCACTTCTCTCCTTTTACCACCTACCTCTCCAGATGTGCCTTCTGTCCTGGTTCTGTCCAGAACAGAGTTAACTTCCCCAAGCAACCAGCTTTGGGGGTCTTTGGTTTTCAAAAATGGCATTTTAGGGTTTTGGCACCAACACCACAATGCATTGTAACCCCAACCTTCACACTGCTTGGATTTTGCTATGTAGCTTTTAAGTGTCCTGAAATTATCCACACTGCTAGGTCCCTCAGGTTTTTCCATTTTCAGTATGAGCAATTCTATTTGAGCACCCCATGTGGGAAGGAGCTAGGTATGAACCCGTACTTACCTGCTGGGATCACTCTCTGCATATTCATCATCATTTGGCAACACCAACAGCACCTTCCAGAAAACCTGTTCTTGTTGCACTGGAATATGTTTGGTGATTAACGAGACAATATCCAGGGGAGTCCAGGATAAATCACTTAAGAGAGACAGAAGCAGGTTAAACAACTCCCT
The DNA here is from genome assembly GCA_013399135.1 of Heliornis fulica. Classification (NCBI taxonomy): domain Eukaryota; kingdom Metazoa; phylum Chordata; class Aves; order Gruiformes; family Heliornithidae; genus Heliornis; species Heliornis fulica. The sequence continues at coordinate 13,509 of VXBZ01006176.1, read as the reverse complement.
CAGTGCTCATTCCCACCTGGTTTTTGGTGGGTTTTGGGTGGTTTTTTTTTTTTTTGTTTGTTTGTTTTTTTTTTTTAAATTACCATTCTGTATGTCAGCACTGTCCGGTTCAAACTGTCCAAAACTAGAGCTCATTCTGTAGAGAACGAGCAGACCTCCTGCTAAGGTCAATCCCTTCGTGCCAGTAACAGCTCATTTATTCCTCTCCCCCTACATTACATCCCAGGCACATAAAAAAAAGCCAAACCTTAATATCCATCACATCCTCCAGGTTAAACCCACAGTAACAGGATCAGATGGCCTAACGCTGTCACAAATTTATCTTCCAGTTTCCCTTATCTGGGAAATACTCCCACAAGCGAGGCTGCAAGTGGACACTCAAGTACAATTTGCCATTCCTTACTGACATTTTGGAGACTTGTGGTATTTCTGTTACAATCTGCTCAGAAAGCAAGAGAGGGTGAAATGCCAATGTACCTTAACAACTGCTGGAAGAAGTGCCGAACTTTGATTTCGTGCTCTGTCTTTTTTCTTAGCAAATTCAGTCTGGAAACAAAAGATTCTTGGTTGGAATTTTTGGTATAAAACAGTTACTTTAACCAAATTTAAGAAACACTATGACCCAAAACACACTGCAGATACTTTAGAGAGCTGCCATTAAACAGAAGAAGGGCTTCTTCAGGTTTGCAGTCTTTGCCATGGCATTGTGCAGAACAGGTCTTTTTGGGGTATTTGAGAACCGGTAATTTCACAAAACCACTAACATTCACAACAAAGGCTCAAGTAGGCCTTTCAAAACCCCAACTGCCAAGTATCCTTACTTCGTGCAAGAGATGCCCAACTTTCCTCCATTCCCCAAGTTCACCATTCTCTTGCACAAGTTCTCCATGGCTATTGGCCACTCGGCGCTGGGGGACAGCGCTTTCAGTTGGGTTTTTGGATCAGCGCAACCGGGAGCAGCTGGAAACGCCCTCATTTGCCGTTTCAACTTTGTCCGAGCAGCCACTGCCTCCCTCCACCTTTAGAAGGGAACAGATAAATACATCACATCAGCAACTGTTCACCTTGGGTTCCTCTTTAGCCTTCCCTGTTGCACTGAAGGCTGTTTACACACTGCCTGAAGAAACGTGTAAACGCAATGTTAGGACAGAAGAGAACGTGGTGCCAACTCACCGCTGCAAGTACTTGCAGAAACACTGGAGCTCCTGAAGGGTTTCCTTAGCAATCTGGAAAATCTCATCCTCCAGAAAGAGGTCCATGACGTGACCACAGACTTCTTCTGAACAGCGGGCAATTCGGGCTTGCCGGTCTCTTTCCAAGGCACATCTAGTTCAAAAGAAAACCACCCAAAACCTCTAGTGAGGTGGGACACTACAGCACAGCTACACCTGAGGTACAAACAGGGAAGAGCACTGCATTCAGCAAAGGGGAGGGATTTTCCACCCTCCTGCTCCCTGGTCTTTATAAGAAAGCCCTGTAATCAATCGGAAGCCATTTGACTTTCACACTGATCACAGGCTTCCAAAGAAGGGTCTAGAAGAGAGCCCACAGCTGGGCGTGGAGGAATTGGGGAAGGCCAAGCTAGAAGCCCCACCACTCCCTGACAAGTTCTTGTGCTTAAGAAAGCATCCTACAGCAAGAATCACATACAGTATCCCATACGTACTTTAACTCATTAGTTGAGGCTTCCTGAACGCTCTCCTTTATTACTTCCTCCATTAACTCCATACCCACCAACTGGCTCAGCTGCTTTATTAACCGTTCTCTTTCCTGCTTTTGCCTGAGGACAGAGAAAAGATTTACACAAGTGACAAGACAAGAGTGGCAAGATTTATATGCAAGTTGAAAGGCTTATGCTGGGAAACCTGCCCCCTAACCACCCAAGTGTCCACTCGCTCATCTGCTGAGAACTGAGTTCCCGCTAGTAGGTTTCTTGCTCTGAACAGCTTTACACAGAGCCAGGTTTCCCTCAGTAAGGGAAGGTGAGAGATCAACTGAGTGCTGCCAGTGTAGCAGCAAGTCACGGGGCCTGAGCACACGTGCAAGGACTCAGGTGCTGACTTAGGGGTACATGCAGCCCACCCTGCCCAAGGGCAGGAGCAGTGACTCACCTCTCCTCCTCCACTCTGCGCCTTTCCTCTCTGACACGCTCCCTTTCTGAGCTCAGCATGCCTCCAGCCACTTGCCTGAGGACCTCCTCCATCACTTCAGTCATGAGTTCCTCCATAGTGGCCTCCGAGATGCTGTGCAAAAACAGGAATTCTCTTTTCAAAGCTGAGAATTTTTCTCTCAAAGCCCTGTGCCTATCTCTTGGTCTCTTGAGGGGGGTTGACTCCTGCCACCAGTCAAGCACCTGTACTGCTACCAGCTCACTCCCTTCCCCACACTGGCACGGGGGAGATAAGAAGAATGGAAACACCCATGGATGGAGGCAAAGATGCTGTAATGATGATTACAGCATGTAAAGATGCCCTGGAGAGGAAGCGTTATTCGAAGCAAAGCAGCAGCCATATCTAGATGTGCTCCTTATGCCCACCTTTGGGCACCTTCCCTTCCACAACACGTATGCCTTGTGGCAGCGGTGCAAGCACCACGCAAGGCAAGGTGTACAGAGGTTTGCGGCTGGCGTCCATCAGGTAGCTGGTGTGCAGCAGTCACCTTTGGAAGGGTCTGGACTGCTTTTTCCTCCTTGTAGGACAACCTCTGCTGCAGACCTCGCCTTGATCACTGTTATTGTCTTCACACAGGGTGCCCCTACAGCAAATGGCGCTTCTGAGAGGCTCAAATAAATGCTCTTTACCAGATGGCGGCAGTCGCGTAAGCCACTCCTGCTCTGCTGACTTCTCTGCACTCTCCTTGGAGGACATCCTGCACAAGCCCATCCACCACCTTGGCAATGTCCTGCAACACAGCAGAGGAGGCAGCTGAAGCGAGACGCAGCCCTGCTCAGGATGGCCTGGGCACACACGTGAACCGGAAGCGAGGCCTTTCAGCCTCGTGTATCCAGCCAGTATTTCTACTTATGAACAAAGCTAACTCAAATCCAATGACAACCTAGAAATTTTCAGATTAAAAAGGATAAAAACAGCCCCAAAACAAAAGTGGCATTCTGTATTAACAGCTGGAAGTGAATTTTGGGAGGGATTCCTATTTTTCTACTTGAGTTTCTCCCAGAGATGCCACCACTCTACGAGCGCTGGCCGGTTGTGTTGTGACCCGGGTCTGGCCTTCGGTAGAGCGCAGCAGCTGTGCTTCACCGCGCGACGAGACACTCCTGAGGCAGGTTGAGCAGCACGATGGGGGAGAGAAGGGAACAGCACAGTGCACATCTGAGAGCAAACGTTAACAGTTATGTGTATGCACAAAGAAAGTTTGCCGTGTCTCATCGGAAACAGCTCATTTCCAGTCAAAGTTTACTTACTAAGTCAAGACAACTGCTTTCTACTGTCACTTTCTGACTCCTTCAAGGTTTCTCTGGTAAATGCTGAGCAGACACAACTATTGATCCTACAAAGGAGGCCCTCTGGTGCCAGGAAGCACTGGCATTTCACATTTCAGAATGAATTTGCTCAAGACTTTTTTTTTTTCTTTTCATGAACACTTAAAGAAATAACTCCTCAAAGCATCTGCAGTGGGGCTTTCCCCACACTCTGGAAAGCTAAACTAAACTAATTAAGAGCTCAGATCTTTTATTATTTCACAGGTCTTTCCCAAATACTTCATGATGGTTTTAAATTTCCTTACTGTGTCTGCGTAGACAGGCTGAGGCTTTGCAGGAAGAGGCTCGTGTTGTCTGGCAGCCTGGGAGGTTCCCTGAGGAGGAGGTGGCACTGACACAAGCTGACGAGGTAAGAGCGATGGCAGAAGATGAGCTGGGGGCTGCACTCTTACTGCTGTTGTGTCTAGATCCATGGCTTTGCTTTCCACTTGTGCTTCTTGTGGCAGCAGCAGGTGAAAGACAAAAAATTAAGGAATCCAAGTGAGTCATGAATAGAAACAGAACTATTCTTAGCTTCAAAACCCATGAGCTGAGAACGCTCCAGGGAGACCTAATTACCACCCACTGATACTTAAAGAGGTCCTACAGGGCAGTGGGAGAGGGGCTGTTCCCCAGGGAGTGCAGGGACAGGACAAGGGGCAATGGCTTCAACCTAACCGAGGGTGGGGTTAGGTCAAACGTTAGGAAGAAATTCTTCCCTCTGAGGGTGGGGAGGCCCTGGCACAGGTTGCCCAGAGAAGTTGTGGAAGCCCAATCCCTGGAGGTATTCAAGGCCAGGTTGGATGGAGCTTTGGGCAACCTGGGCTAGTGAAGGTGTCCCTGACCATGTCAGAAGACTGGAATTAGATGATCTCAGAGAGCACTTCCCACCCAAAGCACCCTGCGATTCTATGAACAGCTTCTGCTTCATAAAATAAAACCACTCACAGAGCTGACCCAGCAGGATGTCCCTGAGCTGTACCCAAAACCCACATTTGCTCTTACCTGTTGCTTCCATGCTAGATTTCTGGCTAGCACTAGCTGGATCCACAGAGATGCCTACGCCGGTATACTTGTTTTGTCCATTGAAGCTGGACACAGGCACGTGGTGAGGCACTGAGGGCAATGGTCCACCATTTACAACTTCTCCGACCGATACAGACAGCTTCTGGCTCACAAATATCGATCTATGGGGTTTGGGTAGCCCATCCGGCTCCAGGAAAGCTGAGCGATTCAGCTCCACGTAAGCTCTGGGAGAAAAAACCAAAACACCCAAACCAGAAGTGCATACTCCAAGCTCAGGTAATGTGGAGGTTTTAGCTGGACAGCTTAGCGAGGCAAGGCAAGACAGGCACTAGGAACACAGGATTGCTTTGTGGAGCCTGGACCTTGATCTTTATCTTTGCCTGTAACCAGAGCAGGGAAAGCAAAGAGCGTTTACAGCTGTCCTCCCAGGACAGAGTACCAGCTCTGCTAACGTTTCTAAAGACTCTGGTGGAATATTCTGGCTCTCCTTTTAACCTTTATCCACTGTGCTTATTATCCACATGCATTTTACCTAGACTACATCCTACCATAGCCAGGTATGGAAGTCACTGGGCCACAAAAATGATCCAAGGGCTGCAGTACCTCTCCTATGAAGCCAGGCTGAGAGAAGGCTCAGCATTTTTCAGCATGGAAAAAGACAAGGTTGTGGAGAGAGCTCTGGGCCCAGTCAGCTATGACTGAGCTCAGAGCTCTTCCAGTCCCTCAAGGGGCTCCAGGAGAGCTGGAGAGGGGCCGGTGCCCAGGGCAGGGAGGGCCAGGCCCAAGGCAATGGCCTTCAGCTGCAGGAGGGCAGAGGGAGAGGAGCTGGGGGGCACAAATCCTTCCTGGGAAGTGGGGAGGCCCTCGCACAGGGTGCCCAAGAAGCTGTGGCTGCTCCTGGATCCCTGCCAGCCACCCATTTCCTTCTGCTTACCCTTCAGACACACTTAGGCCATAGTAACTTATGAAATCAGTTGCTTCCTCGCAATCTCTGAAGAGCAGCATGCGGACCAGGTGATCCAAAGGAAACGCTGTGCATCTCTGGGTGCTCACCGTGTAGGCAATATTAAGAGATTTGAGAGCATCTTTACGGATCTGGGGGAAGATCAAAGAAAAAGCCACCCAACTACTAAGTGAACCCCTCCAAAATGTTCTATAAAGCATTCTAGACACATGGAAATCACGTTTACAAAAAAAAAAAAAAAATAAAATAGTATTTTGTCATGTAGACATATATTCATATTTATTTTTAAATTCTACGTGCTTGCTTTCTAGTTTCCGTTTCAATTTGATGCTGCTCACTGAGCACATCCCCCTTCAGGATTCTCATGCAACAGAAAAAGCTTGCAAGAGCTTCTGAAAGTGCAGATTGATTATTTTTGGGGGAAACAATCAGTATTTGTACACAGTTAAGGGAAACAGAAGCGTTAAGAGCTTTCTAGTATTTGCTTTTTATATCATACCAGAAAACTCTTGATCTATGTTAATGCTTCTGAAGAAGCAAGAATAAGGTTATTTCTAATGCTGAATATTTATCGACCAAATTCTCTGCTGAGATTTCCTCCTAGAAAGCCCCAGATTTTTTTTCTTTCTGATTAAACACTTGAAAATAAAATCTGTCTTTTCCTCACCTGGTTGAAATAGCCATGTAAGAGACAAGCATCCAGGTAGGAAGCTGCTTGCACCAACTTGAAAAACCTCACAAAGTTATTGCTGTTCAGTGCAGCAAAGGCTTGAACTGCAAACCTAACTTCAGGAGAGTTTCTAACGCTCGGATGAAACTGCTGTACTTCTCTGTGGAGACAAAAGACAGGGATAAACCTTCTGCTTCACTATGAACAATCCCAACCCAAAAGCAACTTGTAACAAAACAGAATTAAAATGAGGAGTTATAAGAGAGGCATGCTACTCTTATCCAAAACCAATGTCTGTGAGCTCAATTCACAGAATTATTATTATTAATTTCCTAATGATTCTTGTATAATCAGTGTCCTTATATTTAGGTAAGTCTCTCCCCTGCATTTAAAGGCATGCAGCTAAGAGACTGATCAGGAAAGTAAAGTATGACTCTGCCCAGAAAATGTTTTTTGCTACATCGTACTGCAGATAAAAATATTTGTGATTGAGAATAATGATAATGAAGGTTTATCTTCTGTTTTGTTTGATTTTAATTTTTTGGGTTTTTTTGTGAGGTGTTTTCATTTCTGTTTGGTTTGGGTTTTTCATGCTACCTGCAGAAACTCTAGTAAGTTATTCCAGAAGATAAGAAAAAAAACTTTGATTAAAAAAGGACACATTTTAATTTTTAAATAGGTTATCTTAAAATAAAACACTGACCAAAAAAATGACACTGAAACCAAGCCCTTCATTCCAATTTCTCTGTCCTTAATCCTAACTTTGATTCTCCCCAGAGACAATGGGATTTCCATTGCTCCCACCTGAGAATGTCACCCTTGTTGAGGTTCAGCAAGACATTATATCCTCTGAACTCTGCTTCACTCTTGCAGTAAATGCCCTTGTTAGCCAGGTCCTGGTACATCTCCTTCAAGCTCTGGAGGCATTTAGTCATGTTCTCATTGTTGATTTTGGCATCGAAGGAGGACATGGGCTCTTCGCACAAGTGGTGAGCACAATGGATGTGAAAGCGAGTGCACTTCTCAATCAGCGACACCATCACTGGGTTGCAGAGGTGCTGCTGGGTTATATCCTAACCAGAACGATAAAGAAAGCATCACAGGTGTTTATAAACTGTGTCTGAAGAGGACAGTTCTCTGGCACTACCTTTGGAAAAGTCATTTCAACTGTGCTTGAAGTCACCTCACAATTTAAAACCTCTGAAGCACTACTGCTTTGTGCTTCGCTTTGTAAGGTGTTACACGATCTTTTGCTTTCCACCATCAAACATCTCCATCTGCCAGCACTCACCTTTCTTATTCCACGAGTCCTGTTCCAGACAAAGTCATACCACTCTCGGTAGTTTCCTTCTCCTTGATCCATAATGTTTGTCACTAAATAGTCCATGGTCATGCTCAACACCTCAGAGGGTCTCAACTCATGGGGCAAAGGTTCCTCCTGATCTGCTGAAGACCTGCTGTATTCCTTGATTGCTGCTGCATGATCTACCTGCAAGAGAGGGAGACAGGAATCAAGGTCTAGGGAGTATGTTCAACTTCTCAGGCATACAGAGGACTTCATCCCACACATGCCTTCAGTTTAGTACGAAGCGGATTATTTTTGTATGAGTTTCTCCACTTCTCACACCATCCAACAGCCCTCATCCATTTGCTATGATAAATATATTTTTCCTTTATGACAGGATCCCAAGTGTTGATTTTGCCTCATAACCTTCAGAACAATGTGTGCTGCTGCCCTATCAGTTCTAAAAGCCTGTCTGTAGCAAAATACAAGACATGAGATAGCTGCTTTTTCACTCGCCTTCTCATTTTACTACGGGGAATCGAAAGACAATGAAAAAGCCTTCAGGATTTTCCACCAGAATTAACCCTGTAACCAACTCAACAACACTGACCTCTATATATAAAGCAGAGAGCAGACAGATGTCCTGGGAACAAGCAGCCCCTGGATACACAGATCCCATACCTTGTCAGATCCTAGCAGCACTTCGAAGATACTGAGCTGGTTTCTCGTCTCCCTCATGTAGCGCTCCTTTTCAGGACACATGTCTGGGCAAGTGCCAACAACAGTTCTGGCTTTCTCAAGATCGGTCCGTTTTATTTGAGCTGAAAGAAATAAAATTAAACAATCACTAAACATCTCTCAGATTTGTTTTTGTGACAAGCTGCCACCCTGATGTGTCAACTCTGCCCCACGCACCTCAGCTAGAGTCCCTGCATCAGGCAATGGATGGATGGGCAATGGATGGATGTCAAGTGGTACATTGCTAGGGCAATAGCTCACAAATAAACCCTCCAAACCAAACCAAAAACCCATGGAGAAAGGTCTCCGGGGATTCCCATGCTACCTCTACTCAGAGCAAGGCTGTACTCACATCCTGATGCAATCAAGGATGGGACATGTCCCAGGGTTGTACCACTCCTTTTAGGAATTTTCTCCTACAGTCCCACCCAACTGTTCAGAGTTTTGCTGCAGATCAAAAACTGATAGATGAAAAGATACCCAATATTTTGTGTGCTAAGTAAGCACCGGCAGTTACAGAATTCCACATCAAGTAGAGGAGAAATGTGTTTGAGAAAAGGTCTTAAACTAAAAAAAGGGTCAGCTTTGCAGTTACAAGAGCACAATGGAAGAGTTTACAACCCCACACTTAAAAACCAAGGGCTGGTCCTTGAAATAATTACCAGCTGTGTAGTAGTCTGAATTTAGAGAACTAAGTTCAGGCCTTGGGTAGTGTTCTTCAAAGAGCCTACAGGGATGCAAATCTCCCTACACGGCCTCCTTCACCAAAAATGAGCAGTCTGCTCTTCACTTTCCACAAGTAAAATGTGTTCTTGCACAAGAAATTGATGTACAACAGAAGAGTATTTCACAGACTGCTCTATGCCAAACTCCCTTTGTCATTTCCACATCACCACAGCTTTGCAATGGACACCAAGTGCCTGTTTCTTTCCAGCAGAGAAGCAGACCTTACACTTGTTCACTTGTGTAATTACCTTGTCGCATTATTTTGTCCCTCTGGTCCAAAAGTCGGTATCTTTCTTCAGATGTCTCGGCCACCAACCCTATCAGGTTACTGAGAGATGACAATGAAGCCAAGGCCTCTGAGCTCTGCCCTTCAGAACTAGAATCAAACAGATCGGCTTCAAACTGCAGCGCCTTTCGAAGGCCAGGCTTCTTCACTGGAGGACTGGAAAAAGATGATTTATTCTTTTTAATCAATAATGAACTTAACATGTGCCCTGGCCTTCATTAGTTCACTGCTCTTTAGGACACCAGCATCTCCATTTAGAAGAATATTTTGTTCACAAAGCAAAGTATCACATAAAGTACATATCGACGTACTACGGTTGTTATGAGCTAACACACCGGGAGTTCATCTGGTAAATCTTCAGCACTGCTTGACACCATCACCAAGAATTCTTGGTTGTGGTGGTGAAAGCAACACAACAGACATGGTATTACTGCATCTGGATTAGGCTGGACAGAACCAGGCAGCTGTTGTAACACTCGTGTGCCACAGCAGTTTGCACTGTAAGCCAGGAACTGCCGAGGAAAAAACCCAAACCCATGTAAATGTTTTTTTTGTAGCAAGAGAGATTACTAAAGGGTTTTAAAGGGGACAGATATGAAGGTACTTTTTTAAATCATGGAACACAAATTCCTTTACAACTTATTACTAATTTTATTTATTTCCAAATGACTTGTCAAACTAGACACACCATGAAGGTACAGCAGAAAGAAGACAACGCTGCCATTTTGGTGACTGACATGGAACAGGAGGATACCTGTACAAATGCCATTTGCTCTCAGCAAGACAAGATGACCACCTAAACTCACCAACTACTCTGAAAAGGGGATTCTCATCCTACAGCACCACATTTGCTTGTGAATTAACTACAGATTTCAGAAACTCATTTAAGTTTCATTCCACCCCGTCACAGCCTGCTACTGTGGGTGTTGTTACATTGCCTTGACCAAAATATTCAAAAGAAATATGAAGACCAGCAAAAAAGACCTCAGTGAGCAGGCAGAAGGATCCTGCAGACAAAGCAAGACCTGCAAGCTTGTAATTCAGACAAACCTAAGAGCTGAGGGAAGCACATCCCCAATAAGAATGTGATTGTGTGGCACACGCCACTGATCCTCGCTTTTCCCCACGCACCCCATTTCCTCCCAGATGGATTCCCTGAGGAGCAGACATACCCTTTACCAGGCAGGACACCACTGGCAGAGGATCTTATCAAGGGCTTTCGAAGAGAAGAATGCTGATAGTTTTGTTCTTCACTGCCCTGCCTTCTTTCTTCTTCACCCACCTTTTTCTCATTTGATGAAAACTCTCTTTTTGCTGGGCCTGAAGTGACATAAACACAGAGACAAGTACTTGGCTTCGAAATGGCAATCAAACAGTTCAATTCAAAACTTGGCAATCAAACAGTTTAAGCCACTCCTTTTTTTCACATGGGGGTGTTTTCAAAAAACCCCAAACTATTAGAAAATAAAACTTGAGAGTCACAGTTTTGTACATGTACACAGAACCTCCACGACAAGGAACCCTAGAACCTGTAGTGAGCAAGTCTACTAATTCCTAATCAGCTTTGCTGTCCTATAAAGAACCGGTATTTTTCAATATATAAAGCTATATAAACTGTAATTGGTCAGCAGACTGTCAGTAAACAAAGTCTGATCATTACCTGCATTTAAGTTCTCAGACTTAGGATAAAATCCACATGTCACAACTCTCTACTGGATATGAAATCCACTTCACCTACATAAACCACAACCCCCAGAGCTTCTGCATAAGCATTTTAATTATTAATTTCACATCCCCAAGCTTGTTATGCCTTCAAGAGTTACACCTACATCTTCCAGGAAGGGACAATTTCTTCTCCTAGCAAGAAATTTTCACCCAGTTGCACTTTCCGAGCCCTCTCAGATCAGTTATTTTGTGGGCTGACATTCACACTTCTTTGAGCTGACCACCACAGCACAACAACAAACAGACACCCCTATATGGGCTACTTCAAACTGTTTATTCTCAGGAAGCTCTGGAGCTGTTTGCTTCCTGCAAAGGCAGGTTTGCGTGATAGCTCAAAGCCACGGCAAACCATTCCTTTGCTGGCAGCTGAAGTGCATCCCCAGGCCCAGACCTCAGAAGTACGCACGTGGCATTCATAAAGCCAAAGAAAGGGAAGCACTTGACAATTCAAATATTCACCCATTAGTGAACAACCAACATCTGCATCTACCACCCTGATACTGAGCAGGGTCTGCAATCCAGGTTTCCCATTTCCAAGCTCCATTTCTGGCACACCACGAAACGGAGCAGATGTTGTACCATTTATCTATCACCCAGCAATCACAGCTGGAAATACAGACTTACTTGTTTTCTTCTTTTGCCAGAATGTTACTATGTCTTTGTGCAACTCTTTTGCTTTTTTCCTGGCAAGAGCTGCAGAGGCCTGAAAGAAAACAAAAGCAGGGTACTCAAGAATCACAACACCAAAATGTGCGGAGAATCCTTTAACAATTTCCACAAAACTCTTGGTTACTGCATTTTAGCATCTCACGTCAGACCTACAGGGCTGGTTTCCACGAAAACTGCTGCTTTCCCAAGAGCTGCAGCAAACTTAGAGCACTGGAGACCAACTTTTTAAGCACAAACCAGGCAGAGACTGCGAAGGCCCGGAACTGTCTCATCAACACACCTCAGCACCGTAGTAATGGTGGTATTTCTGTCACACGGGTCACCCTGTGGAGCTCACAAGAACTCACCTAATGCCCGGCAATGCCCAACCAGTAATGGGCGTTGACTTGGGTTTTGGGTGATGCAAGAAAACAAATAGGCAAGATCTGTTTGGTGCTTGAGTGGGATGCCAACTGCTCAGCTGAAGCCAGGCAGAGCTCTAGCAGCCAGCACGTTTGAGGTGCAACTCAGGACACTTCTCTCCCTGCCTGTAGCACTGTGCTCATGATCATGAGAGCTGCTGCCCACCGCACACAGAGCTACCAAACGGTTGAGGGTCTCACCAGAGCCGGGCTCATCCTAAAAAGCTCAGCTTTACCGATCATTGCCGATATATACTCACATGGTCGGAAAAGTGGAGAATGGCCATTTTCTTGCTGCGCCTGGTCATGATGCGCCATACTCTTCCATACTGGCTGAAGTGCTTCTCCAGCACAGTCCTGTCGTTGAGGTAATCGGGGATGTTTTTGCACTGGATGGCCACCAGCTCGCCGGGCAACAGGGCCGCCGGCACCTCCGTGCTCTGGCTGCCCCGAGCGCGGAGTGCAGGGCCGGAACCTGTGAGGAGAGGGCGGGCGGTCACCTCAGAGAGCGGGCCGGCACCCGGCCGGTGGGCTGTCCCGCGCTGCCCCGCCTCAGCCTACCTTCCCGGGGGGAGTCCCGGGCCTCGGCCGGCGGCGCCTCCTCGGCGTGTCCCCTCTCGGGCTCGGCGGAGTCCCCGCGGTCGCGGTGGCCGCGGCCCTGGCTGCGCAGCATGTCCTGCAGCGTGCGGCCGAAGAGCGCTCCGCCGCGGGGCCGGTTCAGCAACATCGCCCGCTTCTCCGGCGGTATCTCTACCGCCCGCCGCGGAGACCTCTCCCGCTCGTCCTTCCGCTTCAGGGCGTTGAGCGGCAGGTCCCCCGGCTCCTCTGAGAGAGGTCGCGGGCCCTTCTCGTCCGGACGGCCCGGGACGGGGGCGGCGGGACGCGAGGAGAAGGGTCCCCCGGCCGTTGCCACGTCCGGGACCGCCTCGGGCGTGAAACCGAAGGGCGGTGAGAAGGTGAAAGTGGCCGGACCCTTCTCCACCTCGACGCCCGGCAGCGGCTTGAAACCGGCGGCGCTCTCGGGAGCCTTGAAGCGGAACTCGGGCGCCGCGAAGGCCCCGCCGCTACCACCCGGCGCCTCGCCCGGCCCCGGGAAGCCGCCTAAATTGGTGGGAGGCTTGAAGCTGAACCCCGCGTTGCCCACTGGGGCCCCGCCGCCGCCCGGCACCGCGAAGGACGGCGCCTGGCCGGGCCTGGAGGGCTGCCCAAAGGCGGG
>VXBZ01006175.1:275281-288012 GCA_013399135.1 Heliornis fulica | reverse complement strand
GTGTTCTTGGGGGGCAAGCGGTGGCATTCCCGCTGAGCAGGGTCCGTGTCTGCCTCCCTCCCCCGCCCCCAGCGCACCCCGCTGCCTCTGTCCCCGCTCCTGGGAGGGAGGTCAGCCGGGATAGATGAGCCTTAGCGGGGGAAAAAAAACCTGTGGAAAGGGATAAAATTCACAGACCAGCTGAGAAAGCAGGTTGGGGGGTGGGGGCGCAGGGGCTGCCGAGGATGCTGCGGCTTCGGGCAGGCAGGGGATGGAGTACAGAGCTCCTCGCCCCACTTCCACGCACCTCCAGAGTCTCAGGGAGCACTAATTGATTCAAATATTTCACTTTCCGGATTTCTTGACTTATTTGCAGTGTCTGTGTCCCAGCACACACGTTTCTTGCAAGCCTTGGGCTGGTGACAAGGTGAGAAGTGTGTTGTCTTCGTGGAGACAACCGAAACCGTCAGGCAGCCGCTCTCCGGCTGAGCTCCTGGCCAAGGCGTGTTTCAAACACCGCGGACTCACGGCGTTACCCCCAAATCCCCACTCCGAGGATACTCATTACTTATGGTGGGCTTTGCACCTTGACGTTCGCTTTGTTGATTTCTATGCACTGGTACCCATTTATAGCTGTTCACACTTTTAAATACACTTTTGTACACCCAAGTCCTGAGGAAAAGACCTCAGAGACCTTCGGAGAGACTGATGCCGATGACTTTTGCTTTAATTTATATTGAGGACAATGATGCTTAATTTTCCTTCACAAAGTGTCTCAAAATACAGAGAGCAGCTACATCCCATCGTGAGCTGAACCCCACAGCAGGTTGCTCCACTGCTGCCCATCAGTGGCGGCTCTGTGAAGCCCCAAACCCCACTGATATGGTTTTTCCTTCATACAAGGCTCAAGATGAGCCTGCCCGATGCGGGATGGGTGTCTGACCCGCATGGGGGGGGGCTGTTCTGGGAGGGTACCCCACAGCCACCCCCCATCTGTCAGGGCCAGAATGGATGGAGAGCAGGGTGGGGGAGGTTATCTGATCTGTGAGGGTCAGCTTCACCTATGTGGGTCGTTAGTTGCTATTTCTTCTCGAGGAGAATTTCATAAGCATGTTCATAATTATATCAGCATAAGCTCATGGTTTGAAAGCGAGGGGAGCGGCGGGTCCTTCCCGGAGCCCGGACGGGGCTGACGCTGCGCTCCCCGGCGCTGATCGAAGCCAGCTGAGGGCATTAAGTGTGAACCTTTATCTCTGCTGACATGACATATTATTAAAAAGTATTTCGAGTAATCTTTTATTTCCTTCAGCATTGCAACACATTTCAAGAACTTGGCCAGGCATCAACCGACCCTTTTTAATTTCCTACAATGAAAAATAAAACAAAAATAAAGCCCTATTGAGATGATATAATCAGGAACATTTTGAGGGTTTAGGTCAAATTAATATGTCAGAGAAGGGGTTTTGGGGGACTTGGAGAGCTTTAATCTGTCAGAGACTGACTCAGACCCTTCGCGGGCTTTGTAATCTTATTGTCTTTCCCGAATTATGTGGCGGTGTGTCACGTATTACCGTCATCAGAAAATTGAGCAAATAATCATTTGGCACAAGGTTCAGAATAACTAACTTAATTTTAAAGCAAGTGTTATACAATATGCCAGAAATGTTTGCTTAACTTGGCAACGATCTCTTAAGAGTGTCCATTAATCTGTTCAAGCTCACAGGTAACTCCAAGCGTGGACCTTCCCGACCGCTTCGGGGGGTTCAGCGGTGCTCGTGCCTCTCTCCATCTTGCCAAGACTGACTTTGCATTTAATGAAATGAAACAAACAAAACCCCTAAGTGGACTGAACCCCTGGGGTAACACTTTAATATCACCTGCACCCGATTACTCCTCAGATACTTTGCTCTTACAACTCCACCTGGAGTGTCACAGAGTTATGTAAAGCTGCAGTTTTAACTTTGGTGCCGTTTTCAGCTCTAACGGATAAACTTAGAGGGTTGTTTGTCCTCTGCTTCACAAACTGTTAACAAAAAATATTAATTACTTTTTACCAACTGGAAAAAGCAGAATAAATATATAAACACATGTATATTATATATATAATCTATAAATATATGTTTCCAGCCCTGCAGTTTCTCACCAGGAGGACGTGGCACAGCACCGTTGTGTACCATTAAACCAGCCCCAGATCCATAACGCAGCCTCAGCGGTGGCTTTGTCAGCACTTAATGAGATGATGCAGATGGGTGTGGGTGCAACCCCATTCCCCTCTGGCTCTGCACAAAGCTGGACACACTCCGAGCTACATTTTTTTAGGGAGGATGAAACTCCTCTTCCCCCTTGGAGCTGCAGACAGAGCCAGCAAAGCGTCGAAGCTGCTTTGCTGCCCTCTCGGTGGCACCAACTGCATCTACCCTCACATCTTCCCCTTGGAAACCTTCCCTCTACCATAAAAATGCACTTGAGGGTGGATTTCACCATGTTCACACCTGCTGCTGATGTTTTATTCTGGGTCTCACAGTCCTGTTTGCTCGTTTCCCAGTTCCTTTATTTCCACTGTGCCATCTGTCATAGCAGCAACCGTGCCCCAAGGAGTGGGGGTAGAACCTGAAGGAACAGCGTGAAACTGCACCAGGGGAGGGTCAGGGTTGGTTTCATGAAGAGGTTCTGTCCTGAGAGGGGGGTCGGGCACTGGGACAGGCTCCCCAGGGAACTGGTCCCAGCACCCAGCTGGGCTGAGGTCAAGAAGCATCTGGTTGATGCCCTCAGTCCCCTGCTCTGATTTGTGTGGAGCCAGGAGTTGGACTCAATGGTCCTTAAGGGTCTCTTCCAGCTCAGGAGATTCTGGGATTCTATGAAACAATCCATTCCAACCTCTCTGAAGGAATACCACCTCTCCTTCTCAATTTTTATCAAGCTATAGGAAAGGAAAATAAATACAAAGGTGTAAGGATTTAACAGCATTGCCCCATCCCACTAACCTTTTACTCCAGGACTCACAGTCCAGTTTGCAGTATTTTTCGGTTCCCCAACCTTACTGGCACTAGTAAATGAATAACTTATTAATTTTATTTTTAGCACCCAGGCTACTGGCTTGTCACATTGGAACTGTAACTAAGTGTAGGTGCTGCCTCAGACCTATCAGGGATAAACCTGGCCCTGAAGAAAGGCAGCTGACATCTACTACAGCACTGGGCAAATAATATCATTTTCTTGGAAAAAAAGTAAACAGACTTATGGATGATACAGTGGGCCCCAAGCAGCTGCTGTGATGGAGGGGATGGGAGGCTCGTTAAAGCTTTAATAAACCAATTTGTAGGTGTTCTGGCTAACACACAGGGCAAGAGGAGTGGATGTAACCCTTCTGCAGGCCGAAGTAGCGCTGCTTCGCCTTCCGTGGGAGCTGGAAATACTCCACTTTAACTTCCACAATTGCGACCCCCACTCCATATGAATCGTTAGCTGATTGCTCATTAACGGATTAAACAACGTTGCTTTTCCTAAAATACAGCCTTTTAAGCAGAAACTCCCCAAGACTAAGTAACTCTTGGCAGAAAACACCCGTAGTAGCTTACACCAGCGCTCAGGAGATTGTTCTCCCTTATGCTCTCGAACGTCCGGTCCCACAGCAAAGCTTTAATTTCAGTCTCCACCTCACCGCCCCCTTAACGAACTGTGAAAAGCCTCTTAGATCCAACACAGCCTCCCCACCCCCTGTCGGGCTGCTGCACCTCGGTGCTGATGCTGCCCTGTCCCAAGCAGGAGGTGATTCCACGGCTCATCCCGTTCCTCGCCCTCGGGAGCGCCCCAAAATAATTTCATGGCACAAATGGCAGATCTGGGGAAGAAAAGGGCAGCTTATGGAGTCAAAGTCTCTTGGTTGACCTCCTAAGGATGTTCTTCTTCACCACCACCACCACGTGTGCTGCATTAGTTAAAGATATACTAAAATAAATCTCTGTTATGTTATTTTATATGTGAGCCCCCAAAACGAGCCGTGCAGGGAACGGGATTAAACTTGAAGGAAATGATTCAGTGAAGCAAAACCAACAAATAGAACATTTGGGGAGAGTTAAACCAAACGAGGCGGCTCGGTCACTCCATGGTGAGGGGAGGGTTGGTGGTGTTCCCCCCACAGCCAGGGAAGTCATAAAAGGGTCAGTAATGTCCACAGCCAAGATGTGATGTGCCACCATGAGGACATCCATCCAGCAGCTCCACTGTGGTCATGTGTGTTTCCTGGGCTGACCGAGGCTCCCGTCAGACACCTTGTTGGTACCTCATGGTATGTTCTGGAAAAGGAAGGTTCCTTGGCTCTGGGCTGTGAGGAACATTTTTAAGGTCACTTCTCTTAGCCCAGGGCCATGGCTGGTGGTGGTGAAGAGCGAGAGGGAGAAGCAGTTGCTCCATCCCTTCTCCAGCCGGCTCCAGCTGAGGAGTCCCTGCCAGCCTGGCTGTCCCACCAAGCACCTCTGCCACCACCTTTTCTTCATCATGATGTCTCCAGAGCACAGAAACAAGACCAAGACCCTTCCCCCTCTATACTTAGGGACAAAAATTCCTGCCTCACTGGACTTTTCTCATAATGCTTAAAGAAAATAATTAAAAAGTGTGTTATGGGGGGATTTAGAGACAGCAAAAATAACCACGCAGATGAAGCAGAGACCCTTTATAGTGCCACCAAAATGTACTCTGGCCAGCTTTACCACAGGGAAAATCTTGGGTGGGGAAAGGGGGTGACCCCACATGAGCCCTGTGAGCTGCTGGACCCCCTGTCCCCAGGGCCAGCCCTGCTCTGGAGGGAGGAAGAAGCCAGAGTTCTCTGTTTAGCGGCCAGGGAAACCACGCAGGAGAAGTCAAATTAAAAATAGTTATGGGGAAGCTGATATCAGGTTATTCTATATTCCCAGGCAGGACTGAAGCCAAGCAGACCCAAGGACGTGTTTCCTGTGCTCCCCCCTCAGCCCTGGGGCCAGGCAGGGTTCGGCCATGCAGCATCCTGGGGTCTTGGGACCCCCAATGTGGCCCTTTTAGCAGTGAGCACTTGCACAGGCAGGAACCTGAAAGCAAAAGGATTTTATAAGGGGGAAAGTGATGGTATTTTCACAAAATGCAGCCTATGTTCTGGCTTGCTTCATGTTAAATAGTTACTGGATGCTGTGACGGTATTGGTGCATGTGAGGAAGGTCCTTTGATGGCCTTGATCAAGGGTTCCCAGTGCCAGCACGTAGAGGGTTGGGCTTGACAAGCCAACCTGAATGGATGGTCGTGGCTATCCATGACCACTGCACCTCCCTTACCAGGCTGCAGTGGCCATCAGTGCCCCAGCAGCATCTCAGATGCCACGTACTGGCTCCTGCCACGGAGGCTGTGTTGGGGCTCATTCCGTAAGGAAGCAATGTCCCATGGCCAGCAATGTCTGTGGCACTGGGATGGGATGGGACAGGCATGCTGGGGAGTCCCCAGATGGCACAGCCAAGAGCCTGCTCTGAGGTTGGGTGAAACACCAGTCCTGTCAGGGCCATCCTGGCTTATTCATGCAGAAATTGCAGGTTACTGGGGCTCCATCTTCTCCCTGGCCAAACCTCAATGTTCCCTATGACCTCTGCTACCTCCATCAGTGGGCTCGGTGAAGGTGGGTCCCAACAAGACCTGATGATCCATCTCCAGCCCCGCTGGTTCCGGGCCAGAGCCCTTCACCAACTGGTCTCAGCTGACTTCTTCCCACCACCGCTGTCTCCACGCCACCAGTATGTTGCTGGAGGAGTTGGTTCCAGACTTTTCCATCCTTCCCTGTCTGGAAAGATGAACTCTGGCCTTAAACCGAGCCAACACCTGGGGGAGATGGTCCGGCTGTGGAGAAACTCAGCTTTGTTTGCTCTTCCACCCTCGTTTATTGTGAGGAATTACTGCCCTAATGGCAAGTGCAGAGGGAGGGCTGAGAGGAGCAGCCTGGAAGGGCTGATGTGCTGGGGAGAGGGGTGATAAATCCAGAGGTTCACAAGGAAACACCCGCCATCGACGGGGGTTGTGAGCCGTTAGCGTGCGCTCCGCTTCAGGGAGCGACTTTTGAACCGAAGCAGAAAAGATCCAATCTGAGGATTTCAGACCTGCCAATACAAATATCTGTCGGCAGATATGTGAAATAATAGCTTTGAAAACAAGAGAAGGAATCACACAAAATCTTCTGAGGAGGGTGATGTCACCCCCCAGCCAAGCTATCTGTGCTTTGGGCTGGAAATTAAAACCTCATGAAGGCTCCACGCAAGGCTGGGTGAAACTGCTTTACAAGTATCCCCTTAGGGATGGTGGATATTATTTTCTGGCTTTAATTTTAAAGTAATAAATAGATGTGATTGACTTGCCACCCAACAGCACAGAGTCATGTGGAGTAAAAATACCCCCGACAAGGAAACGCAACGCGCTAAAATACAGCCGCAGGTGGTCGCTGCCCAACGTCTGTCAGAGATGTCTGTCCCTGGCCAGCGTGGCTGGAGCAGGAGAAAATCAGCTTTAGCTGAATGGGTCAACAAGCTTCAGCTTCCCGAGAAATTTCAGCTCTGAGAAGAGGAAAATCTGTCTCCAGGGTTTTCTCTCCCTTTCCCAAGTTTCCTTCTGGCTGCAGCGGGTCACAGGCTGAGGGCTGTAAATTACACAGCCAGAAATCGAGCGATCTAGTTCAATAAGGGAAGAGGAAAACCATGCAGTGATTTAATATGTGAAACAGGCCAACCTGTGGCTCTCTCCTCTTTACAAATGAGGACAGTTCGGTTGAGATCCAAAAACCACTGCAAACAATCAAAATTAGCAAATAACCATCTGGCCTGGTGGCTCAACACCTCCCGTGGCCATAAATCCAGATCCCAGCCCCATTAGCAGGGGATTTGCTCTGAGAAACAAGCCCTGTCCTCGGGTAATGTAAAAACAAGGTGAGATGGGGAGGGCTCCTGCGAGAGCTGCAGCTCGAGGTGGAGCTGGCTCCTGGCTCACAAGGAGCAACCCCCCAGGAGGTCAGTGCCCCAACCCATGGGTGGGCTCCCTGAGCCCTTCCTTGGGGTCATCCACCCCCACCCAGGAGCATTCCTCCAGCCCGCTCTGTCCTGGGCTCTGTGCACACTCGTGGGGTTCACCAGATCCAGCGTGGACGTGGAGCAGAGCCTACCAGCTCTCCTGTGCCATCTGAGGACTCCAGGACCAAAACAAGCCAAGTTGTGGTTGTTAGAGGAAAGATCCTTTTGAAATGTCAGGCTGGGGCTGTGATGATCTGCAAAGAGTGTTTCCATCCTTGGTTGGAGCCTTTGCTGCAAAGAGGAAGGTTTGGAATGGATAAAATAGAGTCATCAACTCATTGAAGCGTTGGGTGGGAAGGGACATCCAGAAGCCATCTAGTGCCACCCTCCACAGTGGGCAGGGGCATCTTCACTGCATCAGGCTGCTCAGAGTTTCATCCACTCTGACCTTGAATGTCTCCAGGTTTCCTTGCTTCATGCAACACATTGATCTCAGCAACTTTCCTGGAGGGTTTTTTTTTTTAATTTTTAGATAATCTGCAGTTTAAAATCAGGAGCATGGAGAAGATATCGATGAGAAGCCTTGTCAGCAAGTGGAGGAGATGCTGGTAGAGCATCGAATTCCCCATAACCACTGTATCTCTGGGCACCATGGCCCTGGACACCCAGATCAGGCCCTTGATCTGGAGCATCCTCCTTTATTAATGCTCTGCCCTGCCAGTCTTGGCCAGAAGTCTGAGTTATGATTATAGCTCACACACAAAAAATTTGCCTCTTCCTAACCCTCAAGACCTGGAACTAGCAGCTGAGCCTAATTTTGGCTCTGCAGCAAGTTTTGTCCATCGAAATGTTGTGTATTTTTTGCACATCTGGTTGTGTTTGGGAGTGATATTACCTTTCAGTGCTGCTCAAGTCTGTCTGTGCCCATTAGTTACCGGAGTAAATAGCCCCTCCATCTGCAGAGGTGCACTGTGAGCAACCTGGTGGGCATTTATTGTGGAAATATAATTGGTGATTCATTAGCAATCCCATGTTTGAAGGCTTAGGGCTGAGCGTGGACTGAAACCAGAGCAGGTTTTGCTTCTCCTACCTTTGTGCCACCAAAGGCAGGAGGTTGGATGGCTCCTGCAGAGCCAAGAAAAGTAGTTTGGGTGGAAAAAAACTCCTTTGAGAAATGCATCTTACCCCTGAACAACACCCTGTGCCCTGTGCTGCTGCTGGTGAGTGGTCTGGAAACGTCTCATACTTTTGTGAGAGCACCAAAGCCCCACAGAGGGTCTCCAGAGCTGAGGACCACGTTCTCCAGTCCTGGGTGACAGCTGCAGCCCCTCTGGGACACCCCATGGGCACTTTGACTTCACCCCACACCCCGCTTTCCCCCATCCTGGGCCCGCTGGAGCCCCGAGCATGTGGGTAGGGACAGGGGAGTTTCCACAAGCCACAGGGAGATGGATGGTATTTTTTTCCCTGGATTTCTGCCTGCACTCACGTGTCTGCTCATTTTTATTGTCCCACATTCCATAAACTTAAAGCACTTCCATATATATTACAGAATTTATCCAGTTCACTGAGAAACACGATAAAACTCGGCATGGAGGATACCAAATGCTCAGCACATCCTCCAGTTCCCGATCCTGACCTACCCCAGAAGCTGTAAACTCAGTGACCCGCTGAGGAGCTGGGGCAGCCTCAGTCCCAGCACCGCTTTGCCATTGGAGGGCAGGGAAGGGCTCAAATCCCTTTTATTTAATGTAGTTTGGGGATGGGTTTCATTTCACTCACCTGGCACTACCCCCTGCATGGGCAAAGCGGGGTGGGGAGCTGCACCAGAGCCGCTGGCATCCCCCGAGCATCTCGGATTCAGGGAGGGGGATACCGATGCTCATCCCACCCGGAGATGGGAACGGGAGATGCCGCCAGCGCTCTCTGCCCGACGGAGAAAGCCGGCAGATGGGAACCCTCCCGCTCACCAGGGCTCAATTAGCTGTAAGTGATGAATCCCAGTTGCCTCGGAGAGGTCGTTTCCCCCCCCCAACCCGTCTGAAAGAGCAGCCGCGGCTCGGAGGCCGCTTGCAGACGCGCAGCCATCCCCGCCGTGGCCCTGCCGGGCTCAGCTCAATGTGGTTTGTATTATCCTGCCCGGGCAGCTGGAGTTTGGAGGTAAGGGGCTGAAAAATGTGTTATCCTCTAATTGCTATAATGTCAGTTAGAGCCATGAGATAAGGACTGAATCGGTACTCCAGTGAATGGTAGGAAATAAATATCCAGAAGGCAGCACTGGGATTTTTTCCCTCCGTAATTTATATAGAGAATAAAATGTGAGCAGGAGGAGTAGTAGAAAAATAATTTAAAATAAATAAATCTTGTCTCTGTAGCTGGGAAATACAGTAAAATGATGGGGAAAAATAAAGGGGGGTAGGGGAGCAGTGACTCAGCAAGGGGGCTCAGCCGTGGGTCCGCGGGGTCTGTTGCTTGTTCTGGCCGCTCTCACCACCCAGCCTGCGAGTTCCCGCCGCACGTTGGATGTGCGAACAAACCCGAGTTTGAAAACTACCTCACTTTGTTTACTGTCACAAAAATCAAGAACACATTGGGAATAATTTGCAAGACGAAAAGAAAAGGCTTAATTTATCAAGGGCTCCATTCAGTGAATAATATGAAATACCTTCCACTGCCGGCGAGCCTGGAAACCTCAGGCTGGGATTTCGCGTGAGCCGGAGCCGACGCTGCCGCGGGAGCTCTCGGACTGTTTCTCAGTGGTAAAGTTGTGCAAAGTTTTAAGTTCAAAGGGAGAAGGTTAAATTAAAAGTTAAATTAAAAGCTTGCAACAGGCTCTGGCCTCTGTGCCTACAGTTGTGTCTCAGAGCGCTGTGACCAAGCGCTGCTGGAGGAAAATGACGGGTTTTAGTTTCGATGGTTTGTTTCTCTTCCTCTCCTCCATCTCGGCTTTCCCTCCGTGTCTGTCAGCCTGGTCCTGCTCCCCTCCTGCTGAAGGGGGAACAGTGCCACTGCTCTCTGTTACTAGAGGCAGCAAAAGGGGCAAAAACTAAAATATAAATCCAGAGGGAGGAGTAAGGACTGGAATCTTTTGAGTTGGGGTTTTCGTGTGTCGTAATTTTCTTAGATTCAGATAAGTGGGGTTGGGTCGAGTCTCCCTCATGTCACTGGCAGAGTTATGTTCCCAGCTTGTGGAAGCAAACAGACAAGTACACTTGGGGATAATCTCAGCATTTATATCCTCTGTTCAATTATTTGCTGTTGGTTTGCTCAGCTCTGGTGCCAGTCTGAACACAACTGTCACCAGTGTCACCCTGGCACTCGTAGAGCTGCCCGGTGCCAGGCAGATGCAGATGGTGAAGCCAATAAGTGGTTACATATCACTGAGGGAGGGGTTTTCCTTAGCTCTGTAAGATAAAGTCGTGGTTCCCATCATCCAGCCACCTCCTGGAACGCCTGGAATAATTCAGAGAAAAGGTTCAGACCAGCCTGTGTGAAATAACTTCGCTGCTGGGTAAAGTCCCCTCAAAAGCACATTTTCATTTTCATATCGAATGGGAAAATAGTTTTGCAAGGGGCTGACGGTGGAGGGGGAAAATCAGTGTCATCCCACATCTGCCCTCACACCCAGCCTTGTCCTTTGGCTCAGGTCTGGGGGCAGCGATGGGAACTGGTACCCGACCAGTGGTGCCTGCTGGGACACTGGGGACAGTTTCCAGACCTTCCCAAGTGTTTTCTCTCTGTCTCTGGGAATGAGAATCTCTGTCCCTGCATGGACCAACCTGGCAGGGGGGTTTGGGAGGGATTTTATTGGGGCAATAGATGATATCTGGACTTTACAGTGGGGATACACAGACTGACTGAAGCATCTGCTGAATCCAGCATCTGCTTCTGGGGGCTGCTGAGCACGGGGAGGGGGATTTGCTTCAATTTAACTAGTGAAACACGTCAGAAAAAGACGTGACCTGAGGCTTATCGTGCAATACCAGGGGTTATACCGCACTGTGTGACATGTAAAGTGCTTATAACGGCTTTATAGACAAGTTCTGATGACAACTTCTTCCCCTCTGCTGATGCTGAGAGGAAACTCGCTCCCCTGAAATCCAGGAGGTTCCTCCAGAAAGAAATGGAAGTGCTGCCTCGGGACCTGTGAAATCGGTGGGAGCTCTGGCTCTGGTCTCTGGGCAGCTGGGATTTGGCATTATGGGAGTAAAGGTATCGAAGCCTGACTTATATGTGGAACACAGAACTCGAGTGATCCAGCAGTAACTGCTGGGGGATGAAAAATTTCTTACCCAACTGATAAAAGCCCTTTGAGGACAGGAGGAAGAAAGCCTTCACAATTAACCCCGGCTCGTAAAGCCCTATGTGAATGCAGAAGAATTTTAAACTCCATTAATTTATTTGTTTTTTAAAAAAGAGGCCTATCTGTTTACATTTATAGTGCTGGTATCATCCAGTACTTTAAATTGAATTATAGCTGTATCAGGCTGCTTAACAATGTTTCTTTTTAATTAAGTTTACTATTCCCGCACGCATTTTTTTTAAAGAATAAATTAAACAAACTTAATTCAATTACATGACAGGAGTTAGGTAAGACACCAAAAAACCCGGCAAGAGTCTAAGGACTGAGAAATCCTGTTGGATGCACTCACATTTTGCACTTTCCCTAAACCCATCTCCCTTCCAGGCAGCCTGAGGACACCAGCATCCCCATCCCATGCCCCACACACCCCCAGCACCATCCATCCATCCACACACTGGGGTGTCCAGACCCCCCTCACTTGTGTAAGGTATTTCCCCTTATATATGTCTTAACATCCTGCTTTCCTGGTGAGTTTAAGTGCCTGGGGAAGCTCCTCAGGCAGCTGAGCATCAATTAATCCCCATTCATTTCCCTGCTGATCCACGAGCAGGGCATCAGATCCACCTGATTTGGGGACCCCCTCACCAGTGGGAGCTCCTGGGGGTCCCTGGGTTTTTACCACCACCCCCATCCCCCAGCCTCTGGGTGCAGCTGGGGATTTCCCTTCCCCAGGAGGCAGCATCCATCCCACGGGGTTTCGGTTTGATCCGACCGAAGAAGCCCCACGACGATCAGGGGCTGCGGTGGTTTGCGCTTCGCAGAAGCTCCCTGTGCAAGCAAACACACACGAGCTCTGCAGTAGCTGCCAAGGAAAAGGCGATTTTACCAAGAAAATGTTAATTAAAAGGTAGAGGATGAAGGAAAAGGAAGTGAAATGGGGGTGGGCAGCAGTTTGCATAGCCAGACCTGGAGGGATTTTGGCTTTTCTCAGCTTCTCTGAGCACACACTCCCGGGAGGACACTTGCATCCCAGAGCTTTGCGTTTTTCTGCTGCAAATAGCCCCAAGATATCCATAGCACCCATCTTTAAAAGACAGAAATGATGCCACAATGACAGCATCCAGGGAGATACTGCAGCAGGGAAAGCCCCCGTGCTCGCACAGCACCTTTCCAAGGAAGCCCGAGACACGGCCGATAGCATCGGGCTGAATTTGCACCCTGACTAACCCGTGGTCATGGTGAGATTACCAGGGACTTTTATGGGGGTTAAACTGAATAATCCCATCGAGGGAGAGCGGAGCAGCAAATCCCCCTGTCTCCAGCCCCGCGGGAAGCGCGGCCTTGGGAGCAGATGGGCGTAACGCCGCGCACGGCCACTGAGCAGCCCCACGGAGCTGTGGGGTCTCCCCATCACCCCCCCCCCCCCCCCCGCCGCC
>VXBZ01006175.1:245158-269453 GCA_013399135.1 Heliornis fulica | reverse complement strand
TGCACCCAGAGGGATGCAGAGGGGCTGATTTCACTCCTGTTTCTGGTCAGCTTCTCAGCAGTTTTATTTCCATGCTGCCTCCTGGATGTCCGTGACGCTGGAGCGAGCTGCCACAGAGCCGGGAGGAGGAGGAGGAGGATAGTGCCTTCCCCACTTCCCCACAGGGCTGCCTGGGTGATTTACTGCCCATCCTGCACCCTCAGGAACCTTCCCAGGATGCAAACACCCTTCAGTCAGGATTTTGCCCCATTGCCTTAGAAATTCTTCCGGCTGTGACAAGTCCCAAGGTGAAATCTCTCCCTCCTAAGTATTTTTCCCTACCCCGAGCCCTCGCAGAGGCTCCTTCTTCCCCCTCGGCACAAAACCCAGCGAGCACTTAGAGCCCACTTTGCATCCTGAGAACTCACCAACAAATTGCTTCCACACTACACCCCAACTTCAAAAATTGTGCAGTACAAGGGTTAACCAACTTAAACGTTTAAAGAGTCATGAAATGGACTGTTTCCGCTTTCCATCTGGCTTTTATCAGTCCTAAGTCGGTTTCAGAAGTACTGCTACACAATCAAAACACACAATCTCCCTAGTCAGATAATTCAATTTTATAAATGAATTACTTATGTGCCTATAAGTAAATACATTCCTAGGCAGGGAGATATTGACTGCTGTCAATGAAATAATGAAGTCCAGGAGAAGCGGCTGTGGTTGGAGCACCGGCCCCTCGGAGGTGTCCTGCTGGGGTGGAGTGGGACCGGTGGAGGCCCCGGCACAGTGGGAGATGCGGGTGGAACATCTTCAGCCATCACTGAGGAGGACCATGGTGTGGACCACAAGCAATGTCAGGGATGCTAAGGTGGATGAGCTTGACCATCTTTGTGATTTACGGTGTCTGAGGGGGAATGTGTTGACAGAGGCAGCTGGAAAGGACACACAGAGCTCCTGCATGGTGAGTGTAGAAGGTCCCAGCGTTCACACGCAGACATGTCCCCTTCAGCTGTGATGTTTCAGCCTCACCTTGTTCAACCACATGCTAAAGGAGGGCAAAAAGATGCACTGAGATGTGTCACACCTCACGCAGGAAGACCTGATCCCGCAGGGAATTCATTTACAGCTATTGCATCTTGCTGTATGGGTCTTTATGGAAGAGGGACCTTGTCCAAGTGCAGATGTAGACACAAACACATGTCCGTGTCTCTCAGTTTGGTGGAGATCCAGACTCCTGGCACCAGTTTTGGGCATCTCCCAGCAAAATGGCACACCAAGGAAAATACAGGCTCGTGGCACCAAGTGTTCCTGGGGCAATGATGTGAGGACCCTCTGATGGCTGAGCATCTTGGGTCTGGATCTTGGCCAGGTGGCCCACAGATTTCTTCTTTCCTTCTATTATCATTGCTTTGCTTAACAATGAGCTCAAGGTGCCACAGAGCCTCCCAGGAAGGGTTTCAGTCTGGGGCTGGATGTGCCCTGGGACCTAGGACAGAGGATAGATCCCAGCTGGATCTGGAAAAAAAAACCTTTAAAAGGAAAATCTTTTGTATATGAAAAGAAAATGGCAACTCTTTTGGGGTCATGGAGCTGTTGAAGTGTGGTTTTGTTTCCACTCCCTCTCTGACAGCTTCAGACCAAGGTTGGACGGAACAGGAAAGGTCAGAAGTTCCTCAGATTTTCATGTTCCACGAGGGGTTTTGATGCATGTCAACATCACATTTAAACTAAAGCTGCTGCCAGGTCCCAGTGTGCCTCACATCCTCATCACCCCTGGGTCTGTGGTCTCCTTCCTGTGGCCCAGCTGGAAACAGGATTGAAAGCAGCTTGGACTTCAACTGCAGTAGCTCAGGTTGAAGGATGCTGCTCACCCATCCACCCAAAATCCTGGCACCAGTCCTAAAGGAGGCCATGCCCTGCTCACAGGGCAGAGCTGGAGGTTTCACTCTGCCACTCCACTCCATATGATCTGGTGGGAAACCAGCCCAGACTGGAGGGATGCAACCTGTAGAGGGGGAGGATGAGCTGGATAATGGGAAGGATGAGTCGGATAACGGGAACCGCAGCAGCTGGGTCTTAGCTTGTCTTTTAAACCTCTGTTTAATAGGAACCAGGTCGTTGGGTTGAGTTGCTGGAGGAAGGGTTGCCAGGAGCAAGAGCTGATGCTCCACGGCCTCGTCTAGTGTTTCCCACCCTGGGCATGAACCTCCTTGGACTAATCCTTCGCTTTTTCAGTGATTTCCTTTTCCTGCAGCAGCGATTTGACACCATCTGAGCAGTCCTGGCAGCTTCACTGGGAGCTTTGTGTGGTTTTCTCCTGGAGCTCCATCCACATCAAGGGCAACATCAGAGGCTCTGCCTCTTCCCAAGCCCCCACAGATAAAAGCAGGGTGGGCAGGTGAAGATCTGTACCTTAAGCTCTAACACCTCCTTGAGGAACGTGGGGCTCAGGAGGGTGGGACCACATCTCCTGGGGAACAGCAGCAGGCAACAAAACTTGCATCCCACCCAGAACAGCCCGAAATGAACCCCATGACGGGTCTGGCCGGGGTCTGGAGCACATGGGGCACTGGGGTTTATGTCCAGCAATGCAAGTGGGCTCCTGTTGCTTTGCTCCATTGTTTTGTTATTGGAAGGAGAAGAAGCAACAGGGTCTGGCAGCAAAACCCACATGGAGAAACCCCTGAGCAGCACGGAGCTCCCTGCAGAAACAGCCCCCCAAGAGGGGGAACAACCCCTGGTTTAACTACCCCGGCTTGGCAGAGGTCCCCAGGCGAGCTGAGAAGAGCGGCCACTGCCCTGCCGTGTGCTCAGGTCCTCTCCGTGGGTCAGGAGGACCAGGGCTGGTCCCAAGTGTGAGGCCAAGCTGCCCTTGAAGTTGCTCCAGCCCAGCACATCCTCTTCCTCCCGGCCAGTCTGGCACAATTCTGCATAATAATGCAACAGATCTTTGCTCGGGGGGATGGGGAGCAAGGGGGGTGTTCGCTGTCACGCCGCAAGCCGACTGTTAAATAAATAGTGTTGAAAGCCGGGAGAAATTCGGAGACAACTCTTCAAAAGGATGATTTGGGGAGGGGGGTGGGGGCTACAAATTGTAATCACAGAATCTGCATTCCCATTCTGCATCTGCTGGTAATTGCAAGCATCTGCAGTGCCAAGCACCAGGGAGGGTAAAATACACGGGATGCTCCTGGGCTCCTCGGCTGAGGTGTAAAGGTTTGGATGCTGCAGGGGGGAGCTGCCATCACACCTGCACTGTAAAAGTAAAGTGTGTGCCTCGAGGGAGAGGAGAAAAATGTATAATTAAAGAGAGTAATGAAGTGAAATGATGTATTCAAATATGAAAGGAAACGGAATAAAAAAAAATTAAAAATAAAAGAGAAAAATAAAATAGATCAATGACATGAAGTGAAATATGATGAAAAAA
Source organism: Heliornis fulica (assembly GCA_013399135.1). NCBI lineage: Eukaryota > Metazoa > Chordata > Aves > Gruiformes > Heliornithidae > Heliornis > Heliornis fulica. The sequence continues at coordinate 266,044 of VXBZ01006175.1, read as the reverse complement.
TAAAATAAAATAAAATAAAATAAAATAAAATAAAATAAAATAAAATAAAATAAAATAAAATAAAATAAACCAGACTGGGTTTAAATGGAAACTCCTGGTGGGCTCAACAGCTCAAAGCCAACGTGTAGCACTTCCTATACCAACCCTCCCTGACTTTACCTCTTATCGACCTGTCAGAAGACACAAAAATCTGCACCATGCTAATTTTTATAAAGGATTTCTGCCTCCTCAGCTTGAAAAGGTCAAATAATCAGGGTCTGTTCTCCCTTTTGCTCCTGGTGCTGGATGGTGGGGTGCTGGTTTTTGCTGGACGGGCGCTGGCAGCTGACGGGTGTTCGTATGGCACCAGCGCCTGGCGGGCAGCACGCCCGGTTCGGCGCTCTCCTTGAGGGGGAACTGGAGCAAGGTCCACCCATAGCTCACAAAAACACACCTCTAAAGAGGAGTTTTGCCTCCATCACGTGAGGGTTGGATTCTTTCACTGTAAATTCCCAAGAAAATCCGTCCCACGTCCAGTGCGAGGCTGCCTGAAGAGCAGCTTCTGAGCAATCAGCTCCCCGCGGGGGTCAGGAGGTCCTTATTTACGTGGGGGAAGTGCTTTAATCAAGATTAATTTTTTCCAGTTTTCAGTAATTGGAGCTCTTCCTGAGTTTTCTCCAACTCTGCTTTAGGATGAAATTATCAAATTTCCATGGCAATTAACGGAGAAATCTGGAGCGTAAGGATGGTTCTGGACAGCGGATGGCGGGGAGCAAGTGGTGTTCGGTCTGTGTGAAGGATCCCAGCGTGATGCTGCCCCAGAAAATGTGTCAGAGGCTTTTGTCTGAGGTGTAGCTGACCTGATGCTCGTTCAAACCAGAGTCCTGCCCTCCAACTCCATCAGCAAGGCTGAGAAGGATTAGCAGAAGAAATCAACTTTGACCTGGATTGAGGCTTGAGCTGAATATCCCCCAAATCTCCTTTCCCTTAAAGCCACCTCGTGGCAAAGCCCTGGGAGGAGTCACCAGCGTGGGGTGAGCTTTGATGGGGGGCAACCAGGGTGCACAACCTGACCACAGCCTCCCTCAGGGTTGGGGGCTCAGAGATGTGGGACTGCAGCCAGTGTCCCTCACAGGAGGAGCTGGAAAGGTGGATCATCCCCCATGTACCCCCCTGAGAGAGCACAGTGGGTTCTGCAGCAGTGAGGAGAGGGGATGGGAAGAGTTCTCACTCCATAGTTACGTGCCAGAGCCCCACATGGGAGAAGATGAGACAGGTGTCCTCTCCCTGCCTGTCTCTGTCCCTGCTGAGAGCACCCCAGTGCCCTTCTCTGCTTCTCCACCTGCTTTAAACCAGGACTTCAGCCATCCCTGCTCCAGTAAACCCTGCAGAGCTGCAGAGGTGTCTGGTGGGGGGCTGGGAGGGGAGGGATGGATGTGGAGGGAAGAGGAGGGAAGGGGGGGCTTTGCTGGGGCTGCAGCCCCTGCAGCTGTGCAGTGGGGAGGCAGTTGCCTGTAAATGATGCAACATTGGGTTAGGAGGGAGGACAGGGCAGCCCAAAGAGGCCCCTACCAATAACTCCAATGTGACCCACCTTCCCACTCTGCCCTGGGGAACAGGCAGTGGTGGGGAGTGCTTAAAATTGCCCCCAAAAAAAACCCACCAGCCCATCCCCCCAAAGTGACTCCCCCTCCAACCCCAGGAGGGACTGACCCCTGCCCTGAGCAGCCTGTCCTCTGTGACAGATGGGGATGGGATTTAAAGGACACGCACGTCCGAAGAGCAGTGAGACACCCTCTAACTCTGCCACACAGCTCAGCACCAGCTCCTGAAGCTGAGGAGTAAACATGACTGACACACTTAGCAGAGGCAGCTGTAAGAGCTTGGGTATTCCAACCACACACTGCTTCAGCAGGGCTTGGGTCCTACTTGTATCCTCCTGTGGTCCACAGCATCATCAGCCGCTTGTGCGAGGAGCAGCGAGACGGCCTGGTGCTGCTCTGTACTGGATGTGGCATCTGGAAAGGACGAGGATTGGTGCTGTGAGGAGTGAGCCCTGGAGAGCAGGGCTTCAGGAGCCATGAAGGAGGATGAAGAGCAGCACAGCTCAGCATCTACCTCGGACTTAGGAAATATCACAGAATCACAGAATGTCAGGGGTTGGAAGGGACCCTGAAAGATCACCCAGTCCAACCCCCTGCCTGAGCAGGATCACTGAGATTAGATCACACAGGAGCACGTCCAGATTGGTCTGGAATGTCTCCAGAGAAGGAGACTCCCCAACCTCTCTGGGCAGCCTGTCCCAGGGCTCTGTCACCCTCACTGAGCAAAAGTTCCTCCTTATATTCAGGTGGAACTTTCTATGTTCCAGTTTGGAACCCTTTCCCCTTGTTCTATCACTGGCCAACACCAAGAAGAGCAATATGCTCAAGGAAAAGCTCCACAGCTCAGGACAGCAGGCATTCCTGCTCTGAAAGGAGTTTCAGAATGATCACTTTCCTCTTTCAATGCAAGAGGTAGTTGCATTTTGCATCACGGTGTTTGCAGCAGTCTTTGGTGATGCAGGAAGCTGCTGGAGCTGCTGGAAGCCCCAACCCCAGGATGATGCCCTCTGCCCCACCGACAGTTTGGGCAGTGAGCAGGCAGGCAGACTGGCATCCCCAGTGCCACACAGCCAGAGCACCCCCACGACCTGACTGGCAGCACTGGGCTCTGGCACATCTCCTTTAAGAAAAAAAGATGATTTAATTCCCAGAAAAGGTCTCTCATGTCTTTTTTTCGGTCTTGCCTTGAAGGAAACACTGTCCCCTGCAGTGGGGGCCACCTGCAGATGCAGCCCCAGCCCATCACAGCCCATATGAAAGACATCATCCCCCCTCTGCATTCAACCCAGGATTGTGTTACCCTGTAGTAATTTACTTACAGTTAGCAAACAATAAATCCTCATGCAGTTGGTTGAGAAATCTGGGCTAAGCAGGTATGGAAGTGTATTATTAAATCCAAATGGCTCTCCAGCCCAAGCCTGTCTTACTCACTTCTTAGCAAAATTAACAATATTGTGGGGGATGATAAACTGTGGTGCTGTAATAGCTGTTCCCAAAACACACCTTAAATGCAGGGATAGCTTTTTTCAGTGAGGTTCTCAGCTGGACACTAACTGAATGTCAGAAGAAAAGAAATCTCTAGGGGTTTTTCTTCCATTTCAGTGCAAGTCCTGTAAGTCCTGTCCTTTTCTGCTCAGGGTGGCTTCAGAGCGAGCCAGGGGCTGCCCCTGGCACCACTGGTGTAGAGAGGAAATGAGCAGAAAGCCACTAAATCCTGACGTTTGCTCCTTATCAGACATTTGTGCTGCCTTAGGACTTTTGGGTTATCTCCCAGCTGTATCACTAAAGAATAACTTCATCAGTTCAGCCTTTCCAGAAATAGTCTGGGCTCAGGTCACAGGAGGAGAAGTTTATTTTGGCCTTTGCTTCAGGGTGAGGAGATGAAAACTCAAAGATAGAAACTCGGTGACTGTGTTGTCTCTGACTTCCCATGAAGAGGTATATCGGTCTGACCTGTCATCCTCCTCTGCTCCCACCCTTCAGTCCTGCAGGTGTACCCTGTTCTCTCCACCCAGAGGGCTTCTCCAGCAGCCAAGGGTCCACGGAGCCCCATGCAGCCCCCACAAAGCATCCGAGCTCCTGGCAGGGTACCACCGGTTCAGACCCGGAGCTCAGCATCCCCAGCGAGGCTTTAAATGATGCCCAGTGTCATGTCTGCCAAGTCACTGTTCACTGCTCCCAGTCCCCACTTGCATCCTCACTCCTGTCCTGGGTACCTGCTTCTGGGGGGGCTGCTTTTTTAGCAAGAGGTGAGGGCATGTTGTCACTGGCCTCCACGTACTGTGTCTTCAGGAGAAGCTGAGTCTTATTTCATAGAAACTTGGATCAACTCACAAAAAAATCAGCTATACAGCAAGCCACAAACTTTATTATTTTTTTTTTAATTTTTTAATGCGCTTTGGGCATCATGTTGGTGAATTCACCAAACAGAATGTTTTTTTTCGTGAACTGTGGGTGGAGGAGCTGGACCCTCAGCTCCCACAGGTAAGGCACACATTAACCATGTGAAGGGTGTTACATGCACCAGAAATCCTGGCCACTTCAGTGAGAAAAGCTGCCTCCATGGCTGCAGCCTCGGGCTCTCACCTAACTGGTAGCTACTGGTCTGGGAGTCACGTTCCAACCTGATGTCGTGACATTTGTACCAAGTCGTGTAGTGGCTGATGCCACCCCAAGCATCTGAGCACGAGGGTTATTTTAAACATGTGGTCTATACAGTCCATCTCTGCTCAGCAGAGCTCTTAAGCACGTGCTTAATTTTGAGCTTAAATTCACAGGGCTGTATCTTAAATCAAGGGGACGTCCAATCAACGGGAGGTTTTTTCCTTCTAAAGGATTGTAGGACCGGAATTTAACACAGAAAGTTGGGGGTGAGGGGGTTGTCCTAAAGACTAAATTTAGAAAAAATGAATATTATAGCATTGTTTTCAAGCTTATTAACTATGTCATATTGTTATTGCCTCCAGCCATTTTTTTCAGAAAACAAATAAACAGCGAGTATTTGTCAGTCTCAGCAATAAACTATAGTGGCAGCAAACTTAATCTGGTGTTAATTAGGCTTGTGGAAAACTAAATCAAGCATCAGAAACCACAGATTATTTTAGGCTTCCTCTAGCATAAACACAAAGGCTTGAGGATCCATAACATATTATTTTTGTTGACAGTTTTCCACTTTTCCCCCAATTTATTTCATGTATCCGATAGGCCGCTCCTTGATTACTTTTAGCTCTGTCTTCTTTTGGCCTCAGTGTGGCAGTTTGTTAATCCTTCCTATTTTTGTGTATTTAAGCAGGATTACAAACTTCAAACACATTGTAAAAGGAACCTGTATACAATCCTTCAAAATCACTTAAGTGGGCCAATGACAGGAGTCTCAGCCTTGCAAGTAAATACAGAACATTTCGGAAATCATCCCCAGTGTTTATTTATAAGCCATTTTTAATTACTCAACTAGAATGAATGAAAGAGCTAGAAAATGCAAAATGACACAGGGGTTTGCATTAGGTTACAGCTCGGGGAGAACAAGGGACCAGTCGCTGTGCTTTCAAGTCTGCATGATTTTGGTGTATAATTATGCCCTGCCGGTTTATTGATGATTTAATAAAATTAAACTGCAAACTGTTTTGCAGTGGGCATCTCCTGCAAGGCTCCCAGCAGCAAAACAGAGATGTCTCCCCATGGAGAGAGGCAGGTAAGGATGACAGGTAGGAGCCAGGGCAGAAAACTCACTGAAAAGATGAATTTAGGCCTGTAAAGGATGCAGAGAGACAAACCAGAACTGGGATGCTCACTCAGAGCCAAGAGGAGGGGGCTCACGTTCACCCTTGGCACCTGCCTGAGGATGCTGCAGCGTGGTCCAGCACTGCCTGGCACACTGCTGTGAGTGCCCACCCTGCTACCAGGAAAGGATGGTACAGCAACACCTCGTCTGAGATCTCAGAGAGAGGATTTAAGATAGATGAATGCAAAGGCAACTGTGGTAGTGTCAGCCCTGAGGAAGGTGGGGTGGTGGTGACAGGGCAGCCTGGGGACGAGCAGGGGGTTCAACCTCTGGCAAGGTGCAGCTCAGCAAGGAAATGTCTCTGGGCAAGGAAATTTCAGGAGGTGAAAGCAGCACTTGGAGTGCTCTCTAACCTGTGTGAAACAGGAAGCATGAAGGTTCAGAGAGGGACTGGAAATCAAAGCTGTCAGTATCTTGGTCAGCAAGTGCTGGCTGTGGAGCTGTGGGATGGTCAGGATCTCTTCAGTGGGCCTCCCATGCACCAGCCTCCAAAGTGATCTTTGCACTCGTGGCTGGAAGTTGCCACCCTGCCAGCAGGTCTTCTTCTGGGAAGGGCCACTAGTGTGGTACTTCAAAATAAATGCAGACATGGCAGTTCTTCAGAGATTACACTTTGGTGGCTGGACACCAAGACAAGGACAGTTGCAGAAGACAACTTGAGCAAGGTCAGGATGATGCTTGTCCTCCAGATACTGGACCCCTAGCCTAACAGGAAGTCATCCCTTTGGAAAAGCTCTGCTCATTCCCAGCATCAAACCAGTTGGTATATTGAGCCCAGGGCCAAAGCTCTGGAGTAGGCATGTGAGGTGCTATTAAATGTCAAAGCACTGCTGGAGCCACGTCCTGGAGCTGCGTCCTGGAGCCTCCCTCGCTGCCACATGGCCCAGCAACAAACAGAACACGGTATGTGGCATCACAGGAATTCACAGATCAGTAAACAGGCAAAATGCATGTAAAATTCCAGTTTACAGGGGCCCAGTGAATCAGTAGCAAATGAAAGAAGAAAAACCTCATGTGGAAGAAACTGAACCTGATTTCTAGCAGCCTGGCCCGGCAGGCGAGGATGAAGAGCAGCTCATTCCCACCAGGCGCGAGACGGGCCTGCAAAGACTTGTACTGACCATTAGGCACAAGGATGGGAAATCTCTTACAGATGATGATGGTTTACTCAACAGCTTGAACACATTCCTTGTCTCATTACTCAGCAGCGAAGCTGGAGGTTGACCTGTCTCAGATGAACTGACGTGTTGAAGAGACAGGAGGAGCAAAGTTCTCCGCGAGTGGTTGCGGCCGGCTGGTGGGAAGCCACAGGTCGGTGCTTGCTGTCCTTACACAATTCCTGTTAGCTCTATTCTGTAACTGCACGGTTTTATTGATTGTTTATGAAGTGTGTGGGGCTGGGAAGTGTTGTTTAAATCTTGCTTATTCCAGAGTGAAGAGTCAATGCTGTGAGTTCAATGAGTTTTCCTACCGGACTGGAGGATGGATGAGATGAATGCCAATGAATCCAAGAGAAATCCTGTTAATGCTTCCCAGGAGAGGCAACGGTCACCCTCACACTGTGAGGGCACTGTGTTGCTCCTCCTGCTTCCTCCAAACCCCCTCCTTCCCCGCCAGCATCACATGAACGGGCTCCAGATGGGATGAATCCTGGTCTTGGCTGCTACCAGATACTGTGAGACCAGAGAAATGTCAGCATCTGATTTAGATGCTGGGAATTTAAGAGATCATTAAGCACCTTTAAAGGTTTTTAAGCAATCAGATGTATATCTTATGGGCTAGGAATGGCCAGAGCTACCCAGACAACCTTGGCACATGCACTCCATGTTGGGATCATCCACTGAGCCCCAGAGAGCACAACCACTGCCATGACTGCCTGAAAAGCTGCAAAGAGCCATGGAAACAATCACTTTGGAAGTGTATGTGCACGGTACACTCACCTGTCTTTAGAGCAGTTATCTGACATGACTGTGACTTCTGCTAGCCTTATCTTCAGGGAACAAATGTGTGAGCACAGGAGGCTGTGCTAACAGGAAAGGGAGATGCTGCAATGCCACAGGTTCAGTTAAAACTCATTTTCTCTGCAGTTCCCTCAGGGAAGCACAAGACAGAGCAGGCTGGGAGAGCAGGACATCTCCGAGGGCCGAGAGCTCCCGTCCGTGCCAGTCCCATGGCTCTAAACCCGTTAAGGTGAGCCCAGAGATGCACCAGCTGCTTTCTCCACTCATGGCAGATGACAAAGCACATGAGGGATTTTCTGGCAGCATGGCTTTCTAACCTTGCCATCCTTAACCTCACCCAGCAGTTTCAAAGTCTTAGGCCAGAATACTTAGAAATCCCCACTTTATCATTTAACTTCCCTTACTAAGTCATTCTCTCAAACATAAGTCCACACTAATGTAGGCTTTTTTTTTTGGCAGAGTGATTTCCTTTGGGTTTAAAGGAAGTCATTAAACATTTACACACAAATGCTGGGCAGTGACCAAACAGAACACTGTACAGGTATTTCCAGTGTTAAAAAGACAGGGGATTTCCCTCACATGGCCAAAACCCTTGGTGGCAGCGGCCAGCCAGGCGAGGTGTGTGCTCTGGCTGGCTATGAAAATGAGTGTAGGTTCCAGTATTGGCAATTTTTCACCTCGAGCAATATCCAGTCTATGAGGGTACTGCTTCTTTGCTTGCTTCAAAGACTGGAGGGTGTGAAACATGGTGACTGCGCTGAGAAGAAAGCTTTGTGCAAGGAGCTCACCCCCCCTTTCTCACTGCCAGCACCCCAGTTTCAATAGCTGCCAGGCTGTATGTACAACACCCCTATGTACACTATAGGTTAATGCTTGCACTCAGACACCACCAGCATTACAGACCTCACTTCTCCCCAGTGTTTATTCTTCCTTGAGTTTCTGTTCCCACAGAAGTTAATATCAGATTGCCTGAGAGGGAACGGAGAGTGTTCATTTATCAGGACAAGATGATTCTCAAGCTGATCCCCATTAATTTTCAAAGCAAGATATTTTTTTTTATTGTTGTTCCAGTTTCTTTCCAGGAAAAACTGAAGTCATACGAGAGCAAACCCTGCCTTGCCTGGTTTTGATCACTTGGTATCCTTAAAACCAAACTCCTCAAAGTAAATATTTCCTATGAAGATCATTAAGGGTGCAACCAACATGTAAGGAACAGCAACAGGAAAATGCTGCTTTAAACCTTACACCACATCATGCTGCATTCATTAGTTACTTGACATTGTAGCTGGAACAGGAAAAAATAAACTGGCACGGAGCAGAATGATATTTCAGTTTGTTAAATGCTTCTGAATCAGTACAATTACTCCCAATTGAAATAGTTCTCCATGTGTCCAGCCAAGGCAGCACCCACTGGTCTCCTCTGAGGTGGGCACAGGGATGCATGAGGGTCTCAGAGTTCCTGCTCAGCCAGAAGCTGTAACCAGCAAGATATCCCACCTGTGCACTCGAGATATGATTTGGGAGATGATGCCTTGCTCCCTGCATAATGAAAGCAAACTAATAATCTGACCCAAATAAAGCTAGCAGCCAGGACAGCCCAATCCAGGAGGTGCACCCTCACCTTCCTCATGGCACAGCTGGGACGTTCTGGGGCTCCCAGGCTGCCTGCAGTGGATGAGCAGGCAGGGAGCACCCATGGGATGTGTTCTTGGGAGCTCACCAGCTCCTGCGTGCTAAAAACCAGCCTTTNAAAGAAAAAGATGACTCACTCCCACATGTGGTGCTGGAGGAAGGAAGATAAGGTCCTCCTTCCTCCCCAGTGGCCCGGCACAAAGCCCACACTTTATCTGGCAAAGGCAGAGCTGCCCAGCTCCGGAGCCCAGGCCAGGGCACGGTGCCAGGGACGGGGCTTTTTAAAATAACACAGTGGCTTTAGAGCAGAGAGAGTGGGCAAGTGGCTTGGAGGAGAGCAAGGCAATGCCCACCCTGGCTGGGCTGCAGAGCTTATGAACTTCTGAACCTATGAACCAGCTTTCTAATCAGAATGTCTACTAATTGATGGAAAACCCTTTGCAATAGTAATGATAACATTCTAGCCATGCTTTGCACCTCTGATGCAATTCTAGATGAGGCCAGGCCAGAGGCAGCAGCCAAACTGGAGTGGCAAACCCTACATTTCGGATGGATTCTTCACAGAAATGCACTGGAGCACACTCAGACACCAGGACTCAGGGGGTCAGATACTCCTGATGCTGCTCTAGGTTTTCAAGGGCATTAACCCAAACTTATCCTGTGTGTAAGCCACCAAGTCCCCTTTGTTGTCATCGGTTAGGGGAGCCAGTCAGGAAAAAACAGTGGAAATGAGGACAATACTCATTTCCCAATCAGGGAATTTACGAGACTTTGCCACCAGATGGAGCCTTGAGATTAAACCATTTGTTGGAGATTTGAGTGTCCTTTAAGAAAAATAAGCCTATATTAAAGCTCTATATTGAATACTCTCAGATTATCATCTGTGTTTCTTTAATGAATCACATTTTTCATCATCTCTTATTAGTCAGATATGAGGAAACTCTGAAACCACTGCCAGAATAGGTGCCACTGGCATAACTCGGTGGAGGAAGATGTTAAACAATGCGGCTTTTCTTCTTCTGGCGTGCGGTATTCCAGGAGGGGACGAGATGGCAGAAGAAAGAGCACTTTGTGGAGAAGAATGAGGGATACAAGGAAAGTATTTTGTCAGTGCTTTGGGTGGTTTTGTTTCTCATTTACCTTGTAGCTCAGTTTTACCTCTGCAAAATCCCATCACTCCGTATGCCAGAGTTATTCATCAAGAATGATAGAAGAGGATCAGTGCAAATATTTAACAGAGTTTCAGCAGCAAAATGTGAACAGGACAGGCAGCCCAGCTGCATTTCCTCCATGAACTTCATCAAGAGGCTCTTCCCCAAAATGCAAAGCCTACATGTGAAAAATTCATTTCTGATTTCTCTTCCTGCAGCCTGGAAGCCAACACTTTTTGTCATGTAGGTGCTTTTCTGGTGGGCATTTTTCTTTTTCCTAGTTGATGTTATTGTGGAAAAGCTGGGGAAAGCAGTGAGCTTTGGCTTTTTACTCTGAGGGCTTTTGAGCTCTTGAAAGTGGATTTTACAGGAAAAAAAAGAAACCTTTATTTTGGGCATCACTCTTGAGAACAATAGTTGCACAGCTCCAGCAGTGCCCACCCCTGCAGGGACTTGGGCCAGCAAGGAGAAGACTCAGGAGAATGAGCCAACTTTTGAATCCAGCTCAGAGTTCAGCAGAAGGCAAGGGGCCAATAGGGCTGTCCCAGTTGGGTGAGGGCAAGGCAGGCTGGCAGATAGTGCTGAGCAGGCAATACTGAGGGATTGCCTGGTCCCCTGGAGAGCCGTGCCATCGCTTGGTGGGGACCGCAGGCTCAGGGCATGGCTGAGGCTCAGAAAACTTATTGACCAGATGCCAGGCAACAGCAAACAACATTGAAGTGTCTGTGGAAGTCTTGTCACCTCTCTCTGGTCTCCTATCTCCTCCTGTGTGTAGATCCCAAAGGAATGGGTGGGATCAATCTCTCCACCCTCAGCACCACTTTCAGTCTGGAGAAGAGCACAGCAGCAAAGGCCCAAACCCCGTTTGCTTCCTATGGTCTGAGAGGAGACAGCGAGGTGCTGGATCAGCACATCCATCACCACAGTCAACTCAATGTTGGGTTTCACTACCTTGAACTTTGAGGTGCTCTGCAACTCAGGCTGCTGATGTCCTCTCAGCAGCACCATTGGGTGACAGCTGCCCATCACCCTGTCGAGGAGAGGGCAGATTTACCTGCCCATGTGGAATACACCACGGTCCCAGCAGAGGCTGAGGAGCGTGTTTATGGTGCAGGGGGCAGGAAGCCAATGTGTACCCAGCAGAGCAGGCAGGATGGGGCAGGCTTCCTGCAGGCAGCTGCCTGCCCTGCACCAAGACCAGGCATTGGGCAATCCTGTCCCTGGGAACTCCACCCTCAGAGAGGTCTTTGTCTTGTTTAGACAAAAAGCCAACCCCTCTTTGAGTGGTTTCTTGTACCAGCTCCTTTCTATGAAATAAAAACCCCAGACATAAATAATGATTGGGTTGTACCTGTGTCTAAATCATCATGTAAATAATTTCCTTCCCTTTACCTTTTTTTTTTTGATTAATTGCAAATGTCAGTGCTTCCTCAGTAAGATTCAAGGAGACAGCGACGTGCTTGAGTCGCTGAGCATCCTCCCTCAGCATAAACAGGGCTCCAATTCTGCCTGGGTCCTGGGCTGCTGGTGTCCACAATACCTGCACGAGGGGTCGGAAAAGCTGGCTGAAGGGCAGAATATTTTTACAGAGCACTGGTTTTTACATCACAGCAACACTTCCTTCCCCCTTCCCCAGTGCTGACCTGACCTGCTGCTCTCCCTCTCATGCCACTACTCCTTCCCTCCCCAGCTCTTATGGACAGCAGTTTCCCAACTGACTGAGCCACTTTACTATGAGAACAACAACCCATGTGGTATCTTTAGTGGAGCCACCATTTCCAGTGTCTGCATGATGGAAACCAGCACTGAGGCTGCACCTTATCCTCTTAGTAGAGCAAACTGGCCTCAGTTAATATTAATTTTCAGTAAGTCTTGAAAAGAACCAGACACAGTTCTGCCAATTAAGGTGAAAAAGCTGCTCATCTGAGAAATTGAAGCAATGCTCTCAGCCAGCAATTCTAAAGACATATCTATTTATGTTATAGCCTGCCTATTTACTACCCCCAGGAGGTTCCACGGGATGTAAGTGGAAGAATTTTTAATGCTGCTGTTAACTTTAGTGTCATCTTTTCACATCAGCAACCACCATCCAAGTCAGGTGAAGCAGCTAAATTTCAGGAGAGCGGTGATGCATGTTTGACATGGAGTTAAATTGGAATTCAAGTTGGCTTCATCTCTTGGGCTCCAGCATATGACAAGGAGTAAGGGGGACACAGAAGGGGAGATCATGTCCTTCACTAATAGGAATATTCACTTGGGAAGAAGTAGAAGAAAATAACCTAGAAATAAGGTCATTGCTCTCCTGAGAGCCCCCTGGGGACCTTGAGTAGTGCTGAGACTGAACTAGTTTTCGTGCTGAACATCATGGGCACGTGGACGGCACTTCTCATGGCAGCAAGAGCAGCAGGCTGCCAACAGTGGAAGCAATTCTAATTTCCTTGGAAAATATTAGAAAGCCCAAAAGAAGAGTACATGAAGAGTCTTTAGCCCTTGGGCAAACAGTCCCACATGGATCCCCAACACATGGATTTTGAGATTATTGTTGCACAAAGCTGGGACATAATTTGGTTCCTAGTTTTTCTGAGCATTATGAAAAGGAAATGTTGCACCATAACTGTCAAGAACAGTACTGCTCCATGATGCAACCCTTAGAGAACTGGAAGTAAACACATGGCTGTTTCCACATGGTTCTTCCTTTAGGGCAAAGCGATTGACACCAGAACAAGCTCCTAAAATCTGCATGAGAATTGAAATCTGTTTACTCAGACAAAAAGGATCGTGTTCCTGAAAACGCTCCATCCTGTAGCAGAGGAACTGCCAAGAGTCAGAATTAGGGCAGTGGAAACCACCTCCACATCATTAGAACTAAGAGACTGGAAGGTATGAAAGGGATGGAAACGGGGCCAAGAAGCAGAGCTCACACATGACTTTGGGTGTAAATACTCCCATAAGTCCATAGTATGGTTGATTTATTTTTTTTAATACTGATTGTATGAACCAGAAACTCAGAACATCTGACTTGCTTGTTAGCCTGAAGAAGAGGATGCCAAAGGGTGACCAAAAGGTTGCCCACATCTATGTGAAGGGCAGTTACAGAAACACAAGAACCAAACTGCCGTCAGAGCGCTAGGAGACAGAAACAGGGTTGATGGACTGGACATCAGGGGAAATAAAAAACCCAGATAAGTAGGAAAATCATGTAGTATGGGACTTGGTTACCCAGACAGGTTGAGAAGTCTCCATCCTTAGTGTTGTTCAGCTACACAAAACCCAATCTGATGTTAGTGATAGTCCTACTTTGAGTGTAAGGTTGGACAAGGCAATGGGTTTCTCTTCCAACAGACATTCCCATGTTCCTGTGATCTTAAATTCAGGTCAACACACGTGTATTAAACTTGGTGGGGGTCTAATGTGAACTGAATTGCTTTTCATAGAAAGACTTTGTGTCTGAACAAGGGGACTTCAAACAGAAGTACAACAGGAGAGAACTACCATTTTGTAGGGATTACTTAATTCCACTCCTTCAAAATGTGAATGCTCTTCATTCTGCTGTGGATCACACACATTCAAAAATAGCATCACATGTGTCTCACCAAAGACTTCTGACATCACCAGCTATCCCTCCTTGGTATGAAGAGATTTCTTAGAATGGGAAAATAAAGCACCATGAGTTATTTCCCATATCATGATGTGGTATCCATCATGAACAGAGGACACCTTCTGCAGTAAAACCTGTAGTCTGTAAAAATGCTGTAGACAGTCAAAAACCATCTTCTCAAAACTAATACATTTAAAAAAAACCCAAACCATTGTTTTTTAGAGTCTGTTTCAACAACATAATATTTTATGTAGGGATTAAACTTGGTTTAAGTATGTGCTTGTGTCTGTATGTCAGTGCATGTGCGTGATTATGTTTTTTCCTCTGTGCTGCAAAGAGGAAACCCGTGTGTGTGTACGTGTGTGTGTGATCACAGGCTTCTTCCTCTCTGCACTGCAAAGAAGAAGCACAAGCTGGGCTCAGCCTGCTTCTCAGAGCTTCACCCAGGAGCAGACACCGCAACTTTGGTGAGGCTTTACCTCTCGGAGCTGTCGGTCCCTTTGCTCACCGATACCACACAGGATACCACTATCACCTGTTTGGGTCCTTAACAGAAAATCTGCTCCCCCTTGCACAGCTTCACTGCAATCTGAGGGAAAAAATAAAAAAAAAAGGCAGCAAATCTCTTTAACTGACAATATTTGTACTCTGAGCTGCTGTTAGGACAGGTGTTCTGTGGTATTTCTATTTTTGACAGTATAGGCTTTGCACAGATGAAAAGGGACACCTGTATTCTAAAAAAAATACCCCTAGGAGCAGATAAGGGGGAAAGCAGGTTCATTTTCTTTAAGGGCTCCTCTTTTGAAAGTTCATATGATTTCATTAGATTAAAGAAAGCAAAAGGGCAGTGCAGCTGGCTCCAAAACCTGGTGATGAGTTCTTACTCAAAGGCAAGTACGAGGCTGATTTTTGTTATCTGGGTAGGTAAGGTCATATAATAAAATATTTCAGGTTTTAAAGTTCTTATAAATGACTTATATTGTTATGATATCTAAAATAAATACTTTCTCTTATTTAGATAGCAAACTGATAGAAAGCAGGGTGATATTTGTGTCTCTACTTGTATTACAAGGTTTTCACTAACAAGACACTATCAGTTCCAAAACGGATGCACCGCTGCACAATTAACAACTCTGGTAGAGCCATTGAAAGATGATCATTCACCCCAGCTCCAACACCTCCTACAGCCTCTCAGTGCAGTGCTCCAACTGGGTGCCTAACTATGTCATCCTGTAAATAAGGGAAGTCTGCAGCTGGAATATTTCCTAGCTATAAATCCTTTATTAAAGCCCTATTAACAGATAGAGCTACGCAATACACAATGTGCGTGCAACACGCAGGGACGTAAGCGATCAGACCAACCCAGGGCTCTGGCTTCCTTGGCTTTTTTTGGAACCACATCTTCACAGGAAGCCTTAATCGATGTTAAACTGATTATGTGCCTACAGAGCAGTCATTTACATAGTTTAGGAGTACTTACAGTCTCTATAGGTAGTGTTTTCACTAGAAGAGAGCTGCCCCTGTGTGCACAGCCACATCAGCACGTTGCATAGTAAACCCACGCACAACGAGTCCAACGAGCTCCACGAGTCGGTGCAGAGCTTTGACAGCACCTCAGGGAGCTCTGCCAGCACAGGCCTGTTCACCTGGGAACATCTTCACGTGGCTGCAGCGTGTGTACAGCTCTGTAGCTATAGGCAAGCACTCATCGAGCTCAGCAGAGGCTGGGACAGCACAGCCAGACAAGATGTACCCCTGTCCATGCTTGTCACTAAATGAAGTTTGAATGGCACCCAGGGTCACGGGTATGGTCAACACTGGGTTGTTTTGCTGCGGTTAAGAAGTGTTGCAGCAGCAACACCTGCTGAGTCTTGGGTGTAGGTGTGGGCTCTGCCACGTTCCAAGGCTTACAAGTAGAGATTAGGACCCAGAGAAATGCTAACCGTAGTACAGAGATGAGGACCCAGAGATGGAGGGGTGGGGTTAACCCTGACACTTTCCCATTTAGGGTGTCTAACAAGTAACAGCCCCTGATCAGCCCGTGGTTCTGGCTCAGAGCGGGGGTCCTCACCTACAGCAGCTCCAGGCTGGAGAACACGCAGCATGGTGCCACCAAGCAGTGGAGCAGTCTGAGCCTCAGCCCTGCTGGAGGGTGAACTGCTGGGGTGTGCCATCCCTAGGGGTGGGTCTGGGGGAAGTGTTCCAGAAAGGAAAAGGGGGAACCCGAGATGACACCCCTCAATGCCAAGGTAAACAATCTCTGTCCACAAACGTGCATTTGGTTGGTTCAGTTGGACACAGTTGGAGCTTTGTGTGTTTATTGTGCTTCGTCTAACAGGAGTGTTCAGCGATGCTTCTTTAGACCTGCCAAGGCTCAGGGCTCCTAACAGATCTCCAGTGCAATCTGCTTGCCTCACCATAGTTACACCAGAGGCATATTTGGCCCTCTAATCATCTGAGGTTGCTGATTGCTCTGGGCGTGCTGCTTGCTCGGCAGATGTTCCAGAGGACTGGAATTTCTTGTGGAATGTTGTTCTGTGTGGGCAGGAGTCCTTTCCGACATCAGCCCGAACATGGCCATTAGAGGAGGTGCTCCTGATGCTGTCACTTGACTGGCAATCACCTCTTGGTCTCTGTCTCCTTCAGGCTCGCTTTTCTGCTCATCACTTCCACAGTTTGTCACTGCAGAGAAAATGGACTCAGGACTTTCCCCTGAATGTAATTAAGCTATTTTGCATTTTACTAATATAACTGCTGGAGTATTTTGTAACAAGGCAATCGGTAGAAGTGAGTAATGTATGCTTGCTTTGCCACAGATATTAATCTAGTACTGCTGCAATGAAGAAATACCATGCCAGGCAGTAAGGGAAGTCAGCAGAGCAAACAGTAATTACTGTCCAGAGAGAGAACCTCGGCCAAGGGACCAAACTCATCTCAACCCACAGAGATAAAACCCACAGGTTTTATCTGCAGCTCACAGCATGACAGTGTCCTGGTTTGAAATACAGAGAGATACCTTTGAAGCAGCTTAGGTAGGAATGCAGAACTGGTCCCAGTGTTTAGAGCATGAATGGAGACAGTGAAACAGGCAGAGGAGATGATGGAGGAGAAATTCTTAGTGTGAAAGTTGAAAAAGATCTGGAGGAAAAAATATAACTGCAGACATCTGGATAAACATAAAACATCAAACTTGGAGTCAGTCTCCTTTCACGAAGGAGAAAGTTTTCAGTGCTCTTTCATTTCCAACAGTCCTGTCATACTTACTGTTTACTTTTTCTTGTCCTTACAGTAATTACACTTCTCATAAAAGAATTAAATTGATATAGCCTATATTTATTAATGACATGTGTTAACTATAGTTTTTACATGTGCAACCTTGAGTCTGGGCTGGGGCTCAACCATGCAATTCTCTCTGCACATGTAACGCCCGTGTAGGGGACAGCCCTAGTCGCCTGTGAGCCTCAGCAGCGTGCAGTGAGAGCATGAAGCTCATGCTATGTGAGCACACACTTCAGACCTTAACTACATACATTCAGGTCTAACAACTAACATAACCACAACATTAAGCTGTGAGTAGCCATTGAAATATAAAGCATGTGCTTATATGTCTCGCCAGCTGTAGCCCTCCAGAGCAGAGCTTTGTTTGAACTAAAATAATACACATGACTGATGGTTATGCTCAGTAACTTGTACCTCAAAGTTTGAGAATATGTTATGGGTTAGGATAAATATGTTTTCATGTTGTTCTCAAAAGTAAGGAAGTTTTCTCCTGGCATACACAAGGGGATGAGATAGAACAAAAGCTGAATGCAAATTCATGTTTGAGGTTTTTAAAAAATATGTTAGAATAGCTAAAACATTCCTACAGGGTAAAAATGAGTTTTAGTGCTATGCAGGATTGCCCAAAAATGCTCCAAGTGGCATTATCTGTGAACCAGGGATTGGTTCAATAATTGACACTACCTCACCTTACAAACCTATTCTTTAACATCCTTAGACTGCCTGGGCTACTTGCATCATCACCACCTCCAAAGAACAAGGTGTTGGTGTTTAGCATCACTTTGAAGAAATCCAGTTCACTGCTCCCTGTGAGTAAGCTCAGAGAGAACCAGAGCCGCTATGGCACACAGTTCATCTTCCTTTGGGCCAAAAATCCTCCAGTCTCTGAGACAAATCTAGTCCATATATCTGTTAAATTTTTAAGCAGTATTGCTTTAATGTTACAAATACCAGAAGGATTAAAAGGATACTTAAGGCTAAGGGGATGATTGCTTGCCTTTGGAGGTGATAAAACTGATCTCAGAATAAATACTAGTAAACTAGACCCAGAGTATTTTAATAGAAAGAAAAATCAGAAATATCATGGAATTTGAAAGAATAAATAGTATTACTTGTTTAGATGTGTTGGGATTGCCAGGTCTACTCTGCAGCCAACACACAAACAGCAGAAGACATGAAGAAAACTGGGCTGGTCAGAAGAGGCTAACACAAAAGCATTTTACAGGTAATTTGGTGGACTGACCCATGGAGATCTCTGATATTTATTAGATACAACAACCAGGTGATTTCAACATCTCAATTTTCTTATGTCCATGTATCTCAGGATGGAATTTGTCTTCCCAGACCTCGTACCTCAGATTACAACTGCTCTACACAATACAGTCAGACCACCAAAGGAGGAGCTTTACTTACTGTCCGGATTGTCAGATAAGGGTGAAAAAACTATTTGATGATACTGGAATTAATTTCTCACAGACACTGCATATTTTAAATAGGTTTTGGGCATGTTAAGATAAATGATTGTCACAAAGCTACAAATAGAAATGCACTATAAAGAAAGAAAAACCCATGACAAATATTTCAAGAGTGCCAGTTTTGCAGATTCAACCTGTACAGATAAATGTAAAAAAAAAAAACTTCTTTTTTTTTTTTTTCTATCAGAGCACAGTATTTCAGAGTGTGTCCATCCTATGCAGCAGACCACAGAACATATGACAGTGAGTGGGATGTATGGATATATAGCAAGCCTTGATAAAGAACAAGGCTGAGCTTCAATTTTATTTCTGCGGTCTTTCTCAAGTAAAGGTGTTAGGTAATTGGAAGAAAAAGTCAATTTTTAAGGACAAAGTGATTATAGTAATCTAAGATACTGAAAATTGTTGATGTAATAAAAAGTCAATCAGGTTGTAGAGTAGAGATATTGCATTGGCCATACATGAAACTTTATCTGTTTTTAAAATCTGTAAATCTGTGTTTCGGGGTATGAGAGTATGGATTAACTTATTCCTAACATGCTATAGCTAGGAAGTATGAAAATTCATTTTTTTATGGTTTCTTGGTAAAATGAGGCAAAGGTGCTTTCTGTCATTAGGCAAAGTCAGGTTAAATAGACATAAAAGACTTTGTTCCCCTCTGACTGAAGTCAAAGTCAAAATTCTTATTAACATGAAAGGGAGCAATATCAAGCCTAGGATCTTGAAAGGAAGTAACAGTGGTACTGCAGCTGTAGAGCACAGGAACATGCTTTGAATGCTGGAATACACACAGCATTTTGTTTACACTTAGAAGAATTGCTTATTGCAATATTTGCATAGTGTTCAGTTCTGTTTAATTACAGCTGTCTGCAAGGAAGAGTTCAATGGTGTAAGCACCAGATTCAAACCAGATTTCTTTCTAGAACCGTAAAGTCAGACTCCAGGGTGATGGGCACAGACTTTCATCCGTATGAAGGAGATCATTTCAGACATGAAGGAGATAATTCCAGACATGAAGGCTTTTCTTCTTCTCTCCTTTGGAGACATTAAATGAATGGTGATGCCTGGTCTGTCTCCTGAGCTGTTAAAGAGCTCGTAGGCCGTACTTCACAAGTGAAGGGAGGTAGCTTGGCTAAAAATATCCCCACCTCTGTGCCATACAGAATGTGGCCCAGAGATGCCTCCTCTTCTCCATCACTGCTCTCTCAGTGTAAAACATGGCATATGAGCTGTATGTACACCTGTCTGCTCCGACATGAAGCTGGGAGGGCAGGAATGCCTGGTGCAGAGGCAGGCTTGCGTGGTGACAATGGCTCCTGCCACCGCTTGCTGCTGCCCCTCAACCTCCCCACCCCTCAGTCAGCCTCCCCCATGTTCCAAGCTAGTTTTAGCTTGCAGGCTTTTTAACATAGGACTTTGCTCCCTCTCTTTGCTTGTGAAGCTCCACATCCAGCTGTGGAACCACCCCAGGGGGGAGAGACACGGTGTTTCTAGAAAGCTCCACAGGAATGACAGCCACTCCAGCCAGGTCTGCGTGAGGGGCTGCCATGACGGCCTCAGCCTTGGCACTGAGGGCAGGTGGCAGTGGCATTCCCCAGCCGATCACACTCCTGACTGATCAAAGGGCCTGGATGTTTCGGACAGGGTGCTGTCCTGCACACTAACATGAAGAAGGAAAGCAGTTTCAGTCACCCTCGAGGAGATTATGGCATGTGATTCTGTGTGTCTGCTAGCTGGAGTAGCACCTGGGTGCCATTCCATTTCTAAGTCATGGTCTCTTACTAAGGGGAAGTTGGAGGTTCGTAGGGCTGCAAAGGGACACTCTGTTGCCCAGCACTGGGAGCACTGCCCAGGTTTGCTGTTCCCCAGCACGGTGGAGCTGCCCACGCTCCTGTCCCGGCAGCAGTGAGCTAGTGTGAGTCAGAGAGAGTCTGATTGGGACAGTCTAGCTGGAGGCTTATATCTAGTGGAGTCCCCCAGGGATCAGTACTGGGACCAGTATTGTTCAATATATTCATTGATGACCTGGATAAGGGAATAGAGTGCACAGTCAGCAAGTTTGCTAATGACTCAAAACTGGGAGGGGTGGCTGACACACCAGAAGGTTGTGTTGCCATTCAACAAGGTTTAGACAGGCTGGAAAGCTGGCCAGGGAGACATTGAATGAGATTTAACAAGAAGAAGTGTAGGGTCTGGTATCTGCGGAGGAACAACCCCAGGGACCAGGAGAGGTTGGAGACTGGCTTGTTGGGGAGCAGTGGAGGTGAGAGGGACCTGGGGGTCCTGAGGGACAGCAAGATCACCATGAGCCAGCAATGTGCCCTTGTGGCCAAGAAGGCCAATGGCATCCTGGGGTGTATTGGAAAGGGGGTGGCTAGTAGGTCACAAGAGGTCCTTCTCCTCCTCTACTCTGCCCTGGTGAGACC
>VXBZ01006175.1:219137-238400 GCA_013399135.1 Heliornis fulica | reverse complement strand
GCTCCGTCCCGGGAAGGGCGCAGGGTCTCCGGGGGCAGCCCGGTTCCTCCACCCCGGGCAGAGCCGGTCTGCATCTACCGACCGAAGTGGGTTAGGGCTCGGCCCCCGCTCCCTGCTGCTCTGACACCCTGCAGCGAGCTGGAGAGCGGCGCGGTGCTGGGGGCTTCTGGCATGTGTAGCTTAAAATAAGAAACCTGCCATAAAGGGTTTTAAATAGAAACGCTGGCAAGTGCTCTGTGGTTGGCTTTTCCTTCCTAACGAGCTGCCGTGTCGCTGACTTGAATTCAACTTTCCAAATCTGTGGGAGACTTTATTTTGAAGTCGTCTTGCTTGGCTGCTGATGGTTTTTAGCCGGATGAAGAAGATCAGTGTCTAGGTAAATAAATCAGTAGCTCTAGAGGAGGAACATGGGATGAGTTTATTAGTAATCAGGGAGTAAGAAGGCTTAAAAACACCCCCCTCAACCCGCAGACTTGGACTGTGGTGTCTTCCCTTCCCCCTGTAAGCTGTAATCGGGAAAGCAGCTTGTTGCCTTCTGCCTTTCCTGAAATAGTTTCCCTTTAAAAGGGGAAGGACTGGGGAGCGGTGTTACTGCTCAGTCAGCTGTAGGCGCTGTACATAATACAGTAGTGCCAAATGGCTCGTTCAGGAGAAGGAGGGAAAGTAGGGAAGTAGAGGTGCAGGAGTAATTTGAATTTTGAAAGCGTCATTAGTCTGGCTGGTTCCTTGTAGGACAAACACTTCAGCTTACTCCAGAGGCAACTTGTTACACGTATTTTTAATAGTCATTTACCATGCAAATTCTGAACATAATAGTTCTGATGTGCACCTACACCCTTTCTTTGCATGGTAGCTGCTCTTCTTAGTACCTACTTGTGCTGTTTTCTTACGTGTCACAGTATTCTCTGTGTCTGCACATGTGTACATGGGTTTTTAACAACTCTTCACTTGGACTTCGGGGCTTAGAGTTGGGTGTAAACATCAAGTTCACAGTTTTACTCCAAGACAAGTTTGTTCTAGTGCTTGTTAAATGTCTCCTTTTGCTGGAATATTTGTGCAGAGCAAACAGACTTAATGGCTAGAATTGGCTGAAACAGCACAATAAAAGTCTCCTAGAGTATGTGCACAAAGCTCTTGAGCTTGCAGAATACTCTTCCTGCAGATTCCTTGGAGCTGTGTCAACAGCATGTCTTGAGCTAGCTGTAGATGTTAAGTGACTTTTTTTTCCTCTTACTCCTACTTTGCTTATTACTGCACAGCTAAGAACTGTATTTTCTTTGCAGGTTTTGTATGACACTTATTGTCTTTGAGCAGAGAAGTCTGCTGGAGCAAAATTTTGGCGTTGTGTTCTCTACCAGCTCTGTCAACTCTTTCTTCTCAGGTTCAGGCTGCCTACTTGCTGCTTAATATGATAAATACTTTTGCTTTGTTTGAAATTTATATAGTACAGGGGTAACTAATGACATGTTGACATCATCCAAGCACTAGGATAGCTGTGGTACCAAAACCTGCTGCAGATTATTGTGTTCAGGTAATGATAGGCTAGATGGTAAGTGGCTGAATGATGTAGGTGAAGGTGGCAGAATTATGAAGAGAACAGAATTAGTCTTGATTTTAAGAGCCAGTTAGCTCTCAAAGATGTTTTTTTGTATAATGCCATATAAACGTGGCATAATTCTGACTTGAAACTAGGTTTGGGTTGGTTTTTTTTTGTGTTTGGTTTTGGGTTTTGTTTTTTTGTTGGTCTTTTTTTTTTGCAGATGCTTAACTAGCCAATTGTAGTTGCTTATGTCTTGCTGAACCAACATTTTTCTGTTTGGAGGATGCAAGAGTGGAATGTAGGAGTATTGACTTTCATAAAACAGCTTGTTTTTTGTTTCAGTACTTGCATAGCTGATGTATTTGACTTTTATGCTGCTGTATCTTGCTGAGCATGGAAATATGTGCAGCCTTTGTAATAATACTGGGGCCTGTTGTGATCACAGGTTACTTAAACATACTGTGTTCTACAGAAGTGCAAATAGTGGGATCCAAATTAACATGGAAAGGCCACAGAGCTGCTGTGCTGTGTAGCTGCTGACTCTAGGAGCGAATCAAGGGAAGATCTGTGGCTGTGAAATCTATCTTTTCTTCCTTCTCAGTGCCAGTGGGTCTTGAAAGTGAGCAGCTAAATCCTGGAGTCAGGAATCATTGAAGGGCCATACTTAACCTACCCTATAGATTGTGTAAACATTTGGGGTTTGTTTGGGTTGGGGTTTCTTCAGTTGCTGAAGACCCAAACACCAGTGTGCTTGCCCACACGGAATGTCTCTTCTGATTGTTTAGTATTGACAGTGCTTCTGGTCAGCTTGGCGTGTGTGAGTGCTTCACCTGAGGTTTAGAAAGGAGCTGAAAGAACTAGAATGTTAAAATTGCAGCTCAGACACCACCCCAACTTTGTAGTCAGTATTACACAGCTCCTCAAGGTGTTAGGTGATGGTGAGCACTCTGGGTGCAATTGTCTTCTGTTTGAAAGACTACTTGGGGAGTGGGGAAGCAAGTTGCTGATCTCAGGTTTCAGGCTGCTGGAAACAAAGCTTTCCTTGGGCTTGGGCAGAAGAAAGTGTGTTTTGGAGCTGCAAGGTAGGATGTGCCCCGTGAGCTTGTTTTATTTGGCATAATTTGAAGCTTACAAACAGTTCTCTTTCAAGGTGAACTTCGCTCGTGCATAATACGAGTTCAGAAACCTGAATCTTTGACTCACGTGTCAGATGTTCCCCTGCTAATAGACAGGCTTGCATCTCAGTTCTTCTGTTAGTCCAGCTTGTAAGGAGAAGTAATCTTATCTTCTGTGTGCCAGCAAGAGGAGGATAAGCAATTGGCTGCTGGGAAGAGGCCCCAAACTATTGTGTACCTTTAAAATGACCTTGCTCAACAAATCTTGCTTTCTGTGTGCTATGTTGTGGCTGCAGCACTCTTTCCTTTGTTAGTTATCTAAATTTCTTAAACCTCAAATACTTTCAAGACAAACCTTTATCTAGAAGCTATCCCCTAAATAAGGAAATGTTCTCAGTGCTGGTTGAAACTGATAAATGTGATATAAAAATATTTTATGTAAGTTGTTGGGTTTATTTTTCCTTACTATACAATGGCTGACTTGGTTCTCACTGCAAGTGAGAAGGTGGTAGGTCAAAGTGAAGCAGTGGATAACAGCTTACTTTAAGTTCAGGATGGCTACATTTTCAAAGTTCTTTCTGTTTAAAGGATCCAGAAATTGCCACACATGGAGGTGAAAACTCCTCTGGAAGATGCCTGTTGACTCTGCTGGGTCTGGCGTTCATCTTGGCAGGAGTGGTTGTCGGTGGAGCCTGCATCTACAAGTACTTCATGCCTAAGGTAACACAAGAGGCTTTTTCCTTAGGCATCCCTGAATTTTAAAAAGTGTGACTATAAATGGATAACCACTCTAGTAGAAAACCTTCAATAACTGGGACATGAAGGTGCTGTGCCCTTTACAAAATCTGCTGGCGTGACAGACCTGTGCTTTGTCATAGCTGAAGTGTTGGAAACACAGTTTTAAAGGAACATTTGCTGTGAAAAAATAATTCACCTTGCTCTTCCTTTCAGCATAAGGTGTACCGTGGTGAGATGTGCTACTTTGAGAATGAAAACCGTGACCGAGCAGTGGAACCCTACTTCCTGCCTATTGCTGAGGAGGCTGACATCCGAGAGGATGACAACATCGCCATCATCGACGTGCCCGTCCCCAAGTTCTCGGACAGCGATCCGGCCGCGATCGTCCATGACTTCGATAGGGTGAGTGCAGATGAGACACTAAGAACCAGCTAGTCTTGTTGCTCACTAGGCAACTGCAAAGCAGATGGTAATCGTAACAGCTCTGGGGTTTTTGGTTTGAGACCTTCAGAGCTTACTGTTAGTGCAAGCTTCTCTCTTTGGGGACAGGTTTAAAAATGGGAAATCTGACTCTCAACCCTAGAGTAGCAGATGTGACCTGCAAGGGAGGAGAACTGTGAGAACAGTAGTTTGTACCACAGTGACCTTAACGGGATTGTTTCTCAGAAGAATTCATCTTTGTGCTGTGCAGCTTTAAACAGTGTTGCTTGTAGGTTGTGTGGAAGTGACACTTGCTATTTGCTATTAAGAATGCTACATAAATGCAGGTAGGAGATCATTGCAAATATGAGGTGAGAAACAGGGAAACTGAGGATCTGGTCTGAGGTTCTGCCAGACCACGTTACAGCAAAATGTAGAATTCCAGACAGTTGGGTGAGATGAATATTCACCTCAGGATTTGAAACCTCAAAACATGAAAATGCTGTGTTGCAAGTAGTTTCTCCAAAGCAGAGGTGAGAGAATGGTTTTAGTTTGCCTTTTCCTATTAAAGTTGCATTGATGGTATTGATAGTTATCCTTTGTCAGCTGTGAAAGCTTTTGTAGGTTGGTTGTAAATCAAAGCTTGGCCATACAGATAGAATGAGGATAAAGACACCAGAACTGACCTGCCTTTAACGGCGGCATGGAATGCTGCACAGCCAGGCTGTGCTCCTGGGTTCCCAGTCTTTGCAGCCTTTATCTGTGGTTTCTTGACAGAATCCTGGCCAGAACTTAAAGGGTTCAGGCAACTTAAGAACTTGAGTTGATTCTGGCTAAATGCTAGGTGAAGTCATACTAAACCAGGTAGATTTGTTGAAAACTTTGCTCTCTGCAGTTCCTGCACTCTGTGGTAATGCTGATGTGGTGTCCTAGAGACTATTTTTGAAGAAGCATTTACAGGGAACGATTACTTCTCAGCAGCTGGATACCTTTTGTTGGCACTGTGCTTAATTGGCCTCCTCAGTTACAAGTGTACACTCCCAAATACTCTCTCTGTAATAATACAGATTCTACTTAACTTGGGGTTATGGTAGAAGTATTTTGTCTAGTTAGCTCTCAATCTCATTGTTTGTAGCTAACCAATTTGTTAGCTGCATTTTTATACAAGGGAGTCCCTGGCATCGCTTTGATGCTAGCTGTGAATGATCACCAGCTTCTTGAGTTTCCTTCCTAGTCCTTGTAGAACTGTGTTCTAATAATTAAAGGCCATGCTTAATTAATTGAAAACTTGTTTTCAAAACAGCTTTTGACAGCATATCTTGACTTGCAACTGGGTAACTGCTATGTGATCCCACTGAACACATCCATCGTTATGCCGCCAAGAAATCTGATGGATCTCTTCGCAAAGCTGGCGGTACGTGGAAGCTGCACTGTTCAGTTATGCTGACAAGATCACTTTTGATAAGAATGCTGGGTGTTGCTTCTGAACTACAGTCTCTTGCTAGAACAGTCCTCTTGCCATCAAAGTACATAATCCCCCTGGCTCAGTCACTGTACTGAAGTTAAGGCCAGCTGTCAGTGTATATTATGTCGAGTAGATTCGTGCTTAATGCTCTTATTAATACCTAGCTTTATGAAAGCTGAAAGCAACCAGCAAATAAGGTTAAATTTAGCTATTATAAAGGAATTTGATAAAGCTCCAAATATCATTGAAAGCCTAAACCTGAACGTTGCTACTGGAAAGCTCGCTCGCCCCGTGAGAGTTTTCATGAAAAGAACAATGCTATCTTGTTCTCCTGTTTTACTGGCACTGTAGTCATGAGCTCACTGCAAACATTTTGACTCTTCAGTGACTAAAACTGGTATTTTTCTGAGACAATTTATGGGTCAAGCTTACCGAGCTTGCCACTACTCCCAGGTTAAATGTGGTAGTGAGCTGTTGAGTGTCAGACATACTTTGAGGAGTAATTGTCTCTTTTTGCACCTAGTGCTTTTTCTCCTTTTAATTGCAAACTTTCTGTTGCATACAAAGAAACTTGACAGGTTTTACTTATGCTCATTTCACATGAGGCAATGTTAAGGTTAACTGTGGTTTTTGTTAACTGTTTGAAATGGACTTGGTCAGTTTTAATTGCTGTGGTGTGCAGCTGTTGCTTGGTATTGGAGAGAAGGAAAGCTGAAGTCCAGTGCTTGAAGCCCTTTCAAAGCAAAGAGTGTAGTGATGTTTATCTGCTGTTAACACAACACTGTATCTCAAGGGTTTGTTATTGTCCTCTTTTAGACTGGCTCTTACTTGCCTCAGACGTACCTAGTCCGTGAAGAAATGGTGGTTACAGAAGAGATAGATAATGTGTCTGACTTGGGTATCTTCATCTACCAACTCTGTGTTGGAAAAGAGACCTTCAGGCTTCAGCGCAGAGACCAAATAACGGGTAAGTTACCCTTTCCCTACTCAAATAACTCATGTCTGCTTTTACTGAAGGGAAGTACTTTAAGCCTTTGGAGTTTTTAGTCTGGGGTATCTGCGAGCTGAGACTGGCCTAAGAGCTGATGGATATTTTTCTCCTATTTTCAGATATGTCCAAAATTTCATTTGAATGTGGCAAAGAGACAGTTTTGGTTATGAAATTATAGAGGTCAAATGCCAGAGCCTGTTTCTGTTCCATCTTTTGGTTGAAGTTATACAGTAATTTGGCCCTGAAATTCATATAATTGACCTGATAATGTGAGGCAGCTTAGTCTGTCACTGCTCTGTCTAAAACCAGGTAACAGGAGCACCAAGTAAAAGCATTATCTAATGGTTCGCTTGCTCTGAAGAAAAAAAGAACCTGAACAGCCAGCTCTGGATGTCCCAGAGCTAGACCCTACTCTAAAAGAGGAAGAACATTTCACAGGAACTTCTGGGCTCTGTTTCTCTACTGCCTGTCTCCTCATGCCACCCCCTGCCATTCTGTGGAAGTGCCTGAATTTGCACTGTTGGGGGTTCAGCATGCTGGAAGGAGCCTGGCAGTACAGAAACCTGGCAGTACAGAAAACTTCTCAAAGTTTATAGCTTCAAAGTTAGTTCTCAAAGCATTTCATAGTTTGGTGAGAGCATTGAGCACACAGTGAGCTAATTCCCTGGCAGTTACAGCCTTTCAGAATGCAAATGTTTGGTTTGTCAAAACTCTCTGCTCTGGTTTTTGTGCCAAGCTCTTGGGCAAGAGTTTCCTCAGCCCAGTTACAGCTTGCAGCATCATGAGCCATGGCTGCTGTTTGCTAGAGACTGGATCCTGTTACTAGGTGGAAGGCTTTGTATATGGGAGTGTAAAGCTGGTCCTGAGTAGCTAACAGCATAGGGCACATGAAGAGACATGAAATGCTGTCTTGGTGGGATGAAGAGACGTGTCTGTTAGCTACTGTGAGGATACTGCAGTGAGCAAGTAGAAATTGATTGCTGCTGTGACTGAAAGGCAGACAATACTGTGAGGAGAGCTTAGGGTATTTCCTTAAATCATCTTGCTGTGGCATGCTGCTGACATCTTTGCTGCATAGTGTAAGGCTTCTGCAGAATGCTTGCACAAAAGGGTTCTAGTAAATGAATAATGCTGCTTGGTGTGGTGTCTGTTCTGTAACTAACCTTGTTTGCCCTTGCCAGGGAGGGTGGCAGGAAATCTAGTCAAATGGGAGGCTGCTGCTGGGAGAAAACTGTTCAGTGACAGGGCTTGTCTTGCCCTCCAGATCAGATTTCTAGCATACATTTCTCTTGGTGTGTATAAGCCATACAAATGTATATAATTAGATTGAAATTCATAAAGTTATGTGGAGAAGTAGTCTCATTTACCTGGTGCTGCATTGGCCCTCAGGTTTTAAGAAGTTCACAAGTTCATCAGTTAAATCAAAGTGACCTCAGGGGCTGTGGCAGTTCCATGGAGCTGTAGGTGACCTCAGGTTCTGCAGCAGTTCCATGGAGCTGTAGCTGAAGGCATGTGAGAAGCGTGGCAGGTTATCCTGACCGCTGAGTTATGTACCCAGTCCTGCAGCCACTGGCAATGTCTGTTTGTATGGCATTTAGATTGAGATGAATTGAAGGGCCTTTATGTATTGCAAGTGCTTATGAACTAAAGCATTGCTCTCCTGGGTTTGGTTTAAGCAGTTGTGCTTCTAGACTTCGGTGGATAGCTTCCCTTGCTTATTCTGGAGGATTCTCTGCTTATTAAACTAGCTATAAATATTTCTTCTCTAATTGTGGTACATTGAAGCACTTTGAGTGGCTTTAATTGAGCCTTTGGTGGCAGGACTACTACATACTTTTTTCCTAGTAGAGATTCACAGGTGGTAGATGTAAACTGCCTGGGTCCCATACATGTTGGCATGGCCCAAAATAGAGAAAATCACTGTAAGAGTGTTAGCAAAAACTTCAGTAAGATCATCAGCTGAGTGACAAATCCTCACAGGGATCCTGTCAAGGTGAAGACCACTCTGTATGTTAGTACATGCTGGGCACAGGGGAAAGTGCAGATTAAAGAGTTTAGTGTGGTTTTGTTGTTTGTTTGGGTTTTTTTCCTGTGCTCTTTCAGAGTTTTAAAACTCTTTCCCTGTGATTTCAGCCTGCTTTGCTTTGCTTCTTATTTGTGGTTGGGAAGGGTTGTAAGAAACTTTGCCATGAGCAATCTGTTAGTGTTGTCTCTTCTGTCACTAAAATTGTAGTGGGATACTACAGAAAAGTGCTTTCTGGCTTTGTCCCTGTGTTGTGGGTAGGCCCTTGTTACCACTGTGGAAATGAGGGAAGCTTTGTGATCGAAACCAAACTGATGTCGAGCTCTGGTGGCAATAAGTGCCCCTAGAAACACTGTGTGCTGAATGATTGTCTCTTGCTGCTGGGTTATAGCTCTGCTCTACCTAAGCTCTCGTCTTCTCTCGTCCCCAGGTCTGCAGAAACGCTCAGTGGAGAACTGCCATTCAATCAGACACTTTGAAAACTCTTTTGTTGTTGAAACAAAGATCTGTCAGCAGTGAAGGGTGTTGGATGGGAGGTGACTAGTTCCCACCTGGATGGGGAAGTCTGAGACTTCGACTTCATAAACTAAAATGTGCAGTGATAATCAAAAGCCTTATGCATTTTCTGTGTATTGCTTGTATTTCAAAAAAAGTCACCATTTCACTTTCTTTGATCCTTGGTATAACTTTTTAGTTGTCTCATGTAAAACTTAAATTTGAGTACTCTTTATTTTTAGAAGGTAAATACCAATTTATCCACTGAATGTGGTTTGATTTAGTGTATTCTGGGAATGGCAGAAAGACATACATAGAGCTGTTAACCTGTTAGGTGGCTGGAGCCAATTCTGCTCACCTTAACTTTCACAGAAGGATGACTATTAATAATCTGTGGTTTGCACATCTTGCCTAGTGCTGTAGGATAGCTCTGCACTCCGTAGCCTGGCTAGAAATCCTCCTGATGTGTATCATTTAAGGTTTGTTTTAACTACCATGTGTGAAGCATGTAAAATCCAACCTCAGTGATCATAAACCTCTAACACTACCCTCTTTTGTTTTGTGCAATTACTGTATTGAATTCGTATGTATATTTGGAACCTTCCCCGAGCTTTGGTTTAATTCTTCTACCTTTGGTTTTGTGGTATTTAGTTAGATTTGAATAGAGTTGCTCTTAAAGCTTGTCAGTATTTTTGGTTATGAATTGGTTTATCCTGTAACTTCCTATTTCAAGACTCTGTTCTGGTATAGCTCACTTGTGAATGTGACTGTAGTTGTAAACTTAAAACTACTCTGGCTTA
Source organism: Heliornis fulica (assembly GCA_013399135.1). Classification (NCBI taxonomy): domain Eukaryota; kingdom Metazoa; phylum Chordata; class Aves; order Gruiformes; family Heliornithidae; genus Heliornis; species Heliornis fulica. The sequence continues at coordinate 228,813 of VXBZ01006175.1, read as the reverse complement.
TATAAACTTTTTAGATCAACTTTTTATGAGCAAGTAGCACTACTGCTGCAGTCAGAGCATTGTTCAGGTTTTTTGGGGTTTTTTGAAAGCTGCGGTATAAAGATAACGAAGAGTTAGTGTCCTGCAGTTGATGAACTTCAGAGTTTTATTAAGGGACTTTATATTGGCATAAATTCTGCAACCCTATAATAAATGTTTCTCTAAAACTTTGGTGTCTGTGTGACTTAATGGTGCTTGGAGGCAAGAGCACAGCGCCCTGGGGTGGCAGGGAAGTGATGGTTATGGGCTGGGAGCAGCTGCAGTCATCGTCACTTACCTCTTGTATCTCACCTCTCTTTCAGCTTTGGAAGTAGAGTTTCCTCTTCCTGTTGCTGTGGAAATGCTCTGTGGTGCAAAACAAAGTTGAGGAAGAGATGTCTTGCTTCAGGCTTGATCCCTCTGTGGACACTTCTCAGTGCTATAAGCTGAGTCCGTGGACCAGACCTCTGGTGTGTGGGTGGTAACTGGCAGTGTCATGTACCAGAGGAAGGGTGTGCTTTGAAGCTCCTCTGTTCGGACCCGGCATGGGTGAGGCTGGTGACTGACAGGAGGGGTGCTTGTCTGTGTTTACAGCAGTGTTGAGAAGTCTTTTTACTATTGTGTGATACACCAAGACAGCAGGGGGTTAATGACCAGCTTCTAACACATTCCACCATTCACCTGTGAGCTCTGCTGCACTGTGAGGCTTCTGTGGATGGTTGCTCAGGGAGCTGAAGTGTACTGAACCCTTATGGCTTTCCTGGAAATAATGGGTTATATAGCTGGAAGTAAAATGGTAAGCAGGCTTTCTGCACTAAGAACTAGGGAGTGAGAAGTGAGGGTGGGAGTAGGTGCTCTCAGTTGTTTATGAAGCTGCAGAGAAAAAGAGTAGAGCTCAGCTTCTGAGCAGTCAGGACCTCTGCTGTCTGGTCTTGGAAACGAATACAGCTTTTCTCATAGGTGCATGGCAATGCTGTGCACAGGGTGCACCCTAAAACTAGAGCTTTGGTCTACTTGCCTTCAAAGAAGTAAGTATAGGGCAGTATTTCCTTATTCTCTTTACTGAACAGGATGCCATGGAAAGCTCCAGCTACTGAGTTAGGTGTGCTCTACTGAAGTGTGTGTGTTAACGGGGATGGGGTTGAGCTGGGCTGACAAGTTTCTGCTGCAGACTTGCTGTGTGCTTGGGCAAGTTCCTGTTGTTGCAATTTCCTTCTCCAGATGGAGAGGATAAGGAGGAGGGTGGGTTAGCTGTCTAGTTCATGGTAATCCTGAGTGGAAGGCTTGGGAGCTGTGCTAGTGGCAGAGAGCAAGTGGCATCTGCTTTGCAGCGTCAGGGTTTGAGTTTGAAACCCAGAAACCCTTCCAGCTTGAGCAGCTGTGCAAGCCCTTATGCCTTGAGGCCTGTACCAGGAATGCTAGACGTCCTTCCAGTTTCCCTTACCTTTGTCTGGTAAAGGTTTTTTTTAAAAAGAAAGTCGGTTCCTAAGAGCTTATTAGATGTTCTAGGCAAAAAGCCAGGATATTCAGAGAACAGATTGTTCTTACCTGCTGGGCGCTCTTGCGCTGAGAAAGTAGCTGAGGTTTGGGTCGTGCATGCGGCGAGCTGGGCTGATTATCCAGCCCTAATAGCTTTATGCTGGGGGTGGGTGTTCACATCAAAGGACTGCAGGTTTAAAGATTTATTTTTTTTTCTGTGAAAAAAAGTATTCCTGGGCTCTTCCAAGGCTGTCGCTGGGTTGGAGGAGTTGCTGCGCTCAGCTGGTGTGAGGAGAGGCTGTGAGTCACCGCTAGCAGGCACAGGAAACAAGCACATCGGTGCCAAGTGTGGTAACCAACTAAAAACTTGGTTTTCAGGTATTTTGTCGAAGTTAAACCTGAAAGTGGTTTGATAAAAGCTTACTCTAGGTGGCGCTTGGTGACTTCACTTGGTTTCTATCTGTAGTAAGTTGAACCGCAGACTGTAAAACATGAGGCAAGGTCTGAGTAAGAAGTGGATGTGGTAAGTGAAGGGATATTACCGACACGCCAAGGCGAGCTTGGTTACTGTACTGGCTGCTGTTTACAGGTGTGTTTACTGACAAAGCAGCAGCCTGCACAGGACAGCCTGCAGTCTCTGCACTGGGTTACTGGCAGCTTATCTCCACACTACCTTGCAGGTTGTGGGTGCTTTTTGATACAGTATATTTAGACACAAGGTCTAAATACTGTTATGGACATTAAGCTGATGGTCCAGTTGTGGGATGATTCCAATTCCAGTGTTACTTGTGAGGGAGGCTTTTTTTCAAGTTTTAAGTAATCAGATGTGAGAAATTACAATGGAGAGCAAAGTCGAAGTTGTTACTGGGGGATGTTGACCTTTGCAGAAACCTGACCGCTTTCTGTCTGAATGTGACTGGAAAGGTGTGGGCTGGAGGTGGAGCTGTGACAGACTCTTCCATTAGAGTAGGTGCAGTTGACAGCAGGACTTCAGAGTTGCTTCCACCATGACTTGTAGGGAAAAAAAATTGAAAATAGGATTTAAACTTACTTGCATATGTAAATACCTTGAGGTGAAGATCCAGGGAAGGAAAAATGGGCACAACTTGGAGACTAAAATGCCTCACCCTGGTATGAAATAGAGCTTTGGCACCTCAGACCTGATGAACTCGTTGTCTAAAAGCGATATTTTTTTAATTATTATTTTTCACAGTAAAGTCAGCTCTGTACTGTGGATTGTTGCAACCCTTCCATGCTTCATGTGGTTGTTAAAAGCTTTCACCTCATACCTACAGTGAGTCACAGGGCCTGTGCAGGTGCGTGGAGGATGGAAATTGAAAAGGGACTTCAGCAAGGCTGGACTGACTCCTGCAGACTCTGGCAGGGAAAGCTGCCAGAAATACAGATGTGCACAGCAGTTAGTGCTGAATGATGGCAGAGATACCAGAGCACCAGCATCACCTCTGTTTCCCTGAGAAGTTCTGGGCCGCTATTTTTAAATCACACCCCTGTGCCTGGGATCTGTTCCCTGACTGTGGCAGCTCAGCTTGCCGCAGGGTGAGCTAATGGGACAGACCCCGCGTTAATGACCAAGCAGACGCCAGCTTTACGTGTTGTAGGCTGATGCTTTTGTTTCCTGGTCTTCCCTGAAGCGCTCAGGAATGCTGGAAAGAAAGAAAACATGATCTCTAACTAGAGCCAGCCTCTTCCAGCTTGCCCCATCTCTCGCATTTCATCTCACATTCTCCTAACAAGCCCCAAACTAAAAAAAAAAAAGTAAGAAATGCTAGAAGAGAACCTTTGTAGGGCACGATAAGTGCAGCACAGCCCCCGCCACCCCCGCAGCGGCACAGCAGCAAGCTGTGTGGCTGGATTACCGCCCGGGGCAGGCTCTGCTCAGGGTCAGGCTTGGAAGGATTAGAGCTGCTTTGACTGTCCTCGTTTTGAGCTGTGTGGGGGATGGCTTTGCTGCCAGCTGTGGCACGGAGCCCAGATACTGTGACACTGTGACCAAAATAATTCTAATAGGTATAATTAGTCGTGTTATTTGTTTCCTTATTATGTGCATATATTTGTGATACTACCTAGGCAATATAAATGGGTGTATTTCCTGCCTTGGGAATAATGAGAGGCTCTCCCACCTTGCTCTCCACCTCCAAAGGAAATTATTTCCTACAGTTCAACATTCTGTTTACTTCAGTGTGTTTTCTCCCTGTTTTGGACAGTGACACCTCAGTTCCAAGCTTAAAAATCGCTCTCTCATTTCTTCTGTCCTGAAAGTCATTCTGAGTGGGGGTGTCAATGTGTGTGTTAGAGGAGCATTGGGGTTCAGATGAACTGCTCTTGTTTCAGGCCTTTTCAGTGTTGAAGCTGTTGTGGGTTAAGCCTGTGTGGGGACACCTGATTCTGGAGTAAGGACCTTTCTTCCTACAAACCAGATCCCTTGTGGGAGTGGGACTGGGCTCTCTCATTCCAGGGCAAGAACATCTGTGTGTGGGATTCCCCAGGAGTCCATGGATAAACCTGCTGCTTCCAGGTGATGATCACAAACTCCCATGGTGGGGAGGGGGCGTATGTGGGGATGTTTGGTTTGGGGTGGTAACAACTTGCTCCACAATAAGTAACTCAGTGCTTTGGTTTCTCTGCATTCAGTGGTGGTAGGCTTAGAAGAATAAGAGGGAGGTAGGAGGTACCATTCAGACTGCTCTGCTCTTCTCACCCCCTGCAAAGCTGGAAGCAGTTATGGCTGTGCCTCCTCCTCAAAAAAGAGGGGGTGGGGGGGTGGGATCAGATGTGAACAAAGCAAACCACAGCCCATCCCCGGCTGTGAGCTGAGCTGTAACTGCTGTCTTTTTGCTTAAGGTTCTAGTCTGAAAAGAAATGAAAGAATTTCTGCTTATCTTGTACATCTGTGCTGCAGCATGAGCTGCTCTCCCTCCTGTGTGAGACCTTTCTGCTCTTACCAGACCTTCAGCGTTAGCTGCTCTTGACAGTGCAAACCACAGCTGGATCAGATGGGTCTCTGGATGGCTGAGAACCAGGAATGGCTCCCCAGAGACATTGCTGACTGCCTGGAAGTGGTTTCTATGGCAAAGACTCGCTTGGGTGGAGGTGGCTGGGAAGTAGATGTGTGTCTGTGTTGAGGAGAGCTCGCACCTAGAGCTGGTGTATTTATTTCTGAGGCTATAAGTTAAGACCCTTGATTTTCAATAGGGAAATGACTCATGCTAACTGGAGGGAAAATACAGTTTTGTGGCTGAGTGCAAGAGAAAGAAGTGAGCTCAACTGGGTTTGTGTTTCTTCTATAAATAGCCTCCAGAACAGCATCACCCCGTTGGAGGGGACCTGATTCACCCCATTGCTCTCACGCACCGCTCCACACAGAAGAGAATCATAGACTGGCTGGAGTTGGAAGGGACTCCCAGAGGTCATCCAGTCCACCCCCCCTGCAAGAAGCAGGGACACCCCCAACCAGATCAGGTTGCTCAGGGCCTCATCCAACCTGGCCTTGAACGTCTCCAGGGATCCAGGGGCATCCACCACCTCCCTGGGCAACCTGTTCCAGTGCTCCACCACTCTCACAGCAAAGAACTTTTTTTCTAATATCTAAATCTCCCTCCCTCAAGAGGTCATGCAACCAGAGGCTGTTGCACTGAGGAGAATGGAGGTGTTCTTCCAAGCCATAAAATCCCAGCCTTGCAGCGTTGCTCTTGCATTCCTCCACTCACCTTTGAGCAGACAGTGTTGTGGTCTCCTGTCTGGTATTTCTACCAAGGGCTTCTTACTTTGTTCAGTTCAAATGGAGAGGAACTCACCCTGGTGAGGCCCTTGCACGTGCTGACAACTGACCCCTGAGGGCTTGGCACCAAGCTGTGGAGAGCCTCTGCGTGTTTTGGCCCAGCATCAGTCTTAGACCTGGCCTTGAGCCAGCCTAAGAATACCTTCCAGCTGCCAAATGTGATTCAGAGTAAGCTTCAGAAGTGCATGGGTGTGCTTCAGCACAACAGACATCTGAGGGCAAAACCCACCAATAATGGAGTCAGCAGGGCTTGAATCTGGGGTTTCTTCTGCATTTACTCAAGTGCTCATGTGCCACGTTCAGCCTGCTTATTTCTATGGTTTGCAGCCAGCTCTTTTGTTTCTTTTCAGCTTCAGAATATCTGTTTGACCAGCTTGGTGTCAGTGGTGGTAGTGCTGTTGGGTGCTCTCAGAGCTGCCTGGGCAGCAGGTGTATCTCCAAAGGGGTTTGATATCCACAAACAACCTTCCATTAGGCTGGGCTTGTGGGATTTGACCAGCTGCCCAACAGGGAGGTAACCTTAAGAATAAGCACTCGTGGCATTGCCCATGTTACGTGGCTGCAAAGGTTGCACACCCATGGGAAGTGAGGCACTTGTTTGGGGCTGTGGATGTCCTGTGGACAGTGTGTCCCCTGAAGCCTGTCATAGCCCATGGCTTGATTTAATGTGTAATAATTAATGGGGGCTGGAAGGTAAATACCTCCTGTGCTGCCCTGTAGGGAGAAGGTGGCCTTAGCCCAAACCAGTGGCTGCTCTAGAAGAGCCCAGTGAACCAGGAAGCAGCCAAAGATGCCACCAGGGGTTTGATGTCTCATGGGAGACACAAGGGCTGGGTCAGCTGTGGGTAAACAAACCCAGAGAGCACTGGGGGAAGGAACTTGCAGGAACAATACCATGCCAGCATGGTCAGTGGGGCTGGGGCTGCTCTGGGTTTTACAGACTGTTAACCAACAGGAACAGCCTGAGCTGTGGTGTTCTGATGGTTAGAGTTGATTTTCTTAAATAAGAAACTTGTAGTTTAGTGAGAAGCTCCAAGCTGGGTGAGCTCAAGCTTGTGTTTCATGCAGGTCTCCTGGGAACTGTCTAGCTGCACAGACCTCGGTCTGACCACAAGGAGTTACCATTTCTTTAAATATCAGTTGTGTCATGTAATAGTGGTGCTGGTGCGAGGTAATGGCACTGAATCACAGGGCTGACAGCAGGTTAGGATAACCAGTCAGCCAAGACAAGCCTTTGGGTGGATTTGTGACTTTAAAATAGAGATTTCTTTTTCCCTTGGGCCTCCTGGGAGGGCAGGGAGAGGGACAGTGCTGCTGTTGGGTGCTTGGAGTGGATCCCTGTCAGCCACACGTTACTGGTGAAAGCCACAACCTTTATGAAGCTGGAGCCCCACCATGGTGCTCTGCTCTTACATCTCTGTTGAGCACACTGAGAAAATGGGTAGGCAGGTGAGTTGAGACTTGTTAGTTCTCACAATATGTTATGACAACCTTATGTCATTTGTGGTTGTCCTACCTCTGGTGGTGGTTCTGTTTTTTTGGGTTTCTTTCCCTGAACTCTAGGGTTAGAAGGGGAAAAAGCAGGGGTGGAAGGAAGCTTGTGCAGACTGGTGTAAAATTATAATCGTGATGGTTGTAGCTCAGCCAGTTGTTGACTGTGGAGGTACTTTGCTTCCAAGAGACTTCATTTTTCCCTTTCCTTGAGCCTGGAGTTGGTGTCCCTGTGTGTGCCCAGAGAGGACACTGGCTCTTACTGGGATGAGGGCACTTCTTGAGGTCTAACTTGTGCCGAAACGGGCTCTGGGCACATCTGGGCGTGTTGCTGGACTCACTTTCTTAGAGGGAGCTGTTGCTCAGTCATCACCCCACATGGAGAGAGAGGACCCTGGAGATGGAGTGTGAACTGCCACAGGAAAAACCACCCAAGACCTACCAGCAGCTGGTGATGTTTATGGGGTGTATCCCGTGTGGGTTTGATGTAACATACAGAAATAGAGCTGGGAGCAGGAACAAGCACCCAGGTCTTCCCCTTTGAGGAGGTGACACTAACCACCAAGAGTCATGCAGCATGTTCATGTCTGTTCCCTGTACCCAGGGCCGCTCTGCAGGGTTGCCATCTCTCCTTATGTCACTTGATTCCACAGCTTTGATGGGCGAGCAGAGCCTGTCCTCATACACATTCTCCTAGCAAGGTGAAGTGGGGATGAAAATTCCCTCTTGAAGAAGAAAATGTAACTGTTTTCCTTCCTTTTTAGACAAGTTCTATACATGTGGGGAGGTGCAGTGACAGTCTTACCCTTCCCCATGTTTTAGGCTCAGGGTACACCTCTCCCAGAGAGATTCAGGCGATGCTGAGTTGTTAGAACCCCCAGTCCTACCCTGAGTCTATTCCTTAGCGTGCTGACCCTCGATCAGGCATCTCTGCTGGCTCAAAGTTTCTCTCTGGGGAAGAGAAGGATGAGGATGACAATCATGAAATGAGATATATTGATGTCCAGCCTCTGTTCCAGCTGGAGATTATTCCTAAATGCAGCACAAGGTTTAGGAGCCTGCCACACCAGCAAACTGCTGTCGTTGTCTTTGTAGCTACGTGAAGCATGATGAGAAAGGATGTTGCATTGCTTCTGTCCTGTGGTCACCCACCCTGGTTGGTGTGCCAGACCCTTGGACAAGGGTTGAGCCTAGAGGAGACTGCACCACAGCCACCTCCTCACATCAGCTCAGGTTATCCACAATTATTGTCAGTGTTCATCCATGTCTCCTCCTGGGAAGGTTGGTGCTTCTGTTAATGGAGATTGATGTTTTCACCCCCGGTTTCCCAGGTGCTCTCCTTTGTGGGGTGTTTTTCCAGAAGTTTGGAGTCTGTCTTTCAGCAGTGCTACCCAGGCAGTTAAATTCCAAAGCACAAGTCGCTGCATTAGAGAACAGGGAGTGAAACAGGTCAATCTAATGGTAGTTGCTGGTCCCTACAGCCCCAAGTGGTGGCACCAGAACAGCCGTTGCAGATGTTCTGGGGGTGTATTACTGTCATTCACTTCTCAGTGGCTTTAAATGACTGGATCTTTGTTCAAAATCAGATCTTTTGACCACTAACACTTATTACATAGGTCACTTCTAGACAGAGCTTGGTTTATCAGTCCAAATCCTGGAGCCCCTGTGCCCTCCTAACTGGCAGTGTGGAGCGAGAACCATCCAGACAGGTCCAGTTTATCTGCTGTCTCTTTCTCAGGGTATTTATCAAACTATCTCTGACAAGATTTTATCAGGTTTTGTTGCTCTGTTTTGCACTGGATGAGGTTGACTTGTATCTGGGTCACTTGCTGTGTTAGTTTTTGGTTTTTTGGGGTGTGGGTGTTCTGGTTTGGGGTTTTTATTGTCCTTCAGTGAGGTCTGAGGTGTGGTGTCCAGCAGCGCTGCATTTGATGCTCTGTGTGCCTTTATGGCCAGCGAGCTGGTGTTGTCTCACTGGGGATGATACTAATTCTTGGCCTCTTAGAGCAATGTGAAAAAGGAAGTAAGCTGAGAAGTAAAAAGTGTCAAAAACTTGCTGCTGCTGCAGCTGTGACACCAGTTACGGAGAAATGAAGAGACTTCTCGTGACATTGAGCAACCAGATGGCAAAATAGCAAATAAAATCTATCACTGATCAAAGATGAGATGTGTGAGGGGAACAAAACCCTGCTAAGGTAAGAGGAGCTGTGAACCAGCCCTCCTTGCTCAGAAAGGAGTTATGGGATAGCTCATGGGCCACGGCTGCTGATGGAGGAGGGGGTGGAGGACCCAGGCCGTGCCCATCGGCGTGTGGCCCTGCTCCCATCTCAGGGTGGCAGCCACGGGGGCAGGAGGTGGCAGGGTGTCCTGAGCGTGGGTTGGAGCTGCTGACGTGTGGGTGGTGCAGGGGAGGTGAAAAGGGAACTGGCCACTTGTGATGCAAGAGGAAGGGACACCAAAAGATGTTGTCAGGTGGCTGGTTCAAAGCAGTGGGGGGATGTTTCCAAGCAATGAGCATGTAACTCAAGCAGGGAATTCACTGCCCCAGCTTTAGGTGTTGGTGGGTTCAGCTGGAAGTTGGTCAGGCAGGTTGCAAAGAGCTTGTTGGGGCTCTGGAGAGCAGCACTTCCAGAGTGGATGCAGGAAGTGGGGCAGGATGGAGCCCAGAAGGGCAGTGCCCGGGCAGGGTGGAGTGGAGAAGGGCTGGTCTGGGCAAGATGGAGCAGGGAAGGGCAGTGCCTGGGCGGGATGGAGCGGAGAAGGGCAGTGCCTGGGCGGGATGGAGCAGAGAAGGGCAGTGCCTGGGCGGGATGGAGCAGAGAAGGGCAGCGCCTGGGCGGGATGGAGCAGGGAAGGGCTGTGCCCGGGCAGGATGGAGCCCAGAAGGGC
>VXBZ01006175.1:163417-200749 GCA_013399135.1 Heliornis fulica | reverse complement strand
AGCAGGTTCCCCAGAGCAGGTCACACAGGTCGGTGTGCAGATGGGTCTGGAATGTCTCCAGAGAAGGAGACTCCACAACCCCCTGGGCAGCCTGTCCCAGGGCTCTGGCACCCTCACTGTGAAGAAGTTCTTTCTCACATCGGTGTGGAACCTCCTGTGGTCCAACTTTTGGCCATTGCCCCTTGTCCTGTCCCCACAGACCACTGGGAAGAGGTTGGCATCTCCCTGTGCCTCCCACGCTTCAGATATTGATAAACACTCATGAGATCCCCTTTCAGTCTTCTAAGTATCTTCCTATCTCACTCCTAAGCCTCTCAATAGTTATTTTCTCCCCTGTCCAGCGGAGAGGGGAGTGATGGACCAACTTTGGTGGGGGTCTGGCCACCATCCAGGGTCAAACCACCACAGAGCTGCAGGTAGCTGTAGCTCCCCTGGTGCTACTCCCCTGATCTGCGCTGAGGCTGAGCCACCTGCTTTCAACTCGGGGTTCAGAAGGATTTTACAACCAGGACGAATATATGGAAGTACAGAAACAACAGCAACAAGAGGAACCCAAACCTGGCTGGAGATCAGCCCAGGAGAAACACTGACACCGCGAGCGGCTGTTTCAGGTATTTGAACAACAACAACACGATGGAGAATGCTGTGAGGCAGATGGCTCCCAACAGTGACACCACAACCAGCAAAGCTCTTCCCATCAACATGTCCTCTGGGTCAGGTACTGGCCTCTGGTGCACAGAAGGGTAAGACAAAGACTGACTTGGAGACCTAACGCAATCTTCGCTCAAGCGATGGGAAGCACCTACACAGAGAGAAAGGCTTTTGCCTCAGGAGATGGACTCCAGCAGGAGCTCGTCGGGTGGTACAGGGGGGATTTCCATGCTGTTTATTCGGCCAAAGAGCTTGGGAAGAGACCAAAACCTCAAGCGTGGAAAGCTTCTCCTTCCGGTGTGGATGTCGTGGCCGGTTTCGGTGATGGAGAGGCTGCTCCCGTGGCGCGTGAACCGAGGCCGCAGGGCGACGCAGCCGTGGCGCAGCAGCTGGTCCTGGAACTCGGAGGTCATGAAGTAGTAGAGGACCGGGTCCAGGCAGGAGTTGAGGCTCGCCAGGCAGAGGGAGATGGGGTGGAAGTGGAGCGTGCTCCGGTGAATGGCGCAGTCCTGGATGATGTTCTCGATCACCATCATGAAGAAAGGTAAGTTGATGTGGTAGGGCGTGAAGCAGATGAAGAAGACGACCGCGCACATCACGACCATGTGCAAAGCCTTCTGCTTCTCGCCGGCGCTCTGCAGGGGCGTGGGACACTCCCGCAGGGACTGGCGCGTCTTCCACGTGCAGCCCGCGATGATGCCGAAAGGGATGACGAACCCGAAGAGCTCCGCCACCATCACCAGCGCGATGGAGGCTCGGGGGCTTATCTGCTTCACGCCCAGGTCTGAGAAGCACGTGTTTGTGCTGTTGGACAAGGCTGGGCTCCTCACTATGAAGAGCGGGAAGCACGCCGCGCCGACGAAGAGCCAGACGGCAGCGCTGATGGCCGCGTCGTACCGCCGCTTCCAGCCCTTGGCGTGGAAGGGACGGAGGAGGAAGAAGCACCGCTGGATGCTGATGCAGGTGAGGAAGCCGATGCTGGCGTACATGTTGAAGTACTTCAGGTAGAAGCACAACTGGCAGAGAAAGCCACCGAAGGGCCAGGAGTGGTTTATGTAGTAGTACGTTCGTAAGGGCAGCGAGAGGACGTGGGCCAGGTCGGCTATGGCCAGGTTGATCATGAAGACCACAGCTTTGCTCTTCTTGCTGACGAAGCGGCACAAGACCCACAGGGCAGCGCTGTTGGCCAGGAGGCCGGGGATGAAGATGAGGGTGTACGTGGTCGCGTACAGGGTGGACTGGAAGGACATCTGGGGATCGGTGCAGTTGCTGGAGGACGCGTTGCTCTCCATCGTGGTTGAGTTTCTTTGCTCATGGGGTGATGGAGGTGGGTGAGTGCTGAAGTACTCTAAAGGGGGTAAAACAGATGCTGTAAAGCAAAACCAAACTGCCTGGTTTTAACCCATGCAGAGCAAACCCACTTCGGGTCCCAGGGAGTTTCAGGACCACATGTAATGTTCTGTCAGATGCCCATCAAATTGCTACTCTCTACAAGCGAAGGGTGTGGGACTAATTAAACAGGGACCTCAGATGGGTCCAGCCACTCTCTTTTCAGCTCCATGCAGGGGTCCCAAGTGAACTGGTAACAAGGGCAATAATTAGCATCAGCCAACGAGGGTGCTGGCCGGCAGCTGCCTGGAGCGGAGGCCGGTGGGAGCGGCACAGACAGATCTATCAGAGCTCTGGCTCCAGATTTAAGGCTCGATTTATAGGTTAATAGCTGGCTGAACACACGCCAGTTGCTCTGCCTGTCCTGCTAACTCGATTCCAGCACTCACGGCACATTGTGCAGGCAGCGTGTTGCGGCAACAGAAATTATCCTCCAGCAACAGAACAGGACGTGAAGGAAGAGAAACGCATCTGTCCTGGGGTTAGAGCAGAAGCGGACCTCATGCATTTACCCATTTACCCATTTCACTTCAGCCAGCCAGCTCTGAGGCATTAGCGGGTCACGGGCAGTTCGCAGGTCGTCTCACAGCTCCCGGAGAGGTCCTGGAATTTGCCATTCAGGAGCAGAGCCCGCAGGGAAAGGGTCGGTTTGTCGGGATGAGGCGACGGGGCAGCAGCAGGTTACAAACCCCGGCGCTGTAGCATCACCTGCAAGGAAACAGTTCGATTTCCCCCATGGAACCTGTAGCTGCCTGCGAGGGGTCAGGCAGCCCCCTTCCCTCCCAGAGACCAGAGCCTGGTCTGGCAGCGCCCTGAGCCCCTCGCCCAGCCCCTCAGCGTGTCCCCCCAAGCTGTGTCCACAGCCTGAGCCTGGCCTTGGCCGCAGCGATGGACATCTGACAGCAGCATGGACAGGGCTTCTGCACGGAGCCTGGTGTTGCTGAGCAGTGAGGGGTGAAGGCTCCTCTGCCTCCTCCTCCTCACCTAGGCAGCCCTTCAAAGGCATTGCCACTTTGGGGTTCAGGATGAAGACTCCTGAGCTGGCCCCTTGCAGAGTCCCTTCTCCCACATGCTGACTCCTCCAGGGTTTAGGGCCAAATCCACAAGGCCTGTGCAATGTATTACAGGGCACCCAGTGTCCCTGTCCCCACATCTCCTGCCAGCCACGTGTCTCAGTCCGAATCCTAAGCCTTGTCCCCACAGGTGTGACCGTGGGGAGGCTCCTTGCTGGTTTCCCTGGGGTTTGGCTTTCCTGGGAGCGCCTGTTTGTCAGCACGAGGGCCACATGTCACTCTGGGCACCCGATGAGATCGGGTTTGAGGTGACAGCACTTGTCAGGGCACCAGGCAAGAAAGCCACAAGCCCAGGGCTTACCCACAGCAGTCCTGCCCCAAAGGACCAGACCTTTTCTATCCCTGATTGGTTTTCAGGTTTCACCCGCGCCCGTCTCGCTCGGCCATCAGTGATGCCGGTGTCGGGGCAGAGATGCTCCCCTGGGCTTCAGCATGGGGTTTGCTCAGCAGCTCTACAAACCTCGTGCCACGTACTCCCTGCTGATCCTCGATTGTTTTCCTGTTTCATTCGCACACGGACTTACACGCGGGCGGGAGCTGGGCGAGCGTTTCAAGTGGCAGAGCTGCGTTTTATCCTGGTGCGTGCTGAAACCAGACGGGAGACCCGAGGGGTAAGAGCACCACTCGTGGATGTAGCACAACCTAGGGCATTGATGAGTAACTCTGCAATTCACCAGGACACCGAGGCAGCTATCAAACCCCCCGAGGTTCTGCCGCCGCGTGTGCCGGCAGGATCTGCCCCTGGAGGTGTACAACGTGGCTGTCATGTCTGGAAATGGCCCGGCTACTCTGAATCACTCTGCACCCCACCCAGCCCTACTCTGCTGCGTGTTGCATTTACTACTACTCCCAGATCCGCTGGCAAACTCGCCCTCATCTTTTCCATGGGTTGGCTGGGGGAGCCCCCGCGTCGGGAGCCCCGAGCTGGGGGACGGGGTAGAGCTGCCTCCCTTCAGCCCCGGGAATGCTGGAGGGAAAAGCAGTCTAGGGAGGGGGAAAAAAAAAAATCCACTTTGGGCTTGAAATAAACCTCTGAGGTGAAGTAGCAGAGGCTTCCTGGCACTTGTGTTTTGAGCAATAATGTTGTTTATTTAATCCAGGCACTAAAGTGAAATGTGTAAACAGAGCTGATGGGTTATGGCAGTAGTGACAGAATTCAAGGGTTTTTTTTTTGGTAAAATATCATTTCCCTGCTCTCTGCTGCACGCAGCAGCCTGCTTGGCTGCACCGAGCTCCGCTCGCCCACCCCGCGACACAGATCCGTGGGCACCGCCAGAAGCTGCTGAGGATGTTGCACCAGCCTCTGCCCGATAAGATCTTTTGAAGAGTGAAAGAAAGACATTTAAGAGGTGACAGCACAGCTCAAAGTTGAAGAAAACAGGCAGCAGAAATCCAACTTACCTCCCTGTCGCTCATCCTTGCCGGTGGGGGGGGGTGACACCCGTGCTGGAGAGCGGGAGCAGCGACCTCGTTGCTTGTGTTTCCTAAGGGTTTTCAGAGCAGTCCCAGCCCCGGCCGCTCCTCGTGGAACTTCCACATGTTCTCGGAGGGCTGGAATCCCGCCGGCATCTGCAGTACAGTGGCGGCAGAACAGGAAATCCTGGATTTTGTTCTCTTCATGGAAGCAGTGCACAGCTAACGATGTTACAACTTAGGAGAAGGCGATGACGTCTTCCGTCCAGCCGCCAGATCGCGGACGCAGATTTCTTCCCTTCTCCACCGAGCTGCTACTCCTTTTACCCACAGCCACTTGCTTAAAATCTATAAAATAAGGAAGCAAAAATCGCCCCATAAGTGCTTGCTAGAGGCAAACTGAAAACTCTGCCAGTGTAAGTTACTGGAAGGTGGTAATTTTCCTTCATTTTCTTGGAAGTTTGGTTACCCTCAGACTGTCTGGGCTATAGGCTGGAGCTGAGGGTTTGGGCTTGGCTCCTGAAATAATGTGATGGTTTAAGGTGGAGGTTTTCCCAAAATTCTATTTAAAAGAGCCATAATGTGCATCATTCCCAGTTTATCTTTTTCTTTTTGCCTCCTTTAATTCCCTTCCTCTATATGCACGTATTATATACATATATATGTGATTATATATAATTTGTATCTCCCTTACTGCTTGCTAAGCACAACTGCTGAAAACTGGCAGGCATTTAATGCAGCATATCCTATTATGCCTCATTTCCAGCTGAACGGTTTTCCTTGATGTCCAGTGCCACATCGTACAGCCCAGGGCCGCTGGTGTCGTTCCTTTTTACTGTAGGTCATGTATAAATAGAACTGTCCTTACCCAGCTCATCTATTTCTGTAACTGGTCCTGTGACCCTCCAAAATGAGTAGAAACGTGCCCATGGATGAGATAGGAAAGAGGGAAGCTGGAATTATGTTTAATTGTAGACTCAGTCGGCAGCTTGGGGGCTGGGATGGAGCGTGCACCTCTCTCCGCAGCATCTGAGCTGGGTGGGCAGCTGACTGTGCAGTCCCTGGGGCAGTGATGCTGATCTCAGGGACCTGAGTGTGGTCCGGTGCCATGGAGTCTCACAACAGTAGCAGAGAGAACAGAGAACAGGATCCTTGACCTGAAGTGTCTTGGGGTAAGTGGAGAGGCAGTTAAAGCTGTTGGTCAACATCCTCCCAAAGGCAAGAGCAGTTTATATAGGGTTTATATACCAGCCTTTACAGGCATGCCTGGGGGCTGCTTCCTTAACGCTTCGTTAACATCATGTAAACATTGGCTGCTAGCAAAGAAGTGCCTGTGAAGGTTCTTGCCTCTTGTCTCAGCTGAGAGATTTGGGAGACACAAGAGCTGCTTATCATGCCAGGCTTGTTTGCTGTGCATCTTTCTGAGCAGTGGTGCCAACCCTCCGAAGGCAGAACAGCACTTGAGTGCTTACAGAAGGTTCCCAGTTCGTAGAAGGGAGCCTGGCACTGTGCTCCATCCCTCTCCAGGGGTTAAAGGTTGATCCCAAAGCAAAGTGTCTGTTTTATCAGGATATCCTGCCTAGGACATCCTACTTCTGTGTCCAGAGCACACATCCAGTGCTGTACCCAGCCACCTCTGAGCCTTATTTTTAGGAACATGTTTGCAGCAGGGCTGCTGCCAAAGGTCAGTGGATGAACCCATTGGGGTTCATAACCACATGTCCTTCCTCAGCCCATCGGCATTTTGGAGCACTTCTGCAGGAGATCCCAACTTTCCTGGTTGTGAGAGGCTGATGGATTGACAAGCCTCAAGGCTTTTTCTTCAGCACTCACTAACCAACCTCTCCATTCTTCTTTCAACTGCTGTGTGTCTCTTTGTTCAGCATTTCTGCCCTTCTGGCTCAATACCAGCTGTTAAACGTGTGTTTTACACTCCGCAGTGTTACTCTGACAAAGGCAAAAGGCACAAGGCACAAAGGAGGGTTTTAAATAACTGTGAGACTTTTATCTAAGACCTCCAGATAAAGGTTGTCTTCACCTTTAGCCTGGTATCCTGTGGGCAGGAGGCCAAGTGTATATGCTCAGCATCTCTTTAAGCGCTCAGCATTTAGAAATATCTGACAGGATGCACCTGAAGGATGTATGAAAAACATTGGGCTGTTGAGGAGGAGGAGGAGGAGGAGGTTTTATTGACACAAAGCGACTCCTGCAAGGGACTTGTGACTGGAGCTGTCAGCACATGAGCTCTGTGACACACAGTCCCTCTCTCCCCTGCACCATTGTCTCCACAGGGACAGTGTTTTTAGGAAGTTTTCATTTCTTTTGCAGTAAATAGTTGTTGGTCACTCTGTGCCTTTTTGGGCTAAACCCTTGTGTAACCCACAGACCCAGCACTTCTGGTCAAAATGCACCGGTCAGAGCCCCAAAATCTCCTCAGTGCCATGAAGAATTTTGATATGTTTGAGCTGGCTCCTGGTTGCTGAGCTGTTGCCCCATGTTTGCCATGTATTTTGTTTTTTTTTGTCTGGGCAGAGAGCTGATAATTTCATTTAAGGTAAAAAAAAAATGAAGCTGAGGTACTTGCAAGACCCAGAGCCTGCAGAAAGGCATTAAAATCCCAAGGGGTTTCTTTCCAAATGCTGTTGAGCAAGGGAGGGCCCACTCTCAAGGAGGAGAGGAATTACAATGCCTCTGGTACCAGTTCAGATCCACCCTTCACAGACCCACAGAGTCATACCCAGCCTCTGATTTGGTGACCTTTTGCCTCTCTGTGGCGTCTCCGTTGAAAGACATCTTTTTGTGTGTCTACTCCAGGAGGATGAAGATGTCTCCTTTTTATACCCAATGAGTCTGGGCAGAGTGGGACCAGCATCAGAGAGCACCCAGGAGCAACATCATGAGATTGTATTTCCTCTTGTCAAAATAACAAACGTGTTTTATGGTCACAGGAAAGGGGGTGAATTACAGGAACCGGAGCTGGGCACGTTGCGCCTTTGAAAGAGTGTGAGCGCTGGCAGGCAAAGCCAGCACCTGCAGCCCTGGTTCTGGTGTCCCAGCACCCCCCTCCAGCCATGAAGGCAGCTGAAATACTGTCCTCCTCAACAGCAATGCTGGATTTGTCTACTCTCCTCTTGAGATGCACTGCCAAGGTCTTGGGGAACCTGAACTTTGAGTTTCACACAGGGGGTTGTGGAGGCCAAGCTGATGGTCTTTGACTTTCTACAGGTTTTGGAATATTATGAGTTCTCCTTCTTCTCTTTTGTCTCTGCATGGTTGCTCTCTAGACTAGCTGACCAGCACAACCTTCTTGGCTAACTTTTGGTCATGGTTTCATGCCATTTGGCAGCTAAGCACCACACAGCTGATGTAATTCTATCCAAGCCAAACCCAGAACTCTTTCCCACTCCCCAGAAAAGACCATTAGAAGGGTCATCTCAAACTGCTTTGACTTGAAAGGCTGAAAGTGTTTGAGGATGGCTGGGGGTGTGGTGTGGGTCTAAGGGAGTTCAGAGGGAGAGTGAGGCAGGAGGAAGGATGGAGAGCGTGAGCAGCCAGTGTTTGGGGATGCCATCGTGCTTGGTAGGGAATGTTGGTGGCCCTGCCTATGGCACGGGGCTTGGAACTCGATGATCCTCGGGGTCCCTTCCAACCTAGACCATTCTGTGGTGCTGTGAATGTTAACCCTCATGGAGCCACCACATCTGTCATTAAGGTTAGAGGCAGGAGAGCCACCATCATTCCTTGGACATTCAGGTGCTGGAGCAGGTATTCCCAGACTGGGTCCTTTCAGTGTGTAGGGCACCACCGTGACCAATTTCTGTTTTACCTTAGTATCAATCTTGCTGTTCATGGTGTGAGGGTGTTTTTTAAGCCACGTAGGTTCAGATCTGAAAAATGATTGTTGGATGAGATGTAGAGATGGTGTCTGTGGTCCTGCCTGCATGTGAGGATGATAGCAGTCACTCCTCCACCCCGCCACGTACCACCCACAGCATGGCTGTTCCCATGCAGGATCTTTCTCTCCCCACAGTACCTCTGTGTTATTAGACCCCCAGTCTAATTGTTATAGTCTAACAAATAAAATAAACAAATCCCAGTCATATTAGAGTGGGGTGACAACCCTTCTGTAGACATGCAGCACTCTCTAAGAATTTGAACTTCTCAATGGAAGGAGGAGCTGATCCCATTCATTTTTCCAGGGATAAGAGATAACTATGAAACTCAGCTTATGTTTGCAAAAATGCATTTATTTTTTTCAAGCATCAGGTTATGGAAAGAAAAATGTGGGATAAGCTACACAGTGACCATAACAGTGCCTTCAACTTGTTTTCACAATGGAGAATCATATGGGAGAGAAATCACAGTAAGCAGCTCAAAGTCACTTTCTAGGCCCATAAAAATCTTCAAAACAGTCACTGAGACAAACATCTCCTTCACTGACAACATTGTGCAGTGTCTAGCTTATGAGAAAATGGTTAAAAAAAAAAAAACCCAAATTATGCTTTCTGAGCTGTGTACCTGAGCCTCAACCTCCACTCACGTTTTGAAAGCGACTGCTTGGAGCATGTAAACATTCACATGTATCATTGGTGTAATGAGCTGATGGTTCAGCTGGAGAAAACATTTCCAGTGACTTCAGTGGGCAGTGGGCTGCTGCCTACTCCACAGCTTTCTCACCAGAACACTATCAAAGCCTGCAATGATGCTCACTCACTCAAAGTGACTTCCTTCAGATAGGCATATTTGGGTGTTTTCGCTTATCTACATGTAAGATTGTCATCACACTGTGGCCCATAATCATCTTCTCACAAATGGGAGAAGCACTGCAAGGCCTTAATGTGTTTAATCCAAATGTTCTCACTCCCTTATCGAGGAGCTCCCATGGAATGGTTATTTAAACCTAGCTACTGTTTGCTTTGTCCTGTTTGATTGTAAAATAGCAAGTGGGAAGATGTAATATGCAGGAAATTTTTGGCTGAGTTGTCATGAAGCAGAAATGAGAAGTTAGATTTAAATTATACTTAAGTGTTTCTGGTATCTCCTCTGGTTTTGTAGCACTGTGTAAGATGCTGGCGCTGGCACTTACTGCAAATTGTCTCAAAGGCAGTATATCAGTGCCTGTGCTCAGACAAAACAATCCCCAGGTGGCATGAGGACACCCTTGAAGTCACACAAAGAGGGTGAAGTTGGCCAAAGTGGTGTCACTAATTTACAATGAGGAGTAAAAAAAATGACAATGATTTACTTAAGAAATTAACCTGCGCTCTGTAAGTGAATCACCTTGGCAATGACATCTCTCTTTAAAAGGTTGAACCATTATGATGAGATTTCATGGGGTGGATCCATCACAGGTACCTCTGGACCCAAGAAGCCACACACAGAAGACTGAGGACCTGAATGGTACCACCATCTTCTTCCAATCCACCTGCACCTGTTTGTAACAGCAGGTAGCAGTACCACAGAATCGAGGCCCCTGGAGATATTCAAGGTCAGAATGGATGAAGGTCTGAGCAACCTGATCTAGTTAAAAGTGTCCCTACTCACTGCAGGGGGTGGGACTAGATGACTTTTAAGGTCCCTTCCCACCTAACACGTCCGGGGATCCTATATGATGCTATGACTCTGAGTCTGACTGCACCCAGCCCACGGTGCTCTGCGGGTGGTCCTGCCCCTCGGGGTCCCACGGCAAAGTCCACATGCTGAGGGGCAGCTCAGAGGGGAAGAAAGTCACTTGGAGCAAGAGAAGGTCCTTTGAGACCTCCTCCATTGGAAGAATTTGTCCAGTGGAGGGTCTTGGGCTGGCTGTAGGTGCGAGTTACAGGGTGCATCAGCAGTTAAGGAACAAACTTAGAGTTGGGTGAGGAAGAAATAAAGAGCAAGAGGAGGAGTGTGGTGAAGCAGAGGTGGTGGTCACCAGTGGGACACACACAAAGCTGGGGCTGCTGTGCTGAAACAAGCTGCTGGCTTTCACGTGTCTGCAGCCCTGAGTGTGGACACCAGACCTGACATTTATGGTTACTGGCCGTGTCCAGGTTCTCATCCACGTTGTGTGTTTCTGGCAGAGAAGATAGTTCAGATGTCAGTGTATGCATGCAGGGTTGAGTTTGGCTTGATCTTAGAGCCACAGAGTTGGGAAAATAGAAGAAAACCTCTGTCATTTCCAGTCCAGCAAGGTCAGGCATGGGTGGCACAGCATGTTGTCACACTAGTTGGGCTGCTCATCAGCTTTCAACACACTCATCTTAAACGGGGTTTTATCTTCTGTAGATCAGAAGACTTCCACTGCTACAACACTCCCATGAATAAACTTGAGGGATCTCCCAGAGTTGGTAGTCGAATCTCAGATTCCACGTGAAACATCTCAATTCTTCTCAGCTGGCTTTCTTGTCACTCCCTCGTTGAGGAGGCACTCTCTCTGCTCATGAGGCGACTCCTCATGACCATGCTGCTGTGCCTCGAAATCTGCTCCTGGAACTCCGAAGTCATAAAGAAGTACAGGATGGGGTCCAAGCAGCAGTCCAGACTGGCGAGGCACAGGGAGAAGGGCTGGGTGTAGAGCGTGACAGTAACCAGGAAGCAGTCTGTGATGACGTTTTCTTTCACCAGCATGTAGAAAAAGAAGTTGATGTGGTACGGTGCAAAACACACACAGAACACGACGGCACACATGGAAACCATCCTGGAGGCCTTGCCCCTCTCGCTGCTGTTCTGTAGCGGTATCTGGAAGCCCCGGAGAGAGTCTTTTGTTTTCCAAGTGCAGAGTAAGATAATGATGAGGGGGATGATGAACCCAAGGACCTCTGCCGTGCCTGTTAGCAGCACACTCGCTGTCTTGCTGTCGATCTGCCGGACTTGGAGGTCGGCGAAGCAGGCGCTCGTGTTGTTCAGGCCTTGGCTGCGCATGATGGGGAAGGTCAGGCACACTAATCCAACGAAGAGCCACACCCCAGCGCTGATGACGACGTCGTACCGCCGCTTCCAGTCCTTGGCTTTGAAGGGGTGGTACAGGAAGAAGTACCTCTGGATGCTGATGCAGGTGAGGAAGGCGATGCTGGCGTACATGTTGAGGTACTTGAGGTAGAAACACAGCAAGCAGATGTGCCTCCCAAAAGGCCACGTGGAACTGATGTAGTAGTATATTCGAAGTGGCAGCGAGAGGACGTGGGCCAGGTCGGCTATGGCCAGGTTGATCATGAAGACCACAGCTTTGCTCTTCTTGCTGACGAAGCGGCACAAGACCCACAGGGCAGCGCTGTTGGCCAGGAGGCCGGGGATGAAGATGAGGGTGTACGTGGTCGCGTACAGGTTGTTTTTGAATGTTAAGTTGGGATTGGAGCAGGTCTGGTTGCTCTGCGTCATGACTGGGCTGCTGGAAACGTCTGGCATGATGTAGGGCAGTTGGGTCATTCCTGTAGGGAACAAAACCTGGGGCTGTAAAGGCAAAGGCACGGCAAGAGTTGTCGATATTCACATTTGCGTTTCACAGAACGTCAGGAGTTGGAAGGGACCTTGAGAGATCATCTAGTCCAACCTCCTGCCAGAGCAGGGTCACCTAGATTAAGTCACACAGCAGATTGGTCTTGAATGTCTCCAGAGAAGGGGACTCCACCTCTCTGGGCAGCCTGACCCAGGGCTCCATCACCCTCACAGGGAAAATTTCCTATATGATCATTCAGTACAAAGTAGAGGTTTGGAAATATCTTCTGTATAAAACATTCCACTATATTCCTCAAAGCTGCCCTCTCAGAGGTCTCCTGCTACTCACAGAGAGGTGGGGACCATTCCTGTGGGGTCATTCCCCTTGCTGGGCAGTCTCAGTGCCATAAGCGTGGGTGAACCTTGACATACTGCTGACAGAGGAGCAGGAGACGCTGCCTGTCCTTTTGGGAGCTCGAGGTCACCTGTGCTGTGGTCTCTGGGTAGCAAGGAAGGAGTACACAGATATGCCATAGCCCAGCTTCAGTGTGTGAGCAACCATATGGCCCACAGATCACAATGTGGGGGCCACCCACGGGCTGGTGCCTGCTGTTGTCTGTTAGGCAATGTGTGGGTGGCATCTCTCTTGACCCCATCGGTGGGTGCCCCTTCTCTGGAATGATGGGGACAGGCCATGTGGAAAAAGGTAGCAGGGAGAGGGCAGCCAGTGCTGCCATCTATTTAAACTGATGTGAGAAGCAGAGACCTAATCAGTGCCACATCCCCTTCTCATCACCCCAGAGCCTCAGTTTAATGTGTCTTTCCTTGAGACAATTTAATTTAGGTGTTTCAAATTTCTGTCTCTCCTCTGATTCGGGTGAGCAGGGATGGTGACATGCCACATGTTGGACCGTTGGGCCATCTGGCTTTTGGCAGCTTTTCTAACAGGGCCTGGTCTCCAGTAAGGCAGCAGGGGCAGGAGGAGTTTGGTTTTATCAGGTATTTCCCCGTAGGGTTGTAATTCTCATTTCAGCTATTCCCTCCCGTGTATAATATAACGGTTAGAAATTACTATCGGCTTCCTTGTGGCACTGCAGACATTGATTCATTCCCTCTGACTCATTTCCTGCACCACTGTCAAGGGGCATTTGCCAGAAAAGCCTCTGTAGGTAGTTATTAGTAACTCATACTCTCTTACTAATGTTTTTTTTTCCCTCATGGTACAAAACAAGAGTTGTGTTTAGAGCTCCAGTGGCAAAGAGCTGTGCTCTCATCTTGCTAAGCCTTGCAGTTCTTGGACTCAGACAGATGCTGTTCTAGGCTGCTATGGAAGGGCTGTAACTCAGCCCCAAAATATCCAGAGGTGGTGGAAAGGTCCCAGCACGGACACAAGCCACCCTGGCTGTGGGTGCAGGGGCTCTGGCTGACGCTGATGTTGAGCTGGGCCACCTCACCGCTGCTCCCACGGGCTCCCTGCACAGATGCTGTTGCCAGATACTTGCTTTTCTTTTTAAACTTGTCTTTCACTTTCTCACGCTCTTCAAAGAGCAAGGCCTGAATGTTTATCTCCCTCAGCGTTAGGAACTAGGCTACACCCTTCAGTTGCACCAAATTTCAAATAAATGCTGCAGGTGAGAAACCCTCTGCCTGATCCCAGTCCCTCACCAGGAGGCACGAGTGCCTCAGCACTCCTCCCAGTCACTCCCAGTAACCCTCACCCCAAGGCAGCACTGGGACAGGATGACATGGTGGGACCCCATACTATGACACCACAGCCTTGCTCTTACCACATTGCCCATGGTTAAGGGGAGAGGCCTCAAAGAGCACTGGGAACAAGGGGGAAAGCTGCCTCTGGCCCATGGGCTGAGCAGCACCAGTCTGAGAAGCAACACTGTAGGCCTCCAGCTCTGCTTTCTGCTGCTCCTCAGGACACAGGCAGGGGGTGGGCAGTGTGCTGAGCTGGGTGCTGAGGTGTCCATGCAGGGGGTTGCTTCTTAGAGTGGTGAACTTGGGCTGCATCCCAGTTTTTTGATGGTGTTATGAATTTTGGGTGCTCTTGCTGTTTGTGATCCTTTCCCACCCAGCTAGCCTGCAGCAATGGGTGGACGTGCTGTCTGTTCCCCTTTTCTCCAACACCCAATTTCTGTCCCTTCAGGTGACCTCCTGCTTTGCCAAGACACCATTAAAGATACCATTCAGAGTTACTAGCTGCCTGGTTTCCCTTGGATGGGGAGGTTTGGTGCTCCTCCAAACCACAGGTGCTAGATGGCCACAGAAACGCTGCAGGATCCGGTATGTCTGCAAGATGCTCTATTTAAGGACACACATTTAAGTGGTGGCCCGTGGACACGTCCTTCAGTCCAAATGAGTCATAACAATCGGTTTGCTCGTTGAGTTCCCTAGATTCAGTTAGCCCTCATTTACATCTCATGTGACAGCTGAGGGGCAGGCTGCAATGTCAGCAACCAGCAGGTTCAGGATGGTGACTCAAACTGGCCTGTGAGTGGAACCAGTTAGGGTAAACCGACGTGTCGGGGCTGTGTCTGCTGGAGCACACAGATAACAGACCTCAGCCCTCCTTTCCCAGGGCAGGACCCTCTGCCCAGGCACACGGGAGAGCAAGGGGCTGGGCTGCCAGTCCGTTTTGGAGAGGTGCCTCCTCAGCCTTCATCTTCATCTCATTGTCCACAAGGTGTCAGAGTTAATCAAGTTCAATTTCTTTGCCCTCTTTCAGGCAGTTCTCTAACCCTGAGGGAGCAGGGCTGTCTGCTGGGAGGCAGAGGTGGTGGTGTGACTACGTTCTCATGAGCTGGTGCTGCTATTTTCCAGGGTGACCCCAAACTGAAAAATTGTTGTGGCTCTGAATAACTGGTGTTAGGGAAAAAAACCTGCTCCCTGGAGTAGTCCTGGTCTTGACAGGCAGAATTGTCCTGAAAAGCTGCACTGTGATGATTAGAGCTCCCTAGTCTTGAAACTCGGAACCAGAAGGTAACGAAACGGAACCTGTGGGAAGGCAGGTGGTGTCCCCTCCCCATCACCCCAGCAAACAGCACGCTGTCAGTGATGAGGAGACCTGTGGCCCGTGGAGTCAGGACAAGCCTCTCCCTTGCATTCAGTGACCTCGGGGTCAGGCTGCCTGTGGTGAAGCAGCCTGAGCAGGAGGACCTGCCTGGCAGTGCAAAAGCATTAAGGTAATTAACTAGGATGTCTGCTGGCTCATCAGAGCAGGGCGCTTTCAGAGATCAATGACTTCATTACAAAGTCATAAAAATATAATGAGATTAGAGCATCTCTTCAGACAAAATACACCCAGGCATATGCATGGGGAGGGGAGGCTACAACAAGGTTATGCTTCTGCCCTTCCTCCCACTCCTTGTTGGGATTGAAGCTTAACCAGCTTAACCCCCCCCACTGTCCCCTTACCTGCCGGCCTGGGCACAGCAGCAGGTGCACAGGGACACTGTGGAATGTCTGCTGGAAACCAGGGCTCCCAGGCTGCTCGGAAAGCAAAGGCCGTTGCTGCATGTTGCCTGCACAGCAAAGGTAGAGGGCTGAAAAGCTCCATCAGACTTCATCAACGCTTATTTACATATTGCAGGGAGTCAGCTCCTTCCAAAAGGTTGCTTTCAGGGTAGGACATTTTTTTTAAAAATGGCAGCAACTAAATGAACCTCTGATTCTTGTTTTAAGCAGAGTCTGTGTTTGTGAGGCTGCTGCAGCAAGGACATAATTAAATTTGCACGTTATTACTTGTGGATAGATGTTTGGAAACTAAATGTGCCTTTTCTGGGAAAAAACTCTTCGTCTTGACAGGACTGAGGAGCACAGGAATGTGGTACCAAGGTCCTGGATCCTTCTAGCATGCCCCTCAGCAGGTGGGTTAATTGATTTAAGACACAAATGCCTCTCTGCTCTGCCCTGGTTGCAGGAGCATTTCACATTGCTGCTCATACTTCTGCATAAAACCTCCACAGTCAGAAGTGGAAAGCTCTACAGTTAAAGGTACTTTTTCTGGGTTTCTTCTTCCACAAAAGAAAAAAAAAACCAAAAGCAGATCTGGGTTGTCTGATACGTTGTGATGAGCTGTTTTCGTTTTGCAGCGCAAGGCTGATTCTCAAGGCTGCGGCTGCGGCAGCTGAAGAAGCAGGGCAGGCACGAGGAGCCGGAGCTGCAGCCTCACTGGAGCTCTTCTCCAGCCTGGGAGAGGGCTGTCCTGTGGATGGACTTCCATCATGGATGCAATTCCCATGACCTGCAATGCCCACACCAGAGCCAGGGTCCCAGCACTTTCACTTGACACCGGAAAACATTCCAAACCCACACAGCTCACACATCCTTCTGTTCTGATGCTGAAGGCCACCCTGCACAAACCTGTGGCACTCCACATCCTGACTCACTTCAGTGTGATTCCCTTTGGATTCACCTGAGGACATTTCAGATTCAGAGGCCACCTGCTCTGAACCCTGTCAGTAACTGCCAGTCACACGTGCTCTGCTGCTGTGCTCCCGTCGGAGCGGAGCCGCGTGCGGGTGAGTGCAAGCCCAAGCCCACCAGCAAACAAAGTCCACTCCAAAAGCTTCAGCCCATGAAGCACATTCAGTTCCAATCCAGACCAGTGGCTGCAGCCTGAGTTAGGGGTTCTCATTTAACAATTTAACACAAATGATCAACATTAACAAATCCCAGTGATCTTCCTATTTTTGTCTCTTCGTGTTCCTTCTGACTAATATTAATTTCCTACTGTTGCAACTCAAAGACCACAAAGACAGCACATAGATTTAGTTTTTTGCGGTAATATAAATCACCATTAGAAAAAAACAGGTTCACAAGTTTCCCTTACTGTCAAGCACAACTTTAAAATAAAAGATATTCCCCAAGAAATCGGATGAAAGAACAAAACTGTGCCTGGGAATGGCACGGGAGGACAGTCGGGGACCGGCTCGTTGCCCACGCTCTGACATTTTGCTTTCTCCAGCAGCAGCAATCTCAACTCCTCCATGTGTTCATACAGAGCATTGGCACACAAGCAGGGCTGCTGTCTTCTCAAGACTCAAAGTGCCACAAATCTCCTCTTGCTGAGAGCCAACCCCTGAGACAAAACCCGAGGAGCAACACAAGCCCGTAACCCTCGGTTCTAAAGCGAAGGAGAGAGCTCAAAAGCAGCCTTACCTTTTGAAGCAGAAACCCAGCTAAGCGCAACTGAGTGGTGAGGAGGAAGTAGTGTCCTGGCTATATCACACCAGCCTTGTTTACATGTGCACAGGGACCTGAATGACATCACAGGGTGCTGCAAGGTGCTGCTTTGCCTGCAGCTCAGCTGGGACTGCTGCCTGGCTCACAGCCCCAGTCTGCTTTTGGAGGACTCGCTCGCTGGGCTCCCAGCCTTGCTGAGCTGAGTCCCAGACATGTGTCTGCACCATTGCCCCCAAATCATCTGCCTTTGTCTTAGGTGTTTTCTCTCCCAGAGCTCCTCTGGGGTGGCTCAGCACCCCTTGGGCTGCTGTGTGGGGGAAGATCTGGAAAGGAGCTGAGTGCTCAGTGCAAGGCAACCCTTCCTCTTCCTCCGCTCTTCCTCCTCTCCAAGCACAGCCCTGAGCTGACCGTGCAAATGGTCCCAAGGTTTCTGCTTGCTCCTCACTGGGAGGTTCAGCCTTGCTCTAGCTTCCTATTGCTATGTCCTCTTGCTGATGCAGTGGCTTTTTTTAAGCATTTCTGTGAGCCTTGCTTGGCATTCCTTCTGGACTAACAAAGCAGGCAGCTCTCTGGAGCTCGCTGCCAACAGTGTCAATTGGTGGCACTTGAGAAATTGTTTCAAGCAATGGGGTGAAATCCAGTTTCACCCTTATCCCAGGGGTACATATATGAGTGAGGCCAGGTCTTGTCCCACATGGGAAGCCACTGGGAATCTGCCCAGCTTTGCCTCTTCAGGAGCAGCCTCCGCCTTGCAGCACACCGCTGTCCCTGCAGCTCAGCAGTTAAAACCCTGCTTTGTCGTGTTTTAAGGGTGTGAAGTAGAACATCACTGTACTTAACTACCTGACTTGGGGACAGCAGAGATGTTGACGTCAGACTGGTCAGAAACCTCAGAAACTCAGAGCTGATGGCTCCTATTCAGACAGGGATAACACCCCTAAGACGCAGCACCCTGCTGTACAGACAGTCCTGTTCCCCTGAAATGTCAAAGGAAGTCAGCAGAGCTTGGGAGGTTGTAAGGTGTTTATTTTAACATTACTTATATGGGCTTTATGACAACCAGTAGTGAGCTTGTGCCTGATCTTGCAGCATTTATCAGTACATCCTATTTAGCTGATTTTCAGCAGCAATGGGGAGAGATTTGCTGGAATACCCAATCCCAGTGTTATCCTTGACATGAAATCACTGTGCAATACTCCACAGCCCAGCAGTTCAGGGGCAGATCACCAATTGACCCAGATAGCAGCTCTGGAAAACAAACTTTATCAGCTCTCCTGCAGGTGCTCTCTTGTCTACTCGAACTTCTGTCTAGAACACTTTAATCCCTCACACCGTTGTCTGCAAGAGACCTGACTGATTTGAGCAAAAGCCACAGAAAGCAGTAGCTTCCCTTGTACATCTCGGTATGTGAAACACTGCAGTCAGTCACAAAAGTAAACCAGAGCAATAAAAAGGGTGTTTGTGGAAACACACAACCTGTAGGAATGGATCTGTGGTCAGAAGAGATGCAGCTACTGCTGCTGCACATCACTTGTTTTGGGCAGATTATTGTACAAGAAGTGTTAAAGCCACAGGTCATCTAAAACCTGCAGGGTAATTCACTTGAAGTTCTTTGTGCTTTAATATACCCAGTTGCAATGTGGGGATAACATTTTCCTGTCTGAAGCAGGAGGATGTTTGCTGTCTGGGCTTTTTCTGGAGGACTCAGCTAGAGGATGACACACATTCAGAAAGCTTCTTGGTGACCTGTCCAGCAGTATGCATGCTTGGTGCTGGCAGAGGCCCACAGTGTGGCCAGCCTGGGGGACTGGAGCTCTGCTTGCCTCTACTGCATGTCAGTTATCCTGCAGGCAAGGTGGGAGGCAGTGGGATTCTCTGCCCATAAGACCGAGCTTACTGGAGGGAATTTGCAGACTGGTTACAGATGTGCTTTCCCTGCAGATGTGTTTGCCCTAATTATGTAGGTAAAACTTCAGTTTGCATATCACACCTAAGACTCTGACCACTCTTGATTAATGTTTACCAGAATAATGAGCCTGCCAGAAATATTCCCTGCCATAGTTACCCATCTGAGAGGAGACATGGCTCCTACCAAGCAGCATAGGTGGTATATGCTGGAGTTCAGAGAAGAGGCTTGGCCTCATGGACCTTCCCCAGGATGCTCTGCACTGTCCAGTGATGAGAAGCTTGTGTGGAGTAACCCCCCCCAAGTAAGAGGATGCCCTTGGGTGTGGAGTCCACCTGCCTGCTCAGGAGATGTGGGGTTTAAGCACAGCAACAGCCTGGACACAAAGCGCTGCGGCTCGTCGCTGAGGGAGCCGCAGCCGTTATGTAAAGAGTGATTGAGAAATCCACGCTCTCATGGCTCTCATGCAAAAAATAACCCCAGATTTGCCTGGTGGCCTGTCAGAAAACCTGTTTCAATGGGCAAGAGTTGAGCACATGTAGGAACACATCATCACTGTGCCTTTTTCAGGCATCTGTTTCATTTCTGAGCTCTTTCCCAAAATCACACACTAGGTTGACTCTATGTCTCTTACCAGGCAATAACAGCATCGGTGCATTTTAGTCCACACAATATCTGAAGCAGGTTTTTTTTACCCATTTTCCGTGTGTACAAGGGAAAAAGTCACTTAAAAAAAAATCTATCCCCAATGAAACAAGTTATAGCCCCTTGGTGGGAAGCAGGGAAAAAACAATTGCACATCTAAATAATTATTAGCATCGCTAACAATTATTTTAATTATTATTCAGAGTTAGATTTCATGTTGTAGCATGGACAGCAAATTTATTTTGCTGTCAGGTCAGGCCTTCATAGTATAGAAAAGTCAACTTTCAGTGAAAGATGCCACCAAGAACTTACATGAGTTTGGTTAAAAGTTGTATTATGACTTAAAAAAAGTAAATATTTGCAACCTGGTTGTCTGTCTTCTTATGGAGGACTGCATGGGTTTACCTAAAGGCGTGAAATCACTTGTAACAGAAAGAGGAAAGCATCTGTGCAGATTAAAGGGCATAAACGTGTTGTTTATTCTAAAAATCCTCTGGCATGCTATAAATCAGATAACAGAAAGAGGAACACAGAAGGGCAAACATTTCAAAATTCTGTGCTTGTAACTGTGTATTTGGGCCCCCAGATGGTAATCATTTCTTCCATCAAGAAAAAAAAAAGAGAAAGAAAAAAAGCAGGCATATTGCAAAGGCAACAACTGGGTGTTCAGTGAGAAATATTTTCTAATTACCTGCCTGTATTTGTCTGGCAACTGAAATGTCTTTGCTCATTAGTGACTCTTTTGCTGTTACAGAGCTAAAATGACATAGCACAGTTAAATCACGTTAATAATTTCCTCTGGCCCTAGTACAGACACACACGTTACTTTTGTCCAAAAGAGAGGCAGGGTCATTTGAAATAGATTGGGTTTTAATTCAAAACAGGAACATTTCCTAATAGAGAATCCTGCTAGCGCTGCCTTAGTCCATCACTGGCTACATCCCACAGCACCCATTCCCTTCCATGGGCTCTGTGAACAGATAATGAGCTGGAAACGTTCATGCCCAAGGGTTTCTACACTAACAGAACTATTCCTCTCTCCAAGCAGACAGAGAAAGGAAATCTTGGAGTGGTTTGGAGTCTGGGGTACCTGAAACCTTGGAAGCTCACCCCAGATGTTACTCAGACAAGTGGAGCACCTTGAATCTCTGGAGAAACTCTAAGATCTTCTCCTACCACAAGCACTTGCCCATTTCAACTATTGTTACTTTCTTCTCAAGTTCTGTTTTTCAGCAGAAAGTACAAAGAAGGAAATATGTCTTCGACTCTAACACACCAGAACCTCTGAGAAGGATTTTCCATGTAAGTAATACTAGAAGTAGTTTAATCAGTTGTCTTCACTAAAAAGCCCTTGAGGTCCTTTACAGTGCAGAATCCCTTGACACACCGAAGCCGGTAACCTGTGGCTTTTTGGAGGGAACACCAGAAGATCTTGTGTGTGAGGGCCCTGAGGGAATATGTGCTTCTTTTTGTCAGTGGTAATTTTTGTTTCTTTGCCACGTTTGTCCAAGAGGGTAACCTGTGTGA
Organism: Heliornis fulica; assembly: GCA_013399135.1. Classification (NCBI taxonomy): domain Eukaryota; kingdom Metazoa; phylum Chordata; class Aves; order Gruiformes; family Heliornithidae; genus Heliornis; species Heliornis fulica. Next base: position 179,536 of record VXBZ01006175.1, on the reverse strand, counting down.
AGGTAACACAGGTAACAGGCTTTAGAGCTCTCTGCACAAGGATCTTCTAGAGTCAGGTCATCATACCAAAGGAAGCACAGTCAACTGAGGAGTTATGTCAACTCTGACATGCTGGTGACTAACCCTGTTCGTATGGGCAAACCAGTTGTAAATGTACTGGTAATGAAACTCCGTGACAGTGATGAACTTGTACATCCTGAGGTTGTGGCATTGGGGACCTACCTGGAATACAATGTCTGGCTTTCAGGAGAAGAGGTTTTTGAGTGGAACCTTTGGGGCATTCCCGTGTGCTGCTCACCTTCCTGGTGAAGAGAGCCATGAAGAGTGGCAGGGGAAAGCTGGTGGAACTGGTGTGGGAAGATCCGTGGTTCTGAGTTCAGATACTGGCATGGTTGCAGTGCTTCCTCTCAGCAGACCAAAGGAGTTCCCTTGCCAGAGGTGACATGGCCTGCCAGGGATTGAGCACACATGAGGGGGCAGAGAAGTGGGCACCTCGAAGGCTGGGAGGAAAATGAGGCTGCTGCAAAAGCCATTGCTGTGCCAACATCTCAGACACTGCCCGCAACATTGCGGCCTACGTGACAGCTGCAGTAAAGAGCAACCATGAAAACTGGAAACTTTTTTCATTTAAAAAAACCCTTTTTTTTTCATGAAAACTGGAACACAGAAAGCAAATGAACTCCACAGGGGATTCCCGAGACTGGAAAACACCTTCCTAACAAATATGAGCAATCTCCACTCCTGTTCTTCATCACATTTTCTTCATAAGGCTGCACTTCCCCTTTCACTTCATCTGGGTAGACACCAGCAAAGGTTTCAGCAAACAGAAAACTTACTAGATTTGAAAACTAGGAATAGCTTGGCAAGAATGAGGTTGAGCTGCTAGCATACACAAATGAGGTGGGTGCACAGACCAAACTGTACAAGAGCAAAAGTCAAAGCAAGTGAACTAAACTTATTATATCAATGTGTAGCAGCTTGCCACCAAAGCTCATCCCCCGCAGAGATTGGGGACTGTGTATGACAATCAAGGGGTCTAACAAGCATCAACACAGGGCTAGACCTATGCCAGGGTCTTACCATGTTCAGCAAAGAAAAAAAAATGACATGAACAGCTACCACCAAGAGACCGACAGCAAGAGCCTTATTTCAGGTCTGCTTTGGGTAGCTCCTGTGAAGGACCCTAAGGAGAATGATTCATCAGAGCAGACAGGCTCGTGAAACAATCAGTTTTATCATTTCAATAAGATGGGAAACAGCACTGGCAGTACCCCAAACTCAAAGGGTCTAGCACAAGGATTTCACTGGAATAAGAAAAAGACATAAGAAGGTTTTTCCCCTGCCACTACTTCCCATGATTCTAGTAGCAGGAGAAAGTCTTGGGATCTGGTTTAATTTCTCTGCCCAAAGGTAGAGGTGGGGTGGATGTACATACATGAAGGTAGACCAGCTTCATCTCAGCCTTTCCTGAGAAATATTAGCTAAGTATAAACTGTTTGGGAATGGGATGGAGGTGGGGGTTGTTGCTTATAAAGATCTTTTGTAAGCTGTCTCCTTGCACTAAGTGCCTAACTGCACTTGGACTCCACTGAAGCTGAACACCTCTGATTAGGAATGCCAAGTTTGTGCCTTCTTTAGTATGGACAAAACTGCAGCTGAAGCCCTGTGGTGCAGCAAGTGGTGGGCAAACAGGCAAAGAAGAGCTGGGCAGGGGAAAGGGAAGAGGTTGTGGCATCGCACAGGAAGGTGGATTTGGTCTTCGGACACTGGTGGGAGGGAGCAGAGCAGGAGCCAAGGGGACTGCATGAGGGACTGGGGGCCTGCTTCTCATTTTGGAGACTGCTGTCCTCTGCTTGCATCCCAAGAGGACTGTTAAATCCAGCTGTGTGTGGAAGGAATGACTAAGTCTTTACTATTACAGGCAGTTCATTTGGATAGAGGAGTCAGAATTTCCTTGGCAATGATAATTCACTGGCCCTGTTGATATTTTTCAGTCTCTACTTCTCCTTTTGATGATTTCTCCAGTATTTGGGTTGTCTCCTTGTTTCTGCTGTCTCTTTTATCTTTCACTCATCAGTCACTGGTTTTCTCTGACACCTGGGGAGGAAATGCAACACAATATCCTAATTACGGCTGCAGCGCTTCTGCACGTTTGCCATGGTTCGAGCAGAGAGCACCCTTCACGGGCTGAGATGACACATTTCACTTGCCTACTGGTTTCCTTACTTCTTTCCCCTATTTTCTCACTTCTTTCCCCTATTTTCTCACTCCTTTCCCCTATTTTCTCACTTCTTTCCCCTATTTTCTCACTCCTTTCCCCTATTTTCTCACTTCTTTCCCCTATTTTCTCACTTCTTTCCCCTATTTTCTCACTTTTGTAGCTTTCACCCAATTTGTTTTGGTTTCTACCGGTAATATGGATTGTATGTAAAAACCACTCCCTTAAATGATATCAGTTGCCTTAAGAGATTTGACTTAGGTTGGTATAAATAGGATAAATTAACTAAGAGAAGGAATATTTGTTGCCTTTGAGTCAGTCTACATTTATGTTTCACCCCATATTGCAGTTCTACTCGGAGAGGGATGTGCAGCTACCAGTTGCACTACACTGGAACCAGCACTCCTACCTATGGTTTAGGGTCTAAGTATGAGCTTTAACTGGTAACATGAACATTCCACATCATTTCTCAGACTGTTCGTGTTTCTGCACAGAGTTCAGGCCCATGTGCATTGCTCTGGGGCTGTGTGTGCAATCATTAGGGACATGTACCACAAACGACTTCCCACACACCAGCGTGTTTAGCTAATAGCTAATTAAGGAGCCAGATCACAACTGTCTTACACCCACACCCCCCTTGCAAAAACACATATCCTACAGGCTTCTAATGGCTTTTTAATTTGATTGTGACTTTCAGGTTTTGTTTGCTCAAAATTAAAACCTTTGAGAATCTTATTTGGGAGATTCAGTCAAAGCTTTTGAGATTGGGATAATGCCATTTTGTCTTTAAAACCTCCTGACAAACTGAAGAGTGTGGTCACTGGGGACTGCACATACAGAACATCCCAATGTAGTCAAAGAGAGAAAAAGTTCAGGATTCACTTGTTAAAAAGGCTCATCTCAGACTTAAAGCAACATTTCTTATTCCCCCTGCCTCCTGGAAATCAGTGGAAGAATGCACCACAGTACCAGCATCCCTGTAACTCCAGCCAGTTAATCCCAGTTTGCCTTGGGCTCTGACTGAGAAATTCTAGTTGTGTTTGAACTAGAACTGGAATCTACATTTTATTTCAAGATGCCTATTGGGTTTGGAGCTTTTTTATTTGGTTTTGGGTTTTTTGGGTTAGTATTTTTTTGCTTGCTGAGCTGTCATAAAACACTTAGGGGTTTGGGTTTCTTTCTGTTTACTCTTGATAAGCAGAACACAGATGTTTCCCAGATCTGTCAGTACTTTTTCAGGTTCCTCTTCCACATCAGCATCAGTGCTCTCTCTACATTTCCTAGGACATCTCAGCATCTTTACATCTAGATAAAAAAAAAAACATTTTTAGGCAAATTACAGAAAGTGTTGTTTTGGATAGCTGCATCTCAGAAATTGATGATACAACCCATTTTTTTTTCCAGAGAGCTATTGTACAGCCTAAAAACAACCCAAACAAAAGCAACCAACCCACGTTGTTTTGTGGTGAAGCCATGCAGGGTGATGTAAGAGTTTTATTAAACTGAATAATAGTGTTGGTATGCAAAGACAAGCTGTGGTGATTCCCTTTTTCCTTCTTTCTAACTGGAAAGAGGTAATATCTGGCAGAAGCACTGAGCAGTCAGTGCATCAGGGAGTTCAGGTTGGCTCTGTTAACATGCACTTATTAGATTGTCACAGAGCAGAAGGCATCAGGCTTCATCAAAACAGAAACAGGAAACAGAGAAGGATGAGCATATCCTGAGCAGGCACTGGCCAGGCTTGTGGAGGAGAAAGGAACAGAGACCACAGTCTGGCACCGAGGTGGTGTCAGGCACAGGCTCCTCTGACCTGCAGAGAGGCACAAAGGCCAAATCTGCCCGTGGAAGGTGGTTCTTTGCTGACTATATGGTTTCTCGCTTAAAGTGGCAAAAGTAATTCATCCTCTTCTTGCAGGGAGTGAATGTGTGAAGGCAACACAATTGATTTGGCTTCCTGCAACACAGACTGGGGGTTGGTGCAGTGAGATGAGCTCTGTGGCTGAGGGAACTCACTGCTTTGCTGTCCTCAGTCAGTGGTCTCTGCTGAGAGAAGATTGCCCAGAGTTGGAGGGAACACATTTAAATCCTACTCTGGTGCTGTTTAAACGTGACCCTTTTCACTTTAAGGTGTGAATTCATCACTCATAGCTTAGCAGCCTCTTCTACTACAGTTGTATTATTAAAATTACATCTTTAAGCTCCAAACCCTTCATCTCATAGCTGTTTCTTCAGACAAGACTGTGGGGGAGCTCCAAATAGGGCAGGTCCAGGAGTGTGGTGCAATTCCAGGGACCTTCTGAAGCACAAATGGAAATGCAAAGTGTCTAAAGCACTTAGGAACATCAAGGACAAGCAGTGACTGCCTGTGACTGCAGTTTTGGTACCTCTGCCTTACCAAAACCACTTTTAAGAAGCCCAAGTCCTTTGTTCAACCTCAGCTTGAATGAGATTGTGCTTGCTGACAGAAAGGTGTTTACCAGGAAAGACAAGCAAAAGATGGCCCCTGTAGGTCACCAAGGAAGGCTTTAGGGAAAAACTGCTTTTTTTCTCAGCCTTCTTCTCAGCAAGGGAGTAAATTTGGGCAAAAAGCTACTAGTATTAGAACACCAGCCTTGCAGCAGCTTGACAGTCAGCACTGACCTGGCTAAATTCACAGGTTTCACATTTATTCACCAAATTCTCACTTTGGAGCAGCATGGCTGAGGACTGTTGGTCCTGTGGTGTAATTTGTCCTGCACTTCCCCCTGCTTGTCCTGATTTACCTGGCTGAAGCATCACTGCCCCAACCAGAATCCAACCCAACTCCGGCCTGTTGAACAAACCGTGGTGCACCAACCCCCAGGTCTCCTTATTGCAGCTGCTGCAGAATGCTTTGCCCCCAGAGTGTGTAGCCCCAGCTCTGAGCAGTGTGGTTGTTAACAGTTCCTTGTGCTGTCTGGATATTTATGCAGCTGTGGGCGGTCTTCACAGCCCACACCACTTCGTGCAGCTGTGGCGTGACTGCCAGTTCCCCAGGCAGCAGGTCTGAAGGCCCCGGAACCAGGAGATGAAGCAGAGAGAAATGTTTATGTATTTATGATTTCCCTGATTCATTATTTGGGCTTTTAAAGTGTTCAGCCTACAGAGAAAGGCAGTGGTAGTAGCTCTGTTTCACAGAAAACAAGACCAAGGGCCAAGACAAAAAGCTTCTGGTTTCTTACACTGGTCTCTGTCCCTATATCCACAGCCCTTTGTGGCAGTGTTTATTTGGCTCTGCTGTTACAGCTGCCTGCCCTGAGATCTCCATATGCATCTGGCATCATCACAGGACTGAGAGATCTCCTTACTTCTCTGCTTGCAAACCCAAACTCTGCAGTCCTTGGGGCTGGCTCTCAGGTTGTGCCATCCACTCCACTTACTTGCTGGTGTGGTGGCACTTTGTCTAGATCTTTTTTCCAACCCGTCCTGGAAAAGAGTCTGAATGGGATAATGGGGTGGAAGGGAGCTGGATATGGAGTTGCAGTGTGGTGTCTGGGTACAGTGCAGCAGGAAGCTGTCCTTGCTTGGGACAGCAGCATCACCTGACAGCTACATTGGTTTTCTTTTATGACAGAAGGCAAGTCTGCTCCCATCACCTAGTGCCTGACTTTTGGAGCCTGACACATAAGGAAGGGCTACAGATGTGGTGGTGGAAGACTTGCACTGAGCACCACTGGAGACTTTTGGGAGTTACTGAGAGCCCAGCCCCAGCACAGAGCCCTGTTGAACAAAGGAAGCAGCACAGCCAGGTGAGCCACAGCCAGACACCTTGCATGTACCTCTGACTCCACAGCTCCTTCAGAAGCTGTTTAGACCTTGGCTTGGTGACTTTTGCCAAAGCCACAGGCTTCTGCAGTGGCAATCCATGCTCCTTTTGGGCTCTCTCTCCTGCAATGAAGCAGGTAGGACACACAGGATCTATGAGAGCATGCAGGCACTGATGCAGAGCAGGTGGGATGGGAGGTGAAGACAATCACCAGGTGATCAACCTATCTTTGTGCTCAGAGATCTGCTGAGGGGAAGTGATCAGTCCTGGGTTCGACAAAGCACATTTCCACTCTGCATTCAGCAACTGTGGTGGTGGTGGTGAAGCGAGGGAAGAGGCCTCTACTGTGCAGATTGGTCATTGGTTTACCAGGAGAGGAAGGAGGTCTTTAGAGGGCTGCTCAAGTTTGTTGTAGAAAAGTCTGGAAGGCTGCAGAGCTCCAGAGAGAGCAATCCTACAGTAATACTTCACAGCTGCCACAGGCATCACTCAATCCTTGCCAGGGTCACTGCCCTTAATGGCCCTGAGCAGCCTCACCTGGGGCTTCCCACACCTGCCCATGGTACTACATAAGCTCAGTCTGCAGCCCCCAACCCCTTCATCACATCAGTGGGGGTGCTGGCATCTGGTCCTGCTTTGGGGAGGCATCTCAGATGTGCAGGTAGCTCAGCTTTGGGGTGGGCATTTGTGGGTGCACTGTGGTTTGCTTCCAGCCCTGGTTCTTGGGGGGAGGTTTTGGGGCTGTGTTGCAGCCTGGTCCACTTCTTTGAGTCTACTTGCTCTTGCTGAAATGCTCATTGTGGCTGTAGAGATCATTTGAACTTCAATCAATCATGTTTACAGGGTAAATGATTTTTTAGCTATGACTTATTAAACTTCTTGGGTGTACTTGCACTTCTAAGCTTATTTTTTAGCTTCAAGATCAAGCTAAATGGACTTTCCCTTGCTGAAAATGTGCCTTCAGAGCAGGAAGGAACTTGGCTTTGTGAAGATTTATGCCTCTTTTAATCTAATTATGTGACTACTTGTAACAATAAGCTTCAGTTCTGATTCAGATAGTAAAATTTCTGTGAGCAGCCTTTTGCTCCAGGCTATGAGTTTACTACTACTGAAATGCAGGAATTTATATATATAAAATATAGAAAGTGTGTTATTAAAGTATGGAGTCTTGAATTGTTTGTGCTGAAGAGTAAAGATGTGCAATTGAAAATACAATATATGTGGAGCAGTACAAGAAAACAAGCTTCTAAAAACACTTCAGGTCACTTGAAATGAGCTCTAAATGCTCTGACTCAAATGAAAGCAAGAGTGTCAAAAACTTGTGTAGGTGTGGATGTGTTGAGGTGTGGTGAAAGCAGAAGATTGTTTCGCTGTTATGAAGAAAACATGAGGAAAAGGTGTTTCTTTGAGACAAAGAACCTTACAAAATTTTGATAGAAAGGACTTAAATTCTTTTGGTGTGAGGGGCATTTCCATCCAACAGGACTGTGTTTCAGTAGGGAGTGTGTGCCCAAAGGTTTTAACCTCATTAAGCACTTCAACTCCCTGTTGCTTCATTCCCTCCTTATCTCTTGCTCTGTACAGCTGCTGTATTTTTTCCTGTAGCTCAAAATAGAGTGAAATGGGCACCAATAAGGAGATTTTGCCTGTTGCTGGCACAGGGCCTCCAGGCTGCCCTCCCCCTGGGGCTGTCCTGCAGGAAATGGAGGCCGCAGAGGGCTGCTAGGTGTGGGGACAGAGGAAATGGCGGCAGGGCTGCCTCCACCAGTGAGATGTGTGTGTCCAGGAGCGGGAGGCCATCCAGGGGCTCATCCTCTGGCCTCCTGGCCAGGGAGCCATGACCGTGCAGAGTCTGTGAGGGAACCCGCAGGCCGTTGACTCACAGGGTGGGTGCTGTGGCAAGCGCTTGTTCGTAATCAGATATCATCCTCAGGATGTTTCCACTGTCATTTTATGTTTTTTTTAGGGGTGTATTGTATTCTGGGTGTAGGGTGGCCCAGAAGAAGCAATAAGTGAAGCACAGAGCCATTGCACTCCCTTTCCCTGAGGCATGGGGGGCATGGAGCAGGCAGCACATCCCCTCGGGGCCCAGCCAGCCACACTTCCCCATGGCTGCTATAAACACCAGTGTGGACCCTGCCATAAGCTGGCAGCAGCCCTGGTCCCCTGAGATGGCTCTGCCAACTCGGCAGTGCTCTGTCTGGTGAGGGCTGTTGGTGGTCCTGCCTGTGCTGGCACCCCCGCTGTGCCTCAGTGCTGGTTTCTGAGGAAAAGGGCCTGTTTCTGTTTGCTGAACCCAGACATGCTTCTGTTTCTCACGTGTCTGTGCGAGTGTAACAGCCCTGTGCATCACCTCTGCCCTCTGAGTGACCCTCCTGACAGTAAAGATGTCCTGCTCCTCTGCTTCTCTCGCCTGGCTTTGTCCCTGCCATCCTCCCTCCCTCAACCTTCATAAAATCTCCTTTCTATTCTGGTTTCTCACCAGTTCTTTTTGTCTCCTTGTCCTCAATTCTGAAGACTTTTTGTTTATGCAGGCAGGTCATCTTCATTATCTCCCATGTTTGTTTCCATTACTGTTTCTGCCAACCTGGCTCTCATTTAATGCATTTCCTGCTTTGTTTTCTGGGCCTCTCCCCTGCCTTTTTCTTTTTTTCTGTCTCCAAAATCTTTGTTGCTAGAGTAGTCTTCATCCCTAACAGCTTCCTTAGAGGTCTGGACTCCTGCCTTTGGTCTTTCTCACCTCCCTTACTCTGCTTCCCACCCTACCTTCATACACATCTTGCAACCCACACCCATTCTCCTCCACCCTCTGGTTGTTGATGAGGATCTTCCCTCAGCTAACTTCTCCAATGTCAGCTCATGTTTCCTTGTCTTCTCTTTGCAGTTGTCTTCTCTTGTCCTCTATGACCTCAATGATTCATCTTGAATTTCTGCTCCTTCCTCAAGCTTCATGCACAAGCTTGACAACTCCAAGCTCTGTCCTTCATCTGGTACCCAAGCAGTCAGACTGGGAGAGTTGATCTTGCTCAATCTGGTTCTTAAGGTTCCAGTGGGACCTTAAGAACCCCTTCCAGTCCCTCGAGGGGCTCCAGGAGAGCTGGAGAGGGGCTGGTGCCAAAGCAGGGAGGGCCAGGCCCAGGGCAATGGCCTTCAGCTGCAGGAGGGCAGAGGGAGAGGAGCTGGGGGGCACAAATCCTTCCCAAGGAGGGGGGAGGCCCTGGCACAGGGTGCCCAGAGAAGCTGGGGCTGCTCCTGGATCCTTGGCAGGGTTGAAGGCCAGGTTGGATGGGGCTTGGGGCACTTTGGGGTACTTGAGTGTCCCTGCCTGTGGCAGGGGGTGGGACTAGGTGGGTTTTGAGATCCCTTCCCACAGAAAACAATCTGGGATTCTGATTACATGTGTACCTGCCATGAATACCATTGCCTTTCTCTAATGCACATGTGATTTCCTTCATGGAAACTGTCATGGCACATTTAGCAGTTCTTTAGTTAATTCCCAAATCCAGAGTTCTGTCTTGTCTTGGCCAGAGCTCCACAGTCTCCTGGTGTCCCAGCTCTGTCCTTCATTCTCTTCTCCCTCTACACCTCTTTGTGAATAATCTCATGAATGGAAGATCTTTGCTGGTGCTGTACAATGTCCAAAGTTAACTTCTTGGAGGGCCCCTGGCCCCCTCCATTTGCTCAAGATGAGCAACCTCAGGACCAGCAGATGTCCACTACAGTTCAGTGTAGCCAACTTCTAACTCAACTATTCCAAATTCCCCACTGGATCCTAATTCTAGGAGACAGCATAAGAATTGGTTTTGTGGTGTGTATTTATGTAATATGTAAGAAACATAGATAGAAACAAAGATAATGCTGTTGCTGTGACATCACTTAGCAAACTTACTGGAAACTCAAGGCAACACCCTAATGTGTGATGCAGCAAACAATGTCCATCTCTTCAGTAAGATTTTCATGTGCTTCAGATTTTTTCTGTTGGGTTGTTTAGTGGAGAAACCTTTTCAAAAGATGTCTGAACATCAACTGCTAATAAATAATTGACCTCTCTCCAAACATCTCTGGCACAAGCTATCTCCTAGGCTTCTATCTTGAACATCCAGCTTTGTTACCAAAAATGATTTTTGATTGCTGACATCTGGCTCCTGCTTCTCTGGGAAGACCTGTGCCAGGTGATCTTGTTCTTGATGGTTCCAGTAAACTGCAAAAGCACTGAAATGTGTGAGTGGAGGAATGGGGTGGAAGGGAGCTGGGTTGGTGCTCAGGGCTCTGCCTGTGTTTTGCTGAAAAATGAATGTCACCTGCCATCTGGCAGAGTGACATTATGGTGGGTCCAGGCAAAGTGCTTTTGGTTTGGAATTAACTAACTTTCTAAGAAGTGAGCAAGTGGGAGGCAAAGAGCTTTACTCCTGCAAACCTCAAAGGAGAAATGACTTGACTTATATTTATGTTTTAACAGGCAGTGTGGGGTTTTTTTTTGTTTTAACCACTCCATCTGTCTCTGCTTTGAAGGTCACTTTCACATCAACTTTTTGTGGGGAGCTTGAGGGTCTTTGAGACTGTAGCTGCATATTTCATCAGGAACTTTGCTAGCAGAGACAAAGACAGTAGTCTGGCCCCCTTGAACAACAGACACTGTTACCTTTCTTGTTGCAATGAGCCTTTTATAACTGTTTGAGAACTCTCTGGTACTGCCCAGGATCCCTCTGAGGACAATGCTTTTGGATGACTTTTCTCCTGTCATCCTCAGCCCAGAGTGGCAGACTCAGTACCTCTATCTCAGGTGTCTCCCATTGCTAATTCCACACTGGGGTTCTGCTGTCATGACACCAAGGGTGCTGTTGCCAAAGGGTGACCCCAAGCTGCTGCTCTGGGAGCAAACTGATAATCCAGGAGAGGTTTCTCATAGCAGGGGTGGGAGGAAAGCTAGGAAAGAGGTACTGCTGGTCTGTTCCCCCCCTGAGCCTTCCTCCTGGGTCTGAACCAGGGTGGGGATGGCAGGAGAAGGCAAGTTTGTGAGTGCTTGTTGAGTAGTTTGGTCCTGACTGGTTCTGGTTTGGGGTTTTGATTTGTTTGGTGTTTTTTCCTCCTGTTCTCACCATCCTTTTGGTTATCTCAGTAACTATTTGAGGGGAGTGTTTTGTTGGGCCAGTGAGTACACCAAGATGTATATGCAGCATTGTCAGGAGGAAACCTTACTTCTACAGGGGTATTTTAGAGCTTATTTGGGCAAATGAGCTGGGCTGCTTGGAGCAGTAAATCGGAACCAAACAGTAACGCCTAGTGATGGCTTGAAGGTCTTACACATCAGAGGTGGTCCCACCCACCTGCTGAGCTGCTGAGGTCGGTTCCTCCTCTAACCTTGTGCTTTTCCTTCTGAACACATGATGGCAGTGCATGTTACACCATCACAAGCACCAGTTAGAACATTACACCATAAAGACATGAGTGCAAACTAACAATCCTTTCACTCCTTATAAGCTACTGTATGGAAAAGTATTTATTCCCCCATGCCTAAATCTCTCCTCTTTCCTTCATAGAAATGCCACCCATTCCTTACTCTTCCCCTGTGCCTCGGTTCTGCCCCTGTTGGTTGACTCCTTTGCCCTGTTCCACTGAATCGTGGTGCATTTCTGTGTGAGACGGTGCTGCCCTTGTGTAGGTACCACAGGTGTGGGGATCTTACTCGGAGGTGCATCTGTAGCACAGGGTGGTGCAATGGGAAAAGTGATTTCTGGCACTGGAGGAACAAACCTTTCATCAAAGAAGTCTGTCCAAGGTGGATTAAAGGAGGCAGCTTGGAGGAAGAGGACTGTCAGAAGCAGCTGGGGAGGAAGAAATCTTGCTGTGAATGCCCAGACTTGGGGTGCCTCAGGCTACCTTGGATAAGACACTTTTAGGAGGTTGCTTACTAATTTCTTTTTCTCCTTGTTTTATGGGGTGTTGGGTGGGTGGCAACAATGTTCTTCCCTAAAGATACCCTCGATTTTACTTGTCAGATGCATTTGTGGGAGGCAGCTCTCACTCTGGTGTTCTGCTGATTTCTGCGTCCTACGGCTGCCCTCTGGTGTCACTGGGGCTGGTTGAGGGGACCAGGTCCCAGTCTGCTGGCTGCAACTGAGCAGCTCTTCATGTAGCCCTGAGACACAGTGCAGGTTGGCAGCACCCAAAACCATCCATGCCAGTTCCTTTGTGTGGGACAATGACTTTAGTCCTTGGGTCAGGCAGACATCTGAGCACACAGACCGACTGTAGACAGGCTGCTTTTAGCTTTATAAAGAAAAAGGAGCTGCTGCCTGAAACACAGATGGCTTAAAATGTGAATTAGTCTGCATTTAACCAGTGGAGAACAGGGAAAAGGCAATTTTGAGAGACTTGTGATTTCCTTGGGCCCTTGCTATCTTTTATAGCTTCATTAGTCTCTTAAGTTCACTTGAGCAAGGCACAAAACTGAGCAGCACCAGACTGTCCTCCAAAGAAACAGCTTTGCTGCCTTCAGGAAGGCTGAAGAACACTTTCTTACTGTAAAGAAATAAAGCCATAAGCCAGATATGGGGCTACCAGTGAAGATGACTGAAGAGGCAGAAAGCATGAGAAATTCAAGGCTTCAAGAGTGAGCATTTTCTCATGGAATTTGTGTATGTACCTAATGGTATAAATAAATAGTGCTTTCTAGCAGAAGTGTGGGAAAATCAAGTTACTGGATTTTAAATGTCAAAGCCCTTGTCTCCCCATGAAGGGGGAGTTTGTTATGTCTTCTGTGGGTTAGGGAAGCTCAAAGTGGTGTGGTGGGAACTTGTCTTGTGCATGGGACTGGTGTGCCTCAGACACTCACCAGTGGAGGCAGAGGACAGGAAAGTGTCTCTTGCTTTTTGAAGCACTGTGGAAAAAACCCAAACCTGCCCATGTGATGCAAGTGTTTGTCATGGGAGAATGCTCTATTCCTTCACAAGACCCAAATGATGTGAAATTCAGAAGCATCCTTTGCCACCTTCAGGGGTCAGGCTTTTACAAAGACTACCTTAAATATGACAGACCAGCAGAGGTCAGATCTTGGAGGGGTGAAGGGAATAGCCTGAGTTTGTGCCTCTTCTGTGCTGGTTTGGGGAGAGGCAGCCCTGGAACCACAGAGCTGAGGATGTTGGAAGCAATTCTTAGCAAAGTGCTATCACAGAATCCCTTGGGCTGGAAGAGACCTCTAAGCTCATCGAGCCCAACCCTGGGCTGACCCTGCCCAGGTCACCTCTAGCCCATGTCCTGCAGCACCTCATCTCTTGGCCTTTCCAATCCCTCCAGGGATGGGGACTCCACCACTGCCCTGGGCAGCCTGTCCCAATGCCTGACAACCCTTTCAGAAGTGAAACTTTGAATTTCATCCCCTGAAGAGGTTAATTAAAGAGCTCTAGTCTTAATGACACCAAGTCATTCCCAGACGTTTCCTGTGGCGTGTGTTGACACAGCGTTCCTGCAGCAGGATCATCAGGAGGAGACCAGTCACTTGTGCATTCTGGGAATTAAGATAAACAAAGCACCAGTGCTCCCACATGGCTGTACACAGCATCAGTGCTCCCACATTGCTTTGGCCAACTTCCAGGTCTTGGTGGTGGGAAAGAAGGTTTAATTGAAACTCATCAAAACCCTCTTACTGGCACTGCTAAAAGGGGCCTGTGACACTCCTCCTGATTTCAAAGGCCTAGTGTTAATTTTCCTTCTAACTGTATAATCTGCAAATTGAATATGGACAGTGGACACTGTTTAGAGAATGAGGTCTGTGATTTGCAGTAAAGCACAAGACATCCCTGAAAATCCCTATTTTTCCAAATCTAGGATTGGTGCACATCTCATCTGATGACTGCAGTGTGGGGGGAGAGCTGTAATTAGAATCTGATGTCTTCAAATAGTACTGGTGAAATTGTCACCCACTGGAGCTTTGCTGGGCAAAAAGCAGCAGGAAAGCCTGGGAGATTGGGGTGGTTGGGGCTGGGTGAGAGGAAACAGCCCCTTGGTCCTGCAGAGACCTTGGGCATAAGGGTGATGTGGTTTGGGTGGGAATGGGAATGTCAAGTCACTGCCCATCTTTGGGCATCAGATGTGTTGCAGATAGGACAGAGGTGGTGTGGCTGCAGGGCAAAGGGCTTTGAGTAAGTCTCTAGAAAACCTTTCTGCTGAAGCTGCTCTCAGGTGCTGAGCAAAGCTGGTGCCTTGGGCCCAGGTAATCTGTGAGCAGCTTGTGTAGTAAATTAATATTCTGCTTCCACAGTGATCTGTGTGCTCTGTGAAGCAAGGGTGTGTGGAGCACCCAGCACAGAGCCCCTGGAGCATGTCAGTTTGGTGAGGAGCTACATGGTGTGACAGGCCAGTGACATTCTGCTCCCTATTCCATGCTTTCTGTTCAGGGGTTTTCTTTCCCATCTGCCCTATGTCACCTCCCTTTTCTGCCCCATTATGTCTGCTCTTCTAGTTCTTGCAGGTTTCCTTCTGCTTTACCTCTATCTGACCGAGCCCATCTTGCCTCTTCATGCCTTTCCCTGGTGTCTGTATAGGCCTTTTTTGTCTCCCCACAGTTCCTTGCATCCTCTGTTCCCCTGGGGTCATGGGAGGACTTTGAAATTAATCTCCTCTACTTTTTAATTAGGTAGAAGCATTTAAACCATATTAACAGATCCCAACCTCAGTGCTGATTCTGTCACACAGGGCAACACCTCTGGGTGACATCAAGCTAAGGGGTAGTTTGAGGAGATGTATTTGGGGAGCAGCAGTTGCTAGGCAATGTCCAGGTGGATTTCCAGGGGCAGGTGTACTGCTCCAAAGCCAGCACTAGGACTGACTCTTACCTTCAAAAGTGGCATAAGGCACAGTAAGCAGGACCTGCCTAAGAGAGGTGACATCTCAGTGCCTGCAGCATGGCAAGCACACAAAGGTGGCAGGCTGCTAAGGAATCTGTTCCTTTTCAGGGTCTGCCTCCAGGCCATAGGCAGAGAAGCCTTGGGATGACCATTGTCCCCGACTCTGTGTCATCAGTCCCGTGGTGTGCAAGGTCTGCCCACAGACACCAGCCAACATCACCCCCGTGATGACATCTCCCATCTTGCCTTCAGGTCAGTGGCTATCTCTGCACACTTCACTTTCAGGTGTACTGTGGTTTTTTTGTATTTATGAAAGCTGAAAGGAAAAAGGGTGTTTCATGTTCTAGAGTCTTACTTTGAGACGGGATACTTTGCATTTTTATTTGTCGTGGTGTTTAATGAGCCATCTCAGTGACAGAGGGAGGGGAAGGCACAGGGACTGCCAGCCAGGTGTCCCAACCTCAGATCTCAACTGGAATGTGCACCAGAGCTCCAAAGAGAAATGCTGCTGTTGCCTATAAGCTAAACTCTTGATATTCTGAAGTAATCTCAGAGCTGTTGTCTGGAGCTCTAACTCACAATCAGCTGTGTCAGCAGTGGCTGGGCATGTTGCTGGCTGTGGCAAGATGAGCAGCCCTCTGAGGTGAAACCCCTGGAAAATCACAGCCAGGTAACACCCAGCTGCCTCCTTCCCACTGCTAGACCTGACCACCACTGGACATGTTGGGTTTGTGGAGGGGAGGAGCAGTGTCAGCGTCCAGCTCTGGAGGTGGAGCCCCGGGGCTGGTCCGGGCTGTGGTTTGCTGCCTCAGGTGTCCAGACTGCAGACTCGGGGGATTCTGCCTTGTTTTGTTGGTTTGACTGCACAGTTCTGTGTCTGGGGCTTCTGTTGGTTTAAGGAAAAACTGTCTGTGTCATTTCCAGGGTTAGGGACAAACATCCCATACAAGCAGCTCCGGTTCTGATACAGCGTGCAGGCTGTGTGCGCTTCTAGAACCATCCTAACTCAGGGCCAGTGCAGCAGAGAGCTCTGGGGCTGATTGACACCACCACTGCACCCCTTTGGATTTGGGGATGTCTCTTGGAAGGTCTGGGCACAAGTCTCAGAGGGTGGGGTTTGGGGTCAGCATCAATCCTACCTGTGTCACAGCTCAGAGCTGCAACCACTGATGGGGGGGTGCTTGTTCAGAAACAAACTTGTTCTCCCCCTTTAGTCTGCCCTGGTGAGACCACACCTGGAGTACTGTGTCCACTTCTGGGCCCCTCAGTTC
>VXBZ01006175.1:138981-163281 GCA_013399135.1 Heliornis fulica | reverse complement strand
GGGCAGGGGGTTGGGCTGGGTGATCTTTGGAGGTCCCTTCCAGCTCCTGACATCCTGTGATCCTGTGAAATGAAGGTGTGGAGCATGCTGGGCAGGTGTTCTTCTGGGTATTGCTAAATACAAGAGTGTAAAAGCCAGTCCTTTGGCTAGTGGAGAAAATCTAGACTGCTTAAAGGGAGACTAGTTTCCGTGCCAGCAATCTGTGCTGCCTCTTCCTCTGTCAATCAGCGTGACTATAAAAGATAACCGCTTCAAAACTAGGGACTAGAGCAGAGAAACCGAATTAGAACATTTCTGTGTGATTCTCTGAAGTATACAGCCCTGGAAATAAACACCCCTTTGCTCTCTTGCCCTACATCTTCACCAGTAAATTTTCCTCTTTTGGTAGGAAATGGTATTTGAAGTGCTGCTTGGGTACATAGGTCACACGGTGACAGCAGACCAAGAATTTGCAGATCCTAAACCAAAGGATTTTCACATCGGAGGAGATTTTACTTTTAACTAGATGAAACTTAAAAATAAGCCTAGTTGTTCCTGTCTGTTTGGCATCAGCTTTGTTGTAGAACTAATAGTAATAAGGTATTTAAATCATGACCTTTCCCCTTTGCCAGCTCGCTCTGCTGTCCTGAAGCAGCTTAAAAAGAGTTGCTATGGAAATTCAAAGTTGCCAGGCCGTATGCATAGGATTAGACTTAGACTATGAATCAAGAAACAAAAGGAACTGGATGAAAAGTCTTTTATCTGAATACACATCTTCAGCACTGATCACTTGTAATCAAAATTCCTTCCCTGATTTCCTGCTGGAGGCACAAGGCTGCAAGCCTGGCTGCGGTACAAGAGGAGCTAACACGAACCTATTCTTGGTCGCCATGGTGCTAGGAATAAATAGCCGTGTTCAGGAGGGTTCCCGAAGTACTGCTGCTGGCTGACACGCAGTTGTTCAGCTTCTTAAGTTATCTGCATCCCTTTGTATCTCAATTTTTTCCTGTGTTTCCTTAGTTAACACATTGTTTTCTAAATGGGGACGGAGCTTCCTTCCTCACTTGCTTTTCGTCGTCCCATTGTGAAGAGGAGAGGGCGAGTCGGAAACCTGCTACCTTCCACTGGCTTTTGTCCTGAGCAACAAAGTGACAACCTGGCAATCTCAGTGATGGCTTGTTTCTAGCTTCTTGCCTCTAAACTGGTGTGAAACGCTGTGGCACCGAGCTTCACCCTAACAAAACTGACAGGGGAGGGGGAGGCATTGGAAAAAAATGTTTTTCCTGAGCCCTGTGAAGTAACTGAGACGGGAGGACTGTTTCTGTGGTGTGAGCCTGGCATCTGACTGTGCTGTTCTGTGCAGATGTGACCTTGAGCTGCACTATCTGACTCGATTTGATAAGGACCTGGCAGCTCAGTGTTATAGCCAAGATGTGCAGCTTTCATCACCTCCATAAGGTGCCTCCAGGCCAAGCACATTAAAAATTAACAGGTTGGGTTCTTCCTGTAAGTGTGTCCTTTGGCATATCTCTGGGACTTGGTGATTCTGTGATGTGGTTTAGCCTATCCAGTGTGATGTGAACCATGCAGACAGATAGCAGACCCCGTCTCTGTGCTTTATCCAGGGCAGTCATGCACAGGCTGTTGCAGAAAGAGAGGGAGGGAGGGGGTGGAAAGAAGAATAATGATATTCTTGATGTGTTTTAATGAGTGCACTGTGGAATATGCTCTTTCACTCTACACTCTGTAAGAAGGGAAGTGAACTTGATCTCTGGCACTCGCCTAGAGCCCTTAGGTTTTTTTCTGTAGCAGTTACGTGAGACAAAGCCAGTAAAAATATATCCTGACCTAGCTGTTGGTCTCACCCTGCTCCAGCTGCAAGTGTCTCTTTAGCCTTCCCAGATGCAATTTTACCACTGGAGCTTGGGCTATGAAACTGAGCGAGTTTTATGAGGAGCTGCTTTAAATCTCCTGTGTTACCCATCTCCCCCCGTGAAATATTCAGAAGAGCAAAGGAAGGAGCAGTCCAGGAGAGACATGTGAAAACCCTACCAGCAAGGGCTGCTGAAAAAGGCACTGTGTTTGCTCCAAGCCCCACGTGACCTTTGCTTAGATTTCCTGTTTGAAGCACAGACACAACTGCAGTGTTGATCACTGATACTAGATGAAGATCACTTTTAATGGTGAGACAGGAGAGCCAAGTACGGCCGAGTGAATCAAGGTGATTGTACTGTCTGCATGTAGGGCTTTGACAGTGGAGAGCTCTAAGCCCATCCATTAGGAGCAGAGGCCATGTCCTCCTTTTCTGTAAAGCATCCAGAGAGCCCCTTCATCTGAGACTGGGACCCTTATAACTGCTCTGATCACCCAAACTCTCACCCTGGATTCTCCCAAAACACAGGAGGATCCAAAGAGAGACAGAGCCTATTTCTGAGAGCTCCCATGCACAGATCAAGTAATTCTTGAACTGAAGGGGAATCCCAGCTTGAGCTGTTAACTCCACTCACCAGAAGTGTCTTCATATAATTAGAAGCTTGTTCTATACATCTGCTATATAGATTCACTTGTAGCGTTTTCTTTTTCACTGAGACGCCTCCTTCGTGCGTGCAGCTTCCCTGTAAGTACTCCCTGTGGCTGTGTGTGTACTGCAGCACGTTTTCCCCGTGCTGGGGCCAGGCACTCAGCTCCCTGAATCCCCTGCCAATTCTAATCTGCAGCTCAAGTGACTTGGCACCCATCTCCCACAAAGACCCTTGGTATCCTACACCTCTGTGCCCGCCCCGACGGTTATATTTATCTTTGCCTGATTGGGGCTCGTCTTTAGTGGAGTTTCTGCAGATGTTTCTTTATTTAAACCATACTTTGGGAAGGGAAGGAAAGGAGAGACACATGCAGAGGAAGGAGGTTCGTTTCATAGCATCACTCTGGAGTGACTCTGATGCCAGGAAAATGTGCACATCGCTCATAATTCTGTTTCATTTGTTCTTCCCTCCTACTCCCTCCTCGAAAAACAACACTGACAGGAATTCCTTGCTTCCTTACTTACTAATTAAATCTCTCTGCCTACAATAAACCAAGAAGGTCTATCAATGAGGCAGTATGTGGTCAAACGATGGTTGGAAGTGCTCAGCAGGAAATTAGGTAGGAAAGTACAACTTCAGCAGCTTAGCAGGCTTTATTTTTAGGGCGCGTGAGCGTGTTCGACTCTGGGCTGCAGAGCTGCCAGGTTTCAATTGTTGTCAGATGGCTGGTGTCCTGCCAGGCTGAGTCAAACTGGTGACTCACAGGCAAGGAGGCATCACTTTGGCAACGGGTTTGCTCTATTGTTCCGCTCTAAGATGTTGAAGGTGATTAAAAACCTCCTGTCTACGATATTAACAATTTGCAAAACTAGTTTCAGCAGAAAGACGGTTTAAAAAAAAAATCCTGTTTGTAATTAAAAACAAAACAAAAGCCCAAACAAAAAAAAACATTTCCTTGCCAAAATGTTTGCAAAGCACCCGATGTGTTGAAGTTGGGTGCTCTTGGTGTTGATGTGTGCTGTCTCTGCTCACCCAGGTGCAAGCCAAGCCCTGAAACAATGGAAACAACAGGGTCGTGTGAGCTCAGCGTTGTTCCTCGGGCAGCAAATCCCTGCAGAGAGCCGGGATTTATTAACCCTGGAGCACAGTGCTGAGCTGGGGCAGGGATGGGGATTTCAGGTGTAAGCTGGCTGGCACCTGGCCAGCTTGGCAAGTGGATGTAAACCCTGTGGAGGGCTCCAGCCCATATGTTATTTGGGGAAATTCATGTTCTAATTCCAGCACACAGCCTCTCTCCTCCCCCTCAGCCCTGCTCCTCCCAGATGCTCACACTCCTCTGTAGTACAACCTACTCCTCCTAGAGCCCAAACAAATGTGGGATTACCTTGGGCTCCTTACTGTGCTCTCTTCTGACCCATCTGTCTCTGTGAAGTGCTGTGTGCAGTTGTATGCCAGTGGGGACCAGGATGTGCTTTTAATCCATCACCTGCTGAGATGAGGAAACCTTTGTCAGCCCTGGTGGCTTTGTCTTACCCTGTGCTCCGATGCAGGCCAGGGGTCTGGCACCGAGCAGTGCGGGGTGCACATCACTGTGAGCACTCCAGTGTCTTACACCAGGGTGTGCAGCTACTCCTGGGTCAGTCTGTGTGTAGCAACGAGTCTGGCTGTGTGGAGGTGCTTTTGGGTTGTTCCATCAGGCTTACAGCACCTTGCAGAGAGGTGTTTGGAGGTAATGTGTCACCTGTGTGGTGGGCACATCATTTGGAGGAGTGGTTTCCCCTGGGTGTGTGATTCCTGCCCTGTGGTACTGTGCCAGGCACTGCTGCCTGGCAGCTGCTCAGGCACTGAGGGCATGACTGCTGCTGTCAGTGCTGAATTACACTTGAGCACACCCCTTAAACACCACATCTTGTTCTGTAGGTCTCATCATGGTGGAAAAAAGATTAATGACCCGGCAAAAGCACAATTAAAAACCTTAGTTGTCTGCTGGAGTGTGACACTGCTTAGAGCAGGCTTAGATCGGTTCAGCTTCCAGGTACCAAAGGGTCCGTTGTGAGTTCACAGTTTGGCAACTGTATGAGTTTGTTTACTGTTTATTTGCTTTTAAAGAACTTCACTCATTGTGAGTTTCATACTGTAGCACATCCATATGAGTTTGTTTACTATTTATTTGCATTTAAAGAACTTCACTCATTGTGAGTTTCATACTGTAGCACATCCATATGAGTTTGTTTACTATTTATTTGTGTTTAAAGAACTTCACTCGTGAGTTTGATACTGTAGCACATCCTTGGGCCCTTCACTGAAGCAGCAGATCACACAGAGTCTGAGGTTTCCGTGTCAGACAACCCACATGTGATTTTTTTTTTAAATCCTGAAGTAGTTAAAACATCCAGTCCTGTGATTTTTCCATCAGTCTGGCCCAAGGCCATGGCAGTCTGTCCCATACAAGGACTCCTCAAGAGCTCAGGCAATTGATCTCATGCTTGACAGTGGTTATCCTGATTTCTTTTCCTCTGGCCTTGTGACTGAACCACACACTCACTGTCCTGCTTTGGCTGACAAGACTAGAGAGATAACTGTCCCTCCTCAGCTGTTGGCTTCCCAACAACTGCAAAGGGGGCTTTGAGCAGTGTTGTTTGGTTTCTCCTCCAAGGGCACATTGCTCTATCAGCAGAAGGTACTCTGATGTTATGAGAGCTGGAGTACAAACCCGAAGAGGTTAAGATAACTAAATACAAATGGAGTTTATGCAGTGTTAAGGCTGTGTGCACTGGGTTCATGTCTGTATTGAAGTAGTGTTTGAATTGCTCTTGATAATTCTGGTCTGAACTAGGGATGTGCTGTCTCTGTGCTGCAAACTAAGGGTCAGATGGCTGTGGTGAGTGTCTTAAGGGGCTTCAAATGTTCAGGTGCTGTAGTTAAGGCTTCTCATGAAAAGCAATATCCACCCCCCACTACACACCCACCTTTTATGCTGGGAGAGGGGCTCTGTGATGCACTGATCTTGGCATTAAATATTGCTGTTGTCCTACCCCCACAAACACCCTCCCCTCTGTTGTGCCAGCACAACCGTTACTGGGATAAAGCTGTTAACAGGAACATGGTGAAATGATCCAGGTTAAAAATAAACCCCGTTTTGGGGGGGAGGTTGTAGAAATAAGAGTTATATTTAAACCAGATTGCTGCAGTGATCTGGTAGCCAAGTGGCTGCTCAGGTGGCAGCCTCCAGAATCAGGTTTTGTCCTGAAAAAGAGGGGAAAAAAAGGCAATGGAACAGTGACTCCTTATTTCAGAGGGATTCACCAACATGAGATGTGCTTGAAAGGGGAGTTGTAGAATAAATATCTCACCAGAGAGAGCACATGCCTTCTCCAGATACTACTGTGAGAGGAGCAGCAGGATGTGATTGTTGGATCGAGTCTGACATTTGTCCTTTGATAAATCCAAACCCTTTTCCTGTACAAATCCAAAAAGGAATCGAGGTCTCATCAGATCACTCCTGGGGACGGTTGCAGTCCAGTCATTTGTGTCTGGCTTTATACTGCTTGGATGAAGTTGTTTTGCATATTTGATATTACTCAGGTGCAGGAAAATTTTCTCTCTGATTGCTGGGTGAGCCAGTATCGACTCCATTGTACCCTCCAGCTCTGTGACTGGGGCTGATCATACTTGTGCTGAAACATCTTCCTTGCCTTACGCGGAGCAGTGTGCTCAGCATCCGACCTCGCTGCACCGTGGCCTTCCCTTACACAAGATGTTGTTTTGGTGAGTTTCTTTCAGGCCAGGAGCTGAGTGTGTTACAGCACAGGTTTGGCACAGGCTGTGGTGGGCAGTGACAGTGTGGGATTGTTGATGCCAGCTCTGGCAGCACAGCACACCCCTTGAGGGGTGAAAATGTACGTGGAGATTCGTTTTGCTCTGGGAGTGTGAGGACACAAACTCTGCCACAGCTGAGTTTGAGATGAATGTGTAACATCCAAAACACCCTGTCTAGAAAGACATTTTCCTTTTCCCTTAGATTTGGCATCTACCCTCACTTTGGTTTGGGTTGAGTGGCCAGGAGCAGGTAGCCCCCTCCTTCCATGAGAAGTGAAGGATGTGAGGGTGAAAGAGGGACCACAGACCTGCGTGCTCAAGGGAAGGCACAAACAGGGCTGGAAGGTGCTTTGGCAACCCAGGCTCTGGCTGGACACAGAGATGGGAGCTCAGGGAAACAAATCTGTTGAGAGCTTCAGTAGTAGCTGCTCTGGTCTTATCTGTCTGTTGTGGTGTGAGGATGCTGACTCTCAGAAGTGATCTAGGGAACTGCAGGCGAGTGAGGTTAATAACGTGCTGCCTCAGATGCTGGGTGATCTGTACACAGCAACAAAAGGAATTACCTGTTTCCCATGCTCATGGCTTCCAGGAAATTCTCCATGTATTCTGGGTGCACTCAGTTTGTTCTGCAGTCAACAGAAAAACGGAAATATTATTCCAATTAATATCTATATTTATAGAAGTCAGAGTAAATGAGCACACTGACATACGCTGCTTTTCTAGAAAAAACCCTTTCTGCTTTATGCACAGACACATGAAAGAGCAAACAGTGCAAAACATGAGTGTTGTTAAGCTCCACACAATGTTTACATTGGTCAAAATCCCTCGGGCAGAGAAAAGCTAGCACAGGTTTTTCTTAGGTACTGGACACTTAAGGGTTCTGGGAAAACAGAAACTAAAGAGAAACTCCACGAATTCTTGCTTGTCCTGGTTTTTTGAGTGGCCTGTTGGCTTTATGTGAAAGTTAAATTTAAGGATTAAACCCAAGGGCAGGCAGCAGGTTTAAATGTTAATTTAAAGAGACTGTTTCCAGAGAAAGAAAACAGGAACAGAGCTGTGTTTTTCTGTGCTGTGAAATGTGCCTGTTTTAGAGAGGTTAAAGTCACTGTTAAATGACAAGCTCAAGACTGTCCATTTCCTGCCCTTCCTTTCCCCCAGCACAGCCCATGTCCACACTGGCTCGGTCTGTGGCTCTGCCTGGTGATCTCTCACTTGTGTCCCTGCAAACTCACCTCATCTCACACCTACAGCAGAAAGCTCAGCAAGCAGCAGAACAAGCTTTTGCTAATACACCCCAAGATTTGCAGACAAATATGAAACAGAGAAGATTCCAGCAGCTGGAGTTGGTAGCTAGAGAAAAGGATCTTTGGCCACTGCTGTGGGAAGGAAAAAAAAAAGTGTTTGGAGTGCATCTTCCTCAGTTTCCAGGCTCCAAGACAGCTCCATGGCACGGCATCTCAGGGCTGACTTGAGTTATGGCCCTTAGGAGTGTGTCAGGGGCAGAGTCACAGCTTGTCACTCTCAGGGGTGAGCTTGAGGTCACTACTCCGAGTTAGAATCACAGCTTTTCCGGCATTAGCGGGGGAAACACGGCTTGGACTTCTAATCTTATGAAGAACAGCTCTGCCTCTTTCTTAAATAAACTCTTGAGCACCATAATCTGCTTACTGGAATGAGGCCTCTGTTGTTTCTGTTCTTAAATGCTACCCAAGGAACCAGTTGCAGCCTGACCTCTCGGGCGCAGCAGAGCTGTGGGGTTCCCTTGTGCTTCGGGTTAGGTTTGGCAGGTGAGTGAGATCCTGGGAGGATGAGGTGGCTCTCCTGGGCTGGGGGAGTGCTGGAGCACAGTGGTGACACTCCTGGCACACACCTCTGCCTGCTCTGCTTGGGCTGTGCTGTCACAGGAACTGCTGCTGTCTGTTGCTGTCCCTGCTTTGAGGCAGCATTTCCTCCCTTTTCACAGCAAATCTCCCCACTAAGCACGGTGTGAAGTGTCACTGGGAGCAACTGGGGGACACCAGCCACTAAGAGCACCAGAGTGCCATGTAGTCTTAGCAGTGGGGTGGGTCTCCTCTTCCTTTATGGGTGGTTTGTCCGAGGGAAGGCCTCTCTGGGTTACACAGATGGATTTTCCTAAGGAGGGAAGCAGCCTCGCTCCATCACCCAGGGCCTGGTGCTGAATCCACACAGTGGGTCTGCAGTGGTCAAGCTCAGGGGAACAGTCTTGTCTTCTGACTGCATGTACAGCACAGGAGCCTTTCACCCTTCTCACTAGCACAAGGAGCCAGGACATGATTTATGTGACTTGTGCTGCATCCTTGCCTGTGCATTGCACAAACCTGAGGTGAAGTAGTTCACACCCATTCTTCAAAGCTGGCAAAGATTTATGCTGCCCCATGAACACTTGGCACTGTTGAACACAGAGCCTGTTGCATTGCTAAGAAAAAACAGCTCAAAGAGAAAGGGCTGTCATGGAGACTGTAATACAAGGCCCTGCTTCCTCCTGACATCTTTCATGGAGCCCCAGGCTGGCATGTGTGGTGCTTTGCATGGGCAAAGGCCAGTTTGGGCAGAGGGGTTTCCATGTTGCCTTTGGTTTTCCAGCAGGACAATGAGTTGTGGTGAGCTCTAGGGAGCAAACTGCATGTGGAGAAGTGGGGTATAGGAGAAGTGAGCTCTCTGTTTAGCACCTGAGGGTTTGCTTGGTCCTCTCTCTTGGCTTCAGCTAGATAAAGGCATCAACTTCTAATGAATTTGATTCTTTTCTTGTAAACTCATAGTTTCTGGTAATAGCCCTTGTCAGATGGGGAGAAGGAACATTGAGTTGCACCTCAGCCAGAAAAAGTGTGAACCCATTTTTCTTTTACCACCATTGTTCCTTCCAGCTTGGCTTTACCAACATCTGAAAAATTGCTTTTCCTCTCTCTGAATGCATAACTGGTTATTTATACACAAACCATAGAGCATTTACTGGGCATACCTGACCTAGAAAAAAAGATTAGTCAAGAACTGTCCTACCAGATGTGAGCGTCAGTCACCATGCAACCTCCATATCATTTATAAGGTATTAAATTACAAAATAATGAATCTTTTCAGTTAACATTCTGGCACATGATGACGGTATTACATTTTATGTGAGAATATTGACCACAGCTCTTGCCCTATAAAACTGCAAACAGAAATCTGTAAGCGTTGGCACTAGTTTCTCTTGGAAAAAGACACCCATTATGCTCGGATTACAGTTAAGCTGTGTATGCAGAGCCTGGAGCCTGTCCAGTCGCACGCAGTTCTTTCCCCCCTCTCTTTTAACATTTCCTTAAGAAGGCTAGACAGTGGTTTCTAGGTTAGATTATTTTTTTCCCCTTGGATTTAACTAGAGGAAGGTCTGCGGAGCGCAGAGTAAAAGGTCTTCCAGGATTCTTGCAAGCAAAATATTCCCCTAGGCCAAACTCTGCTCTCGCTCACCCTGGAGCTGCTGAGCAGCCACCACACCTGTAACTGCCCTGTCCCACGAAGCTCCTGAACCCCATATAATTTGGGAATCTCATCTTTGCTCTTCCTGGGGCAAGAAGCAGCTTTAAAGTCAGACTTACAAGCTGGCAATATAAGGTTGGCTGTTGCCATCGAGCTGCTCTGTGAGTTTCTAGTCTCTGTGAACCTGAAATAGAATCCTAGACTAGCTAGAGTTGGAAGGGACTCCCAGAGGTCATCTAGTCCAACCCCCCTGCAAGAAGCAGGGACACCCCCAACTTCATCAGCTTGCTCAGGGCCTCATCCAACCTGGCCTTGAACGTCTCCAGGGGCATCCACCACCTCCCTGGGCAACCTGTTCCAGTGCTCCACCACTCTTACAGTAAAGAACCTTTTCCTAATATCCAATCTAAACCTACCTCCCTCTATTTTGAAATAATAAGAGGGTTTTGCCTTGGAGAAGGACACTTGTTCATGTACCATATATTTTTCTAGCAAATAGGGAGAGGGTTTATAATGCACCCTCAGCTTTGTAGTGAATAATCCTCTCCACTCGCCTTCCTTCTATCTCCCATCCCTAAAAAGGACTTGTCTGATGAAGTGTGATTTTTATCAACCAATTCAGGGTAGTGCAGTGGAAGAGGGGTACCCCACCACTCACACAGCTCAGGATGTGTCAGACCTTCAATGGTTTCATCACCCCCTCTTCGTCACTTGACAGCGCTGCGGTGTCGGGGTGGTTTGCTGCACACAGGAAAACCCTGACTGCGACGAGGCCTGTGAAATCCCTCTTGGCTGGCTCTGAGTTTTGATCTCAAGTCATGGCAACAGCTTCTCTGAAATACATTTTATGGCAAGTGTTGAAACAGGCTCATCAGCCAAGGGAAATAGGAACTTTGAGAAGTGCTCTGAGCGGTTCAGTGCAGACCTGTGTGGGAAGGGAAGGGGCACGGTGCTGGCTTCTGCTTTGCCTGCTGTTGAATGGCAAACTCGTCCCAGGGATGTCTGTGCCCTTGGCCTGCCACATCCATCTTGTGCCACCAGCTAGTCTGAATGACCTGTCCTTGTTTGCATGTTTGGTTTCTGTTCCTAAGAGAGAGCAAGCTGAATGTACAGTGAAAACCTCCCAGGCCAGTCTTGTCTGCAAGTTCCTAGTAAATAGAACCGTAACTGAAACCTGAGGTACAACAGTTTGGCCTCTCTCATGCTCATACTGACTTGATCACATACTTTCCTCACTGAAAGCCAGAGGCACTAGGCAAGTAACAGTCATTTTAGGGCTAAAACAGCATGATCTCTGAGGTCTGTTGTAGCCTTGGTAAGCAACTGACTTTTATATTCAAAGTGAATGCAATGCTGAACAAATACTCCCTTCAAAGCGTGACATTTTTTGCAACTGAGTTCTTTCCACACTTTAAAAACCTGTGATTGCTTTAAGTAGGGGTCACATCTGATGCATAGCTCTCAGTAGCTCATGAGGCTTGATCTGAGAGACTTAGGATAAAGAGTTGAGTGAAAAACATCTGTTCAGTGAATACCTTGTCTGGTTTGGGGGTTTTTGGGCAACGTGGTCCTAGAAGTAGCTTTATGCTGTCGTGTGGAAAGCGTAAGTTAGTGATTTAACAAGTTGTAACTTCATACTCTTTCAGGTTATGTTGTTTTTCTCATTTAAGTGTCTTATGGTTAAGAATGAATCAGCCTGTCACAGCTCCAAATATGAGAGAGTGGTTGAAGAAACGAGCTGTCTAGGAAACACATACACAGAGTTCCCTTTCAGTGCATCCATAGAACTGTATACAAGGGAATGCAGCATATGTAATGAATTAATTGAGACCCAGAAAGCATTGCTGTAACTAAGAAACGTGGCTAATTTGCTTTTCTTTTGGTGTTACTGTGAGACCCTCTGGTTTAATTAGTTGACTTCAGCAAAACCCAGCAAGCAACCCAACAAGTGATGTTGGGTTGATTAGGTGCTCTGACACCAGTGAGATGAGCACCCTGTGGTCCTTCAGCTGCACACATTTCTGCAGGAGAGATCTGCCCCTGCCAGAGCTCTGGGCTTTCAGGCCCTATTTCAGCTGATTTCAGAGCCTAACCCTTACCAGAAATAGTCACATCTTGCAGGACATAAAAATCCAGGTGTAGCAGAGCAGTGATGTGCTCTTTACTTCTCCCCAGAGCTGGCATTCAAAATGAAAGGCAGTTTAATCTGCCTTTGAGTGAATCAGTTTTATGAACTAGCTTCCCTCTTATTCTCCTATCTCCAAGCAACTCTTTTGCCTCTTTTCAAGATGATTGTTTATGCTTCAAACCTCTCCATACCATAAATTCATCACTGCCTGTATGTAGAAAGCACAGGATGTATACTCTTGCAGTGAAAGAAGGAAAAGCCATAAACTTTTATTATGCCTTTTTAAGCAAACATACATATTGTGTGACGTTATTGAGTTAACATATGATGATGCATCTCCAGAGGGCATGAAATGCTGGCAGATATCTCTAAGAAAAATCAATCTATTTCCCAACTGGTCCCACATCAACTGCTGGGGTGTGAGGGGGTGAATGCCAAATGTTGGCATTTTCAGATTAAAGCAGCTGCTCTGCTCCCCCTTAGCTGGCACACAGGTTGTTACCTATCCACAATCTCCAAAGGGAGATCCATTGGGATTTTTAGTGTTCACCTGTCGCATCTGATGGGACCATCCCAGTGTAAGGGTTTGTCCACCTGTGTAATTACTCCCCAGCAATGCTTCTCCATTGACACCACATGTGAACCCACATACTCTCAAGCAACTGTTTCCCGAACGGTGTTGACCAGAAGTTAATGGGGGACAATTCCCTGTGTAAACATCTCACTAGAAATGTGATTCAGATGTTGGGTCTCCTCCATTCGTGATAGCCTGGTCACTTATTTCATCCTGTGGTGCTGGTAGTGCAGTCTTTGTTAGGGGTGTCTCAGTCTTGAACAGAGAGTCCATTTTTATCTGGGTTTTGAGGTTGAACGACTTCTGGAAGGATTCTGACGTGAAGTAATAGATGAAGGGGTCAAAGCAGCAGTTCATGGTTGCAATGCACAGTGTGATTGGGTACATTGTCCTCGCAAACCTCTCCAAGGAGCAATTGGCTATGGCCTGGGAGCGCACGAGCGCGTACAGGAAGAGGATGGAGTTGTAAGGCACAAAGCAGACGACAAAAATGGCCACGTGCACGATGATCATTTTCAGTACTTTCTCTTTGTTTGTCCCGATCTGGGACAAGGTGGCGGGCTTCCGGAGAGTCCTGAGCACCAGAGAAGAGCACGTGAGGTTGAGCAGCAAAGGGATTATGAATCCCACCACTTCAATAAATATCGTGATCTTGGACAGGTAGGTTTTCCAGATGCGTTTGGAAAACCCTTCGAAACAGGTTGTGCTGCTGTTGGAAATGTTGGTTGTGGAGAACAGCGAAGCTGAAATTCCACCGCTGAGGACCAGTATCCAAACCCCAGCACAGACTATGGCAGAATTTCTCCTGGTCCTAATGGTGCGAGATCGGAAGGGGTAAACGATGGCGAGGAAACGGTCGACGCTGATGCAGGTGAGGAACAGCATGCTCCCGTAGATGTTCGTGAGAAATGCTGTGCCAGAGATCTTGCACAGGCTGTCTCCAAAAGGCCAATGCCTGTTGAAGTTGTAAAAGATCTTGAAAGGCAAAGTGAACACAAAGAGCAAATCCGAAACGGCCAGGTTGGTCATGAAGATGGCGGTTTCGCTTCGCATTTTCATCCGGAAGCAGAAAACAAAGAGGGAGGCGCAGTTAGTGATGAGACCGAGGATGAAGACCACGCTGTACACGGCTCCATACAAGTTGTACTTAAAGGAATCATCTGTCAAACAGGTATGATTGTTGCTGTGGTTTCCCATGCCAAGTTTGGGACGTGCTTCCAAGGAACTCCAAAGTCTACTTCAGGGACATCCATAAAACCAGGCCGCGATCTCTTCCCGTCCTGAAGAAACGCATCCCAGGAAGGTTGCTTGACACCTTGCTACCACGGCTCAGTCACGAGTCCTTTCATCCTAAAGGACAGAGAAATAGAAGCCATCAGTTTTGCAACCTGCCATCACCTAATGTG
This sequence comes from Heliornis fulica, assembly GCA_013399135.1. NCBI lineage: Eukaryota > Metazoa > Chordata > Aves > Gruiformes > Heliornithidae > Heliornis > Heliornis fulica. The sequence goes on along the minus strand of VXBZ01006175.1, from coordinate 149,379 downwards.
ACTGTGCAAGCAGACATGTGCTCTTTCTTTTCCAAGCAAGACTTGTAAATCCACAAGGGATCCTTTCTAGACTCCATAATTATTGGGGTTTTCCAAAGTTGAACACAGCAGTTACAGTACCCAGCCTTTCCTTCCCCCATCACTCCTTCAACCTCATATTGCTAATTCCAACTTTCCACCTGGAAAGTTTTTTCTTTCAAATCTGAGGTGGAATTGGCCCGGTGTGTTTGGAAAGAAATTAAATCATCGACTCACAACAGTGCCCAGGTATAGAATCAACAATCCAAAGGGCTCCCCTAAACTTGTAACAAGAGGAGAAAGAAGCTGACAGTTTTAGTGTTTGCCCTGAGCTGTGCAGCAATGAAAGGTTTATGCTTTTTCAACCTTTTGGATGCAAAAGGATGACTAAAACCCCAAACCTACGTTAACAAAGCACTGCTTTGCCTTTTTTCTGCTTGAATACAGGAGCATCCTCGCACAAGTGAAAACCTGAAATGCTGCAATTCAGAAATGCAATTCCAGTACTGTCTCGAGGCTCCTTTGTGCCACTCTGAGTATTGTTTTCAGGCCTGTGGGGTTGAGCAGTTGGGAAGTCTTCCTCGTTGGAGTGAGGAGGGTTTGTGTGTCACAGTGCTGGCAGGGCAGCCTGTAGGTCTTGGAAACGCAGAGCAAAGTTACTAAGACAACTAAGGGAGAGACCTTTGCCTTGTAAAACACAGCAAGCCAAATAAGAAATGAAGTTTGTAATCTTCTTGTAATCTAAGAAACATCCTAGCAGCTACAACTATGGAGTAATTCAGAGAGATGAAACCCTTGTGGAGCATAGGATCCCTTCCAGAAAGTGATCTTGGACACTAAGTGGCAACAGCAAACGTGCAACTGATCAAGCTTGTGTTAAAGGTTGGAATGGCAACGTGTAAACAAACAAACTGGGGGAGGCAAGCACGGAATCGAGAAAACTTGGGATGCAAACTGACCTGATTTCTTAAAATCAAATGCTTTCCATATGTTTTCCTACTGGAAAAGTTCTTGCTTAGAGTCGTTCTTGCACGCAGGCTGTCAGGGGGAGCTGGTAAAAGGTCAAGTGTTGTGAAAGATATAAGAGCCACAGCTTTGGGAGGTGGGAGTTCTGCCCTCACCAGGGGGTGCCTGGGCTGCTGCAGGCTTTGCAAACACCAGCTCTGTGACCTGGAGAGCCAGCACTGCGCCTTTGCACCTGACCTGAAGCAAAATAGCAGGAAGGGAGGATCCCCAGATCTCACATCTCAAAACACAACTTCATAATGAGCCAAACCTTTTGGCATCCTGAGGGAAGACTTGGAACTATTAGGGGTCTGCTGGCAGCAGAGGGTCCTGACAGCAGGTCGGTGATTTGTGCTGCTGGTGTGATAGCTGTGCATGCCTTGAACTGCCAGAATCCCCTGGGATTTTCATAGGTGGCTTTGGTACATGCTCTTCACCCAATTTTATAGCTTCTTCCCTCATTTTCATGGCATGTTGCACTATGCCATTGTCGATGATATTCTGCATTAGCAGATGTTGAAGACAGAAGTGTCTTATCTGAGGGCTGATGACAGCACAGCAATGACAGTGGAGACCAAAGCCCATGCTGGGGCTCCAGGGCACATGTAAGCTGACACTTCATTGTACAAACTGTGCAGGGCTTTGGGGACAGACAGGGGGGAACAGGCTGTGCAGGGGGGCAAACCATTCCTTGCACCCCTGTGTGCTTTTGCAGTCATCTTGGTATTTTTTCTACTAAATTAATGGCTAAATGAACTGTATTGTCAAATGACTTAAAGAAGATCCCAATCATTTAAACCTGTGCACAAGACAGTAGAAAAGTTTCAAAGGGGCACGTTCTTTGAAGACATGCTAGTCTAAATACACAAACCCACAAGTTGAAGGGCTTTTGAGCAAGTTGGGTTCAGAAGCACACATAAGCTCTAAAAGGAATAGCTGTGCCTCTTGGCTTCACCCTCAGCCTAATGCATTAAATTTTTGGCTTGGAAGTCCCTTTCAGTAAAGAAAGAGACTGCATGTTATCTCCATCAGGAGCAGTTTTGTTTACACTGGAATGTAACCTCCTTAAGCAGATCCTTGTCTTCTGCAGCATGTAAAAAACAGGTGTGCCAGACTCTCCTGGTCCAGGCTTTGTGCCTGGGTCCTAACTGGGAAGGTTTGAGAAGGACTGGGTGTCCTTCAAAACCTTACAGAGCCACATGTCCAGGAGATTGATGAAAACCCTGCTTCCCACTGGATTTTGGCTCTTCCTCAGAAACACAACCTGGCACAGCAGGTTTGAAAGGCAGGTTTGAAACGCTCACCCTTACAACTGACATTCTGGCTGTTGCCAGCAGCCTGACCCAGATACTCATAACACAGAGGAAAGATGCTCCATCACTTGATTCTTTTTTCCCTGCTCCCCATCAAACAGCCACGGGGTGAAATACCAGTTTTTCTGGTGGGGAAGTCTGTGGGAATTGCTGCCAGCGATTGTCTAGCAGTTAAGAATCTTTAAAATATAGTCCTGTGTTGTTTACCCATCTAACACTGGGGTGTTTAAACAAGCTGACAAGCTGCTTTGAAACTCAGTCACATGGTTTAAATGTTACAGATTTAGGTTTCTGAACATACGATTCACTTTCCTTCCTTTTTGCCCAAGATCAAAGGAGCAGGATGCTCTTCACATACACCCTGTTCACGGCTGCTGCCTTGCTGGGGGAACACACATTAGCAGTACGTTTGAAAATGCTGAATTAAGTGACTATAAAAGCACTTTACTGGTGTTTTTCAGGCAGGACAAAACTTTAAATCCTGTATCTGGAATGGGGGGGGTGTCTCTAGCTGCTGTCAGAAGTGCTACTGTGAGGGAATAACCAGCCTGATTAACAGGGTGATACTGAGACAGCTCTCTTGTAGAGGGGATGGTACTAACAAGCCTCCTGCAGCTGTCACACACCCCTGGAGCCCTCTGAGGGGTGGAGTGGGGTTCAGCAGAGTGGCTGGCAGGGTTTGCTTTTGGATTTTATCCTCCTGGCACCCCAAGAAATCTTCAAAACAGCTAGTTAGCAGCTTAATTGGGACCGAGAATTTGTTAGTACAGGTGAAAAGCGGAGTTGGAAATCGGATCCTGTAGTTCAGAGCTCTTTCTCTCTGCTTCATACATCCCTGTTCTGCACAAGTCCATCAAACAGAGGTCAGAATCAGAGTGTGAGGTTTGGGACTGGCAGTTTTTCACCTTCATGTTTTCTTTTTCTCATATGAGATGAAGATGAGTAACATTATGGGTCTGAGCACGTCAGACATCCTGTGCATTCATTTAATTAGCTGCAAAGCCTCTTCTCATGAGGTCTGATACAGACCAAACATTTAAAACCTCTCACATACAAAGGATCTCCTTCTAGGTTATCACTACATGTACTTAGGTTATCTCTAAATCTTGAGACACAAAGGTTTCTTGGGCACAGGAGCTGAAAGCTGACAGATCAAAAGGTGGGGTCCTGTGTTTGGGGCTTCTATGGGGGTTGTTCAGAAACCAGAACGTGTCTAGGTTATAGCAGCACTTACTGTGTTTTGATATGGTCTCAGACCCTGACCTGGGAAATAAATCAGCATTTTCCTTGGGCACAGCATGCACTCTATGCCTTCTCAGGACAAGAACTACATTTGTTAGAGGGTTTCCACTTCCCTCTTACCCACCCAGTGGGTACAAAGATCGTATGATGTGTAACTTGCCCCCTCCACTGAGCTCAGTGTTCTGGCTTTACAACCACAAATTCTATTCTTCAATTACTGGGTTTTGTTCCCCCCCCCCTTCATTCCATTTCAATTATGCAGAAGGCTCAAATAGGGTTTTTTGGGGGAGATGAGGAGCTGTTTGAGGGGTTTTTTTTTAAGATTTTTGCACAGATGATAATTGTGCATAAAGCTACAAGCCTTGGGACCTTCCAGACTGAGTCCTACAGGCAAGGTTAAGGTACACTGCCACTGTTTGAATGTGGATTTAAGAGATAAGCAAGAAGCTTTTTCTCCCTGAGAAAGCAAACATTCCTGACAACACTATGGCAGTGCTAATGAGGAATGGAAACACCACCAAGCCATCGTTCCCAGAGGCTTCCCAGCGTTCACCTGAAAGCCACAAAACATGAATTGAAAGAAAGCAAAGCAGCGAGGGAGAGCACAACCGTCTCACCACCAACTTCCCCCCTGCTTTGCCGCCCTAGCGATGCCTCAGTGCCTGTGACAGGGTTCCCACTTGCTTTCTCTTTTCAGCCCAAGTTTCACTAGTTGGTTTTGATTGTAGAGAATTTAGTAGTGTTACCCCAAAGCAGTTTTAAGAGCAAACCTCTGGTTTGAGGGACTGGTTGCTGGCTTTTCCCTTTTTGAAGCTGCCAGGTGCTGGCAGCGTGGGCTCAGGGAACGCTGTACCTGCCCCTGCAGGTGTTCTGGACCAGCAGGGAGGTGGCTGGCCATGGAAATGGCTTGGGACACCAGTTTGGGGGTGGCTTTTCGTCTGCAGGGTTTGGCCTAAGGAAGGTTGTTCCCTGGTGTGGTTGAGAAGGGGACTGGCTGGGATTAGGCAGTGGGAACCGAAGCAGCTGCCTGTAAACAAAGCACTATTGACTATATGAAGTGATGGGAAGTAGAACTGCTTTAATCTCTTTCATTTACTAATCCTAAGTGATGTATTTGAGAACAGTAGGAGAGAAGTAGACAGAAGTGTGACTTTGAAGTCCAGCAAAGGTTTCTGTAGCTTCAAAGAGCCATTCTTCCCCAAGGTCCATCCGAGTGAATGCCTGGCCCTATGCTGGGGGCAAGGGGGACCTTTTCTGATGCTCAGCATAAAAGGCAGACAGGCTCTTATTCATGGCTTTGACACTTATTGTGCCATCAGTCCCCTCCTCCCCAGGAGGGAGCGGGAGCATAGTGACCAGCACCTGGTGCACAGGTGAGATCTGGAGTTGTTCATGATGGTTTCAGTCAGGTTTCACCATCTGCTCTTCAAATCTTCTTTAATAGAAGTAAAATAAAACGTGGGGGCCCATGGGGCATTTCCCTTTGCTCGGGCACTAAAGTCATCCCAGGGACCCTCTGGATTAGGTGGGATTGTGCCGGCCATTCTCTTCCTCCCTGGCTTTGTCTCTCCAGGATCCTCCCGGACCCTCCAAGTTCAACAGCCACTTTCTGTTGCCTGGAAATCAGGGAATGAATTGCAGCAGGACCCCGATTTTATTTTTCTCCTAGCCGGAGGAGTGGGGAAGTGGAAACCTGAGCCATCAACCCTAATCCTAACGCACCACCACCACCACCCCCTTTTTTAATTGCTCAGCACTGTTGTCTCCTAACTGTCCTCTGAGACTCACAAAGCATTTCCTGCTCATGGTGACTTCTCTGTGCTGTATCTGTTTTGTATTGAGCTAATTAAAATGTTTCCTTCTGAAGAGAATACTGAGCTGACTTACCCCATATTCAGACACTGATCCTCAGGGCATGACTCTCTCTTTGTTTTCACTGAGAATGTCTCTCTCCATTTACATCACCCCTTTAACCCTTCACGCTCTGGCCAGCCCCAGCCACTACAGCCCAGAAACGGTGACATTCCCCCCAAACTCCCCAGCAAAGTTTGTTATTTTACTCTTGCAAGAGGAAACTTTTTTTTTTTCTTCCCTTGCAAAGGATCCTCATCCTGGTGATGGAGACCCCTGGGAATGCTGCTTTTCCTGACCCTTTAGAGTCACACTCAGGCAGCATCACTTTATGACATCACTAGATGTGATAGAAATCACAGTAAGAGAAAACTTAGATGCAAAGAAAACGCTGATGAACTGATGAAGTGCAGACTTGTGCTGTCTGACCCAGTACTTGAAGGTTTGCAGGTTGTTTTCACCCAGTAGAGGTTGGTGATGGAGGTAGCTGTGTCTTTGATGTAGCCCTGTTTATTTACAAAGTGTGGTTAAGAAAAAAAAATAAAAAATAAAAAAAATAAGAGAGTCCTGTTCTCCCAAACCACTGGGGAATCCAACAACAGGACCCGACTTCTTTGCTTACAGCTCCAAAACCCTTTCCAGTCAGGGTCCTGCCCAAAAAGCTTCCTTTCTTTGCTTTCTCTGACACAATTTCCAGTGGTTCCTTGGTGACTGCTTGACTTTTTGGCTCCTTGTTGCCTTTCCTCGGCTCCTGCAGCCGCATGAAGCCCCCTTTCACCCGAGCCTGACCGCTCTCGCCCTGCGCCCGCTCCTCTGCAGTCCCTCTGCTGAAGCTGCAGAGCTGAACTTTCACCTCTGTTTATCCAAAAATTATAAGCTTCCCCCCCGCCCCCTCCCTGCGACTTGCATATATTAGCACCACCAAGCTTCCCCCCAGCTGCCAGCGCCTCACAAACCCCCATTTCAGTTCTGCGAGCTGGACTGGGTGCGAGGAGGTGCGGCCGGTTTCCTTGCGGGTGCTGAGCACAGAGGGCAATCTGTGCTCTGCTCAGGACCCTCAGGAATCTGTGCCCTGTGCTTATTTACTGCCAGGAGCTGAAAAAAAATAAGGCTTTGTTCTCTCAAATGGCATTAATCTGGAGGTGGGGGTGTGGGGGGGAAGTTTTCAGAACTCTCTTGTGGCAGCAGCATTGTCTGGGTGGGAATTGTCAGTCTTTAGGGTCATTTGCTCCAGTGGTCTGGGCTCTGAGTGCTGGAGACCCCCCAGAGCTGCTGGGCTCCCTGTCCTCCTTGGTGGGTGTTTCTCAGCAAAAAACCTTTGCTGACTTTATGGGGTGACTGGAGTTTTCATGTCATCTCCCTCACCTCCACCCCTGGGGAAAAATATGAAGGTCTTGAGTTATATTTAGTGATGAAAGTACCAAAAGGATGCCCGAGGAGGCAGAGCACACAGCCACACAGCTCCTCAGCAAGGGCTACAGAGGGGAAATTTGCACTAATGTATTAAAATAAATAATAAATGACTGTGCAGTGGAAATATATCCAATCTCAGGCAGTGATGTTTCTGTAGTGGGTTCTTAGAAATCAGGTTTCTAATGTTGAGAGAAGGGGGATGATGCTTTGGCTTTGCAAGGGATGCTGCTGTTACTGCTAAATGTGGTAATTTCCATTCACCACATAACTAGCAAATGCATTCTGAGGTGGAAGATGCTGCTTTATCTGCAGGCTCCAGAAATTAAAATGGACTATGATTAGGTGAAAGAGCTTCCATTGTGGCTATCTATTTACAGGCAGAGTAGGCACTCAAAGCTCGTGTTACAGGCAGAAAAAGCAATCTGCCCTGTTGCTAGCCTGCATCTTTGTCTCAGGGCTTAGGGACTGATGAATGTCCCTCGATTTCACTTGCCAACGTTAAGAGACTTTGCTTTTCATACAAAACCAGACTAAACTGTTCCAAATAATTCCGAAAACTTTCCTCGTAGCTGGGGTCAGCTCAGGCTAGTTTGGCTCCGAAGTGCAGTGGATCTTTGCCCCATTTATGGGATTGAACTGGGAAGATGGTGCATTAGAGGAAGTCTTGCAGAGCCACTGCCTGTTCTCCTGAATAAAGAGCTCCTCTTTTCAAGGAGAGAATTTGCCTTTGTGAAAGGTGGTGGCTCCCCTGCCCTGAGACTAAATCGGATCCTTATTTACGGAGGAGGAGCAACGTGGGAAGGAGCAGAGTGACTCTCTGCACGCACACTTGACCTGGAAAGACCTATTGAGGCTGGATGTGTGCTCCAGGAGCCATCCTCCCCCACCCCAGGACGGCTCACCGGCAGCTCATCCATGATCAATGTTGAGGATCACCACATCATGGTGGGACCCTACACACCTGGCCAGCGCCACACAGACGTCGGTAAACAGCCCTGACACTCCAATATGCTTTAACCAGAGTGAGCCACAACCTGCCCAGATCCATCCCAGACACCAGCACAAACACGGCTGCGAGCGGCCAGGACCAGGATAACCGAGTGGCTTTGCCATGTACTGCTGTCCTGAGGGACCACCCTGCTCCAGAAGTAACACAGCGCACCCTCGCCCCCAGGTTTGGGTAAAACAGCCTTAATTCCAGCTCTTGTGCTCCAGGCACCAGGGCACAGGCCAGGGAAAGGCGACCATCTTACAGCTGGGAGCGCATCCTCTCCCTGGCACAAGCTGCAGCGCTGGGACACAGCCACTGTTCCCATCTCTGTGTCTCAGAAAACCGGGAGACGCAGGTTTCCAAGGGTTGGGGTTTTTTTCCCCATTACAAAAGTCTGAATGAAAGAGAGTGAGTAGTTGTGCTCAGGCATTATCTGTGTTTTCCTAGGAGCTCAGCTTCCCACTGCAGAATTGAAAGACCCTGGGTTTTTTTGTCAACTGACATAACCCCAGCTGAGGAGCAGTCTCGTTTTAATCCCACAGGATCCAAGCAAAACGTAGGTTTAGCCCCCACCCTCCCTTCCTCCCTCCCATGTTTTTGAGGACTGTCTTTAAAACTGCAGAGGCTTTGACCACCCCTAAAGTACCAGGGTTGGTTTCCTGCCTGTTTGATTTTGGATTTCGGAATGCCGGGAAGGGAAAGACGATGGAAAAGTGCTATGGGGGGTGGGATTTTCCTTATCACCGACCTGTGAACTTTGCACTTCCCATCCTCTGCCTTTTACTGTTCTGGTCATGTAAGAGAGTGACACAAAAACACACGATTGTCTCATCTCAAACCAGGACTAAGGAGCGTCATTAAAACCCCCAAACTTCTCTTGCAAATTCTTCTGCACTGGGTTTATTTTGTATAAACCCCGTTTCTTCCAATCAGCTGCATCTTCAGCTTAAGTATGTTGTTCATTGTTTGTTTTACTTCTGACAGCAGTTTTCTGCTTAAAGCTGCGTTTGAATATTTTCTCTTTTTTTTTTCATGGAATTTTGCCACTGAACTTAAAAGGAGTGGATTATAGCCGTACATGAAAGCCAATTTTAAAGTACAACTTAATTCTTAAGATAGTAGGTATTCACGTTATGTGAAACTGAAAGCATGTATCATTGCAAGCTAAAAGTCTAAATTTATGCCACATTTGTACACAACCCTTTCTTAAGCTTATATCACAGTGCCTTTATGACAATGGCTTCAAGTGCTAAGAAAAAAACCCAACCCAAAACAAACCTTAACCAAGGGATATTTTTCACAGAACAAAGGATCCGTTTCACAAAAGAAACGACAGGGACAGACAAGTCTTTAACTTGTCATCGTGACAAAACGAGCACAACGATGTACCCGCTGCAGCAGCGCGGAGGGGGCAGCCCCCCACCCCAATGGCTTTCCAAAAACTTGGAGCTCCAAAAACTTGGAGCTCGTCTTTCTCACTTTAAACAGAAACATTCTCCTCCCCCACCCCAGCCAGAGAGCAGCTCGAGTGAGAGCGATGGGAGCTGCCGGCACAGAAAGACCATCGCCGGTCTCCATCCAAACGTGCAACCCCAGCCCATCCCCGGCCACTCTGACCCCGCAGATTTGTCCGAGCCGTCAGTTTTTCCGAAAAGTCCCCTCGAGTCCTTCCCCAGCCATCCCCAGACCTGACCTTCAACCTGCACGCGTTTCTCCTGGCTTCAGGAGCCAAGAGAAGCGGGAACTTACCAGGGTAGGGTGGCCAGGGCAGAGCTCACCGGGCCCGGAGCCCCCCGAGAGCCCCCCGTTCTCCCATCCCTGTGCGTGGAAAGCCGGGCAGTCCCGCGTGGAAGATCTGCGTGTTCCGAGTTTCAAAAAGTTGACCGGTTCATCTTGAAAAACCAAAAAAAAACCACCCCAAAAAAACAGCCAGCCAAACAAAAAGACCCCCAAAAAACCCCACCCCAACCTAAAAGCAGCCGGCAGCCGTCCGCCTTCCTTTGTTCGGGGAGGAAACCCAGCGACTGGACGCTGCAGCCATCGCGCCTTGGGAAACGGGACCCGATGTCTGGGCAGGGGCTGGGGGAGCCCTTGGGGGTCTCGCTAGGAAACGCTTTCCATTGGGTAGGGATGTGTTACTGGTGCCGGAGCCCGCCCTGCGCCGGGTCCCTCTCGCAGGGCTGGATGCCCTTCCCCGGCATTGCCCAGCCCAGTGCAAGGGCAGCCCCGCGATGGGCAACGGGACTTCCCGAGCAAGTAGCCAACGGGGCCAGCCTGCGAGAGAGGGTCTCTCCCCGCCGGGATGGCAACGAGCGGGGCGAAAAAACTCTTGAAATCTCGGGATTTGCCTTTCCACGGCTGTAATTGGGTTTTTTTTTACTTTTTTTTTCTTGCCAATTAAAAAAGTGGGGGAGGGGCTGGGGGTGGAGCTGGGAATCGGGCAAGCATTGGGTAAGCCTGGGAAGCTGCAAAGCAGAGCTGGCTATGAAACATCTTTCTGAACAGATTTAGAAATGGGGTTGTATTTCAGGTTGGGGGGTGTTTGGGGTTTTGTTGGGTTTGGTT
>VXBZ01006175.1:112534-138889 GCA_013399135.1 Heliornis fulica | reverse complement strand
TGTCCCCGACCAGTTCGCTCTGAACACCCAGAGCTCCCCCTGGAAATCCTGTAGGCTCCGAAAACGTTGAGGGGGTGTAATTAGAAATACTCCAGGGTGCTGCTTTTGCCTGCACCGCTCAGCCGGGGAGCTGCCGCCGCCGCTCCGTGACTGTCCCCCCAGCACAGCCACCAGCCAAAAGCTTTTATTTTTATCTCTTACCTTTAGTATCAGTCCTTCGCCTTGGGAAAAGGATCTTCTGGCAGCAGGAGTGGTGCAGCCGGCGGCTTATTGGCCTCAGCCTGTTGGTGCCGGGGAGCAGCTGGTGCCACTTTTATGTCCCTTTCAGCCCTCTCCAGTTCCATAGGTTTGAGATCCCGAGTCCGCGTCCAAAGCCCAACCTCCCACCTAACGTGTCTCGCTGGCGTTGTGTTTGTCTCTCCTCTTCCTCCGCTCTTCCTGGCCCTTCCCACAGGCAGCCCAGGCCAGTGACCAGCTCATGGTGAACCTGGGCGAGTGCTGGTCCTTGGGGCTGCGGCGGTCTCTGCCTCGCCTCTGCAGCACAGCCCGGCTGCCACAGGCTTTTATCCAGGCGATGCAAATAACTTCCTGAATATCTCATGTAACAGCCCAACTCCAGGCTGCAAACCTCATCCTCTGAGGGCTCAAGGTTTCATAAAACATAGACAAACCCGAGCGAGGGTGTGCGTGTGTGTGTGTGTGTGTGAAGGGGGTGTGTGGATTGAAAATGGTGAAGGTGCAGATGTTTCCTGATCCCGGTGGTAAAAGGTCCTTTTTTATTTATTTATTTTTATTTTTGACCTGGTAAAGATGACAGACCGCCTGGGTAAATTGGGAAGGGACAAAGATCCCAGCCGTCACTTCTGTACGAGCCTGGGGGTGAACACGCAGGCTGGGGGAAGGCTCAAGATGTAAAACCCACGCGTGTCGCTGCTAAACTCGCCTGCAGAAATCGGCTTTAGCCCTTGGTGGGGGTTTTCAGGCTGACTGCATGGCAATCCCCATCCCTCGGGTATAACGCCACTGCTTTTCACCCCCCGGGGGCCATTCCTGCGCCAGTGCTCTCAGCCGGACCGATTAAACAACAGGGTGGCATTTGCAACCGCCCTTTTTTAGGGACAGGAGTGTGGCTTGGGTGGCTTGAAGCCTTGGATGGCTGATGCTGATTAGAAGGAGCACACTGAAACCTTTTTGAGATTAGCATCTTGTACTCATCATCCTTCAAAGCTGCCAGTCAGTGGGCAAAACCTTTACAGAGATGCCTGATTCCTCCGCGATGATTAAATGAGGTGCAAATCTTAAAAACAAAAGCAAAACAACTGTGCTTCTTTCAGGCAGAAGGTGGCAATTGTGTCAGCTTTGACACTGTTGGAATCCCACCAGGCAGCTGTACCCCCGTGGGATGTTTGCTTTCTCTCTGGAGTTACTGGTTTGATGGAACACTCCTAACAAAAGTCTTCAGCTGTCGTGAACTTGAAGGGCTCCTGGAAAGTCCCCTTTATAACGGTTCCTCTAACCTCACAGGGGACATGGGATGGTGTTTTGCCCTTTATGGAGCAGATCCTTTGAAACCTTCATCGTGGTGCTGACTTCAACTCCATCCACGGTTGCCATTGGGTCCAAAAGCATCTCTAGTCAGCAGGTTATTGTCACCTGTTTCTTTGGCTTTTCTTTTTTAAAAGAAGCATCTTTTTTTCTGCTAGTTATAGCCAGAACTAGAAGCTGGGTTTATCAGTGATGCTACTCTCCAGCCTCTGGAGATCATTCAAAAAATATAATTCCCCATTTTTCCCCTTATGGGCCACAGAAAGGTTTTGTTATTAATGAGGAAGAAAGATCCCCAGAGCAATATATTCCTGCTCTCCCCTGAGGCACATTTCACAAAGCAACACACACAGGCTTTTACCTTCTCCAGGCCATTTTAAACAGGCCAAATGCTTTGCTATCAATGGACTTGTTTTGTTTTGTTTTTTTAAATAAAATATAAACATTTCCAACAAAGTGCCCTTAACATAGGTTTATTTGCCAAACACAAAAAAAAGGAGGTGGCTGCCTCTCTTCTTGGTTACAGTTACAGGCAAGTGTTTTCTTTAAAATGCAAAAACAATGAACAGGCTCCTCGGCTCTTCATCTCTCCTCTCTGCACAACACATTTGCTGTCCCCACCCTGATCCCATGGTGTTCATCTTAGACTGGGGACAGGGTGGGATTTAGCGAGCTCTCCTTGTTAAAACATTGGCAGCACATCAGTAATCTCTTAAATTATTTTGGAAAACAGGGGAAACTGGACTGTTATCTTATTGGAAACTGAGGCTGCTGAGAAGGCATAACATGTTAAAGCCAAAGTTTTACCCCTGTTTACAGCACTCAGATTTTCTGCTGGGACATAGAAACCCTCCTGATAGGATGTTTCTGCTATGGTTGTGCTTGTCTGATGGGTTAGTGGCCTGGTGGCTTATGGAAAGGGGGAAATTTTCCCTGGATTTCAGACAGGCAGGAATACCTGAATTTCAGGAGGAATTTTGCCCAGAAGACTGGCATATTGCATTTCTGGATGAAGAAAGAGCTGCTGGGGTGAGTCCCAAGGAGCCACAGAGATGATCTGAGGGTGGGAGCATCTCTGCTCTGTACCAGGCTGGGAGAGCTGGGCTGGCTCAGCCTGGAGTAGAGAAGGTTCTTCTGGGGAGAGCTTAGAGCCCCTTCCAGTCCCTCGAGGGGCTCCAGGAGAGCTGGAGAGGGGCTGGTGCCCAGGGCAGGGAGGGCCAGGCCCAGGGCAATGGCCTTCAGCTGCAGGAGGGCAGAGGGAGAGGAGCTGGGGGGCACAAATCCTTCCCAAGGAGGGGGGAGGCCCTGGCACAGGGTGCCCAGAGAAGCTGGGGCTGCTCCTGGCTCCCTGGCAGGGTTCAAGGCCAGGTTGGATGGGGCTTGGGGCACCCTGGGCTGGTAAGGGGTGACCCTGCCCATGGCAGGGGGTGGGACCCAGGGTGTCTGAGGGCTCTGCCCACCCAAACCAGTCTGGAGCTCTGTGTTTCTGTGCTTGAAGATTCCTGAGCAGATGCAGGAGAAGCCTTCAGGAGGTCACTAATGTTTGCTAAGGCCTAATGCTCTGTCAGTGCTTCCATTTGAAATCCTTTTGGAAGAGTTTTATAACAAAGCCATAAGAGATCGCTTTGGGATCGAATGGAAGAGCAAAGCCTTGCTCTGTTTCACAGAATCACAGAACCTCAGGAGCTGGAAGGGACCTCCAAAGATCACCCAGCCCAACCCCCTGCCAGAGCAGAGTCACCACATTAAATCACACAAGAACATATCCAGATTGGTCTTGGATGTCTCCAGAGAAGGAGACTCCACAACCTCTCTGGGCAGCCTGGCCCAGGGCTCCATCACCCTCACAGGGAAAAAAAGGTGAAAAAAAGTGGTGAAAAATTTGGGTTGTCTCCTTTAAATATGGATTTTGAAGGATCTTTTCTAATAATTTTAAATGCTGCAGAAAGATGACAAAAAAGCCCCAAAACTCAAACAAGTGCCCATTGGAATTGGAATCCTTGCAATTTTAAGTCAGATTCTTTTGAGAACCCTGGTTTGTAAATTATCCAACACTTAAAGTTCCATTACTTCCCAGTCCAGCAGGACCTTTTTGCTAATAAATGACAGGATATTTCTTCTCCAAATGTTGAATCAAATCAAACCTTTTGGAGGGCACGGGAAGGTGCTGCTTGTGTCAGCAGAGTGACCGAGTGTCCCGAAAGCCCCGGCTGCTCTTGGTGAGGGAACTTTCTAGTGAGCACAGTCTGCTAAAACACGACATGGCCCTTCCAGGTGAGGACTTTCAAGGTCCCTTCCAGCTCCCAACATTCTGTGATGATTCTGTGGTTTAGGAGAGGACAGGGATGGTTGGACTGGATGATCGCAAAGGTCTTTTCCAACCTCATCTCTCTGTGATTCTGTGACTGAATTAACTGGTTAACCTGAGATTTGTTTCTCTGATGTTTGGACCCATCCAAAAGCAGCTATTTGCATTCTCAGGAGTCCTGAGGACCTGCCTTGTATTTAACTTGAAGCAAAGACATCGGTTTCTGAGCTGCCAAGCTGTATTTCATTGTCTGAAAAATAAACCAGAGCTTTGCTCTGTCAGGCAAACAGAAACCTCTGATGGCACCAAGTGCCCAAACCCGAATATTCCTCTAAACCATGAGTTTTTCCCTAAACCTTTGTGTTTCTCTGCTATGTGGCATCATCAGTAAGCCAAAAGAATGTGTCTTCTGGATGGTGTCCTCTCCGTGCCTCAAGGCACACCTCACCCTTTGCTTTCCCCGTCCTGCAGTCATTTCATCAGGCTCTTCCAAGCATGTCTCAGTAGTTTCAGAGCCTTTGGTTTTTTTGTCAGTGGAAAAGGGATTAATGCTGCAGACTTCCCACTCATTAGTCATTTTCCCCATAGCATGGTGTAAATTCCAGTTTTTCTCTACCAAATCTGGCCCATAACACCTCCCTTCAGAAGCTGCACCCGGGAGCTGCTTCAGGCATGGAAGACCTGATGATTCCCTCCCCCAGAATGAGTTCAGAAACTCCCCCTGCCCTAATTCACTGTGGGATTTGGCTTCATTGATTCTGTTTACCCCACTCAGAGGAACTGCTTCTCGCTCCTGCATGCTCCAGAGTCCCCCCCCCACTTTACTAAACCGGAATCTTCTCCCCTGGAAGATTCCAGGTGTTTTCCTGGGCTGCCTGTGTGATGCCAGCTGATGAGCAGCCCCGTGTCTGAAGCTTTACTGGAGGAAACTGAGTTTCCCCAGAGGGATTGGGAAGGACAGAGAGCTATGATGGCTTTAGGAGCCGCTGCAGGCAGTGAAGCAGAGCCGACGCCGGCCACCGCTGGCTGACGTCCCCGTGCAGTGGCAGGATCTCGGAGAACCCCCGTGGAGGGATCCAGGTCTCACCAAAACAAACCCAAAGGACATGAGAAGCCAGTGAACACAGTCTGTGGATGGCAGAAATTCAGAGTTTGAAAGGAGCCTGGAGCACCTAAAACAATTGAAGGTGCAACCAGGCAATTCTGCTGGGCATGAATAGAAGGAAGAAGCAGCTGAATATCAGGAAACGGTTTCTAACAATGTGGACTATTACACTCCGGGGGGGACTCCCGAGGGAAGTGGAGAAAACCCACATGGGCTGAATAACAGAAAACCAGGGAGAACCATAGCTTACACATGCTGAAAGAAATCCTTGGTGCAGCGAGGCCCTGCTCACAGAGGCCATGAGCAGAGCGCTGCTCCTCATAACGACATCTTTAGGATGCGTTTTTTGATTTCCAGATTTGGAGTTCTCCTGGATGAGGAGGCTGTGAGCTTTCAGGGTGGGTCACTCCCTGAGAGGCTGCCAGCAGAGAAGGGGCAGAGGGGACAGGCTGCCAACCCAGCTCTGCATTTCCCAACAAGGCCAAGCTGTTGCCTCGGCTATCCCGGTCCCAGGAGGAGGCCAATTTTCTGCATTTTCATAGGAAATCTCAACCAGCCAGGCCTGCTCCCTCTAGAGGGCAGCTGCTGCCCTTGGAACTGCTTGGGAGAGCCCTCTCCCCACCAAGCTCTTCTGGGTCCCACTTAGAAGTCTTGGGGGCTTGTGGGATTTTGGTTGTGCTGCTGACAGCTGAGTGATGCTGGACAATCCAGAGCCCCATCACATGCCCTTGCCTTGGGCACTGAGCCAGCCACTGTGGCTGTATCACCAACCAAGAACAGAAACTGAGCTGAACTACTAAACCTCGTTGTGCTCTGTAGCTTCACTGCCTTGAGAGCCCCTTGCAGCATCACAACACAGAGGCTGAAGGCCCTGGGGTTGTTGAGCCTGGAGAAGAGGAGGCTGAGGGGAGACCTCATGGTGGTCTGTGGCTTCCTGACGAGGGGCAGGCGCCGATCTCCTCTCTGTGGGGACCAGGGATAGAACCTGAGGGAATGGCATGAAGCTGCGCCAGGGGAGGGTCAGGCTGGGTGTCAGGAAGAGGTTCTGTCCTGAGAGGGGGTTGGGCACTGGGACAGGCTCCCTAGGGAAGTCGTCCCAGCACCCAGCTGGGCTGAGGTCAAGAAGTGTCAGGACGATGCACTCATTGCCCTGCTGTGACTGGGCTGCTCCTGTGTGGAGCCAGAAGCTGGACTTGATGGTCCTTATGGGTCCCTTCCAGCTCAGGGGATTCCAGAATTCTGGGATTCTATGAACATGCAACAGCATAGCTGTGATGAGACTTTATTGATGAAAGAAACAGGCTAGAATGAATGGAAACCTAAATATTTCCAATTTTCATGAGTGTCCAAGCCATGGCAGTACCTAGGAGGTGATGCAGCCTGCAGATCCCCACCTCTCCTCAGTGGATGACCCTTTTCTGAGCATCCCAACCCCAAAGCAGACTTAGAGCACAGCTAAGGCCCAGCTCCACGGTGAGGTGCAGGGCTGTGCTGCCGTGAAACCTTCACGCTGTGCTGCTCGCCTGGGACCCGGGTAGGGAAAGCGAATTAACGGGGCTAATCCTGCCTTTTCTGTGGCACAAACATACAGTTGGACAGTGCTAAAGCAGATCAGAGCAGCATTATTTGTGTTACACCAGCACTTGTGTTGCACTGCTCCCTCCCAGCCCATTGTTGGTAGGACTCTGGCATCATGTCAATCTGATTGCAATTAGGCTTTGTAAAAAGCATCCTTCAAGGCTGGCTGTGCTGGGTTTGATTGTTCCTGACCTGAAAGGTTCTCCACAATGGATGTTCTGGGGAGTATGCTACCAGCTGTGTTGGTAATGGCCTTGACTGATAGTTTTGATAATTTTTTGGTGAGTCATGGAGGCTATTTCAGTACTATTTTGTTTGTTTTTTTGTGATTGAAAAGTGGTTTCTGTGGAGAAAACAGTACATTATTATTGCCCTAGGGTTATGTGATTTTTCTGAAGCTACCAAATATAAGAGACTTTCTTAAAGCTTCTTCTACCAGAGATCCAGTAGAATGCCTGTGGTCTTGACAAAAGTGGGATGTTACGTGTGGAAGAGCAGTAAAGGGGAAAGATTCTGATGCAGAGCTCAAGGCCTGAGTGTGTTGCCAATATTAGATGTAAAAATGAAATGCAGCCTGTGTTTCTTCTTGGAAATAAACTGCATTTCCAGCTGAAACTTGCTGCCTTGGTTCACTGGAGTCTGCAGAAAAGTGTTTATGACTGTGTACTGAGGAGCAAATGTGGGAAGGCAGCAGCATCCAGCCAGTGACTGTCTTATTTGGGGGAGGTCTGGGCTTTGGGACCCCCTTCCTCGTGGACAGGAGGCCAGTTCATTTGTTTTAAGCTTAGGAGGCTGATTTTCCATTATGTTCTTTCATCCTCTTTTGTCTCAGGAGGTTACTGTGGCATTAGGGGGGTGACAGGGGTGTTTTTTCTGCACATGAGCTTCATGTGCAGGAATTAGTCTGGTCGAGTCTGTGCTTCACGTCAGCTTACAGAGGACAGAGAAACCTCCTCTCTGCTGTGCTCCTCAGTCCCTTTGTTCTCCCCCTGCAGCCACCTCACCCAGAAAGGATAGGAAAAAAATATTTAACATTTAACAGTTTGATCTGGGGCAGGAATTGCCCATTCTCCAGTATTTCTTGCGTCTCTCCACCTTGCTATGGACCATTATATGTCCCGCCCCAGGTCTATGAACTGCTATCTGCATCTGTGCCAAAGCAACACAAAGTAAGCACCAGGTATGGAAATACAGGCACTGGCCACTTCCCTTGTGCTCTAAACCAAAGACAGTGTGCAGCAATTTGGTGTGGTTGAGCTTATTTGGTTCCCTGACATGAGAGAAGATCCCTCCTCTGTTTGATTGAGAAGCCTCATGTACAGAGGGACAGGAGACAGCTACCGTCCAAGGGCATGTGTGTCTCCTTGGAAGCCTTCAAAGAAACATTTCCTCACAGGTGGTCCCAAAATGCCCCAAAAATGACCATCAGGAGCTCTCACAAACCCTTCTGTCCTCCAGAAAGTGAGTTCAACCTTCTTTTCATGGAGTCACCTGGGAAGAAGTTGCTACTGGGCCAAACGCTGCTCACACTCCTCAGGGATGGCTTCCACCAGCGAGGGGGCAACTGCAACTGTTTGTGTATCCCAAGGGCATCTTGGTCAAGGCTTAGCTGAACAGCCCATCACTGATACAGGACAAGGGGTGCAGCTTGTGAGGTTCAGAGGAGTCCAAATGAGCAGAACGTGCCCTCAGACATGGAGAGCTGAGGTAACTCATCATGAAATCGGTGTTGCTAGTGCTGTGATTTAAATTGCAGAGGGGTCTTGTGAGCAGATAACAGCAGATGGTCTCTGTCTGCTTCCTTGGAGCACCCAAGGAGGGCTGCAGGGAGGCTCAGGGTGTGACACCTGGACCCTGCTCAGCTTCAGCTTGTGGCACAGAGAGCACAGATGTCACCTCCTAGCCCCTGCCATGCTCTGAGGTCTGAGGGTACAGTGACAGCAGTGCCTCAGCATGCCTGTCATGGTGAATACTTCACTTGCTGGGACAGGCTGCCACGGGGCACAAGCACAGAACTTGTTCTGATACGAATGGTGTTGAGATGCATTTGCAGGTCTCAGCTGCTCAAGGCACACGGTGACAGAGACCCAGTGGGACTTCTAGAGGAGATGGGGGCTTCTGCAGTGCCACCAGGCTGAGGAAAGAGCACCAAGACAAATACATACAGAAGATACACTGAGTAAAAGCTGCTTTCCTAAAAATGCTTTTAGTCCTGAAGGAGGAGGAGCCTGGAGAGGCAGCCTGCCCCAGCAGGGGAAAGGCCACCCTGTCTAGGAGCTCCCTAGATAAGAATGGAAATCCTTGTGTAACGTTTCCCGTTGTTATCAGAGGGGAAGAGACACTTCTAAAAGCATTGTTTTTACAGAGGAAAGCAACACCAGCAGGGCAGTGACTTCTTTTCCTTTACCTTTTCTCTGTTGACACATGATGGCCTTCTAAACCAAGTCTTCACACCACCCACCAGCACTGTCCTCTGTCCATCTCTGCCACGGGCTCTCCCCGGACTCTCTCTGGATTTCATCAGTTCCTGATGCGACTCTTTGAGTCCAGGAGAGGTTTTTGGTCTCATGCTCTCCTCCTTGCCTGGCCTGAGCCTACTGACCTGCCTGTGGCACCATGTCCTCACCCCTGCACGTTGCTTCTCATCACTGTGACCATGACCCCCCCTCCATCTGCTCTCCGAGTCCCTGGTGTCTCCGAATGCGCGTGGTGAGCGGGTTGCTGCGTCGGGGAGTCTGGTGCTCTGTGTTTGTTACTGGCCTAAATGTTGCCTAATTCCTTCCCTTGGCAGAGTTGGTGCCATGCTGGGTGTGGATCAGGACTGGGCTCACACCACATGGCATCCCCTCTTCCATAAGACATTTTGATCCAACTTTTCTTGCCACTCAGTGCTCAGGGATTTAGTTGCCAAGTTGCAGAGTCCTCGTGAAAGCAGCTGCTCCTCTGAGGTTTATCCATACTCAGATGACCTGATTCCTTCCCCTCTGGTTTTGTGCATTCTCAGGTACCACAGCAACAGGGGTTACACATAAACCATGGGAAGGCTGAAGAATATCTAGATTTGAATTCACAGTTTGGTTTTGCCTTTATCCAAAAGCCATTTGTAGTGTGGAATTGCCCAGATTCAGAATTCAACAAGCATTCTCATCCCAAAGACATCCTGACAACTCACACTGATGTGGAGATTTCCAGCTTGTAAAATTCCCTGTGGCTGATCCCTCCCTGGTGACCCACACCACCAGCTCAGGTCCTGCAGACACAGCACGCACCAGTCCAGAGAGCAGCTCTCGGTGAAACGTGAGATCCTCACTCATAATTCATGGACTTCCTCTTTTATCATCATTAAGGGAACGGGGAAGGGCAAATGTATTTCCTGTTTTGCTCCTTTGGAGCTTGGTTCCTGGGTTCATGTCTTCCCTCTTCTACCATGCTCCTCTTGTGGGAGAGGATTTACTTAAAGGAAGGATCCTACATAACATCTAACAACAAGTGTTACTCATCGAACAAACAGACCAAACCAAACCAGCTCCATGAATTTTACACGGTCTGATTGAAAGTCTTTCTTACTGGCTGCTAAGACTCTTGTTTCTTGTGATGTATTTCCACTAATTAGTGATCTATGGACTCCTCCAAGGCAAACTGGCAGTGAAATTGGGAAAGATGGGATGCTTTTTTCCTTATGTCACCTGAGCAGCTGCTGTCTGGGCTGTGCCAGTACCTGCCACCCTCAGGTGCAGAGCTGTGGGTTTGAGGAGTGATTTGTCCCCCCTGTCCCTGTCACTGCCCCTGTCAGAGCCAAAGACATGATGTTTGGCAAAACAAAAGCCAGGGAAGTTTCCATCGATCTCAGCTAGGAGGTGACGCAGCCACGGCCGGCGGGTTGCTCAGGCTCTGAAGGACCTATTCTGTGTTTGTTGGAAAAGGTTTTTATTAACCTTGTGCAACTAAAAAGCTTCCAGATGGCCCAGTTCCAGCCCCTTCACCCCTGAGCCTGACCCGGGGCTGGGAACATCAGGGAGCCGAGTTCTCGGTGGGCTACGAGAGGCCGCGGTGCCCGGTTTGATCGTGGTGTGTGTTTGGAGCAGGACAGCTTGTCACAGCCACCAACGCTGGCTGTCCCTGTTACCTTGGCAGGGGACTTGTCTTCTCCTCTCCTGCAAATGGCCCTGGCCCAGCAGCAGCAGCCCTGCCAGCCTCCACATCCACAGAACCCTAGAACATCAGGACTTGAACGGGACCTCCAAAGCTCACCCAGCCCAACCCCCTGCCAGAGCAGGGCCACCAGATTAGATCACACAGGGACATGTCCAGATTGGCCTTGGATGTCTCCAGAGAAGGAGACTCCACAGCCTCTCTGGACAGCCTGTCCCAGTGCTCCATCACCCAATCCATTCCCATTCCTGCAGCATTGGGAAGTCCTTCCCTCACTGGTCACCTCTACATGTGCATCGTCCTTCCCATTTCACTCTTCTCAGGGAAGGCCAAAGGCCTGATTGTCCTCCTGTTTCCACAGGCTTGGGCTGTGTGATGCCCCTGCTTGCAGTGAAGTTGCATTTGCTGGGCAGCAGGGACATGGGCTGCAAGGAGCAGCTTCCTTGCAGGACTGGAAACCAGTTGTTTTTCAACCAACTTCCAGTAGGCTGTCAGTGCCGTGCTGGGGTGATCTGGTTCCAGCAGTGCCTGGAATCACCTGCTGTGATTCAGCACAGGAGGCAGAAAACAGCACACCCAATGGGAAGCACCAGAGGAATTCAAGGGGACAGAGAGCAATTAAACAACCTGGGATTTGTCCTTGGGGCTGTCACCCCATCTCCTACCACACCTTAAGGACCACGCTTGGCCTGGGTCCCCACAGCACGTCCCCCTGAGGGGTGGTGAGCAGGGCAGGGGGATGGGAGCCATGAGGAGTGGTTCCTCAGTGCCAGTTTCAGCCCAAGCTCCAGCTCCAGCTGTACCAGTGGGGTTTTCTGCCTCAGCACGGGGAGGTTTTGCTGTGGGAGCTGTGGCAGTGGCACGCCTGGACTCTGCTGGAGTTTGCAATATCCATCTCCACGTGAATATGAAGCGAGGTCTCAGACCATTAGTAGTGGGTGCTATATTTATCCTAATGCTGACACATCTGTAAATAGCACTGTTACATTACAAGGTCCCTGTTTAAAGAGGTCACCACTATCACTTCCTCAGAGGGGAGTTCATTCACAGCACTTTGAAAGGGAGCAGAGCCTCCCCGAGCTCCACTTTGATCCTATTAACATCCCTCTGACCAGAAATAGTTGCCAGAGACTCTCCCTTCTGAGTCAAGTCGTTGTTACATCTCTTCTGTAAACATTTTTCACCTTTTTTTTTGGTTTTCTTTAGCTTTCCCAAACCACCTCTCCAACCATCTTTCCATTCCTGCTGAACTGCTCCCAAATCCCTCACCACCCCCTTTCCTACACCACCTTTCGGCACCCGCTGCCCTGGACTGCCAAGTGCATGGTCCTCTGCTTCACCCTGGAGTAAATGACTTCTTTCATACTCTCCCTTGCAAAGCATGATCTCCCCTCTTTGGCTGGGGCACCCTGCTCCAGCGGTGGGAGCACATCTGCTTGCAACGTGAGTGATAAAAAACCAACGCTTTGGGGTTTTTTAACTTCTTCTTGTTGGCTCTTCACGCTTAAACTTGGCTTCTTGGCTAATTTACAACGATGATGGATACACCCTTAATCACAGGAGAGATTTGCATGTGCCTCTGGCAGCTGCTGGCTCTGATACCCTGCCCAGTGCTGGGGGAGCTGCTGCCAAGGCACAGCAAGCAGCGCTGTCCTGGCTGGTGCTGAGCACAGGGTTCAGTGCACTGCTCCTGCTCCCAACCTCTGTATCATGTCCTCTCATTTAGCTCTTGACTGCATTATCTTATAATGAGGACAGTGTCACCAAATGAGACTTCAGTCTGAGCCATCAGCAAAAATAAACCATCTGTACATCCAGGACATGAAGCAGGACCGAGGCCTTTCTGGGTCTTTATAACCATTTTCCACAATGGCCTTTTATCTGGAGAAGGAGGGAGGTGGAATCTTAAAGCCACCCAATGGCAGAGGAAAGCTTACCCAGGGCATGGGCTTGGTGATGCCACCACTGCAGCTGCTCTGGGTTGCATGAGGGCTGTGTGAGAGTGAGATGAGTCCAGTATTCCTCATCCCTGCAGCCCTTACAGGCTCCAGAGCTTTGCCTCTGTTCAGGTGGTGCTGCTGCATGTCTGGTGTGGGGAGTGAGGGAGCAGCCAGCGAGTTTCCTATGGGGAGGAGGGGAAAGGAGACACTTCTTGGAGCATCTGCTGCACCTGAAGTCATGGGAAGTGCAGTACCCTCTGGATGAGGTAGGTACCTGGTTCTTCACCCCACATTGCTCTGGGTGTACCTGTGGTCAAGTGGACGTGTTCTCCCCATCCCCAGCAAGGGTCTCTGACCCAGCTTTGCTTCTCTCCCAAGCTGCTGCTCAGGCTTTGCTCTGGTCCTCTCCAGGACCCCTTCCCCTGTCCCTTTCCAGCTCAGTTGTGGCCGTAGCTCTGTCCTGCGCAGCGTTGGAGTTAAACTTTCCCCTTGTTTCCCAGGAACACATGGTTTTGCTTAGCACTAGCTAAGGAATTACAGGCAGTATGTCTTGAACATGTATCTGCCAAGGTAAGTAATCTCTGCTGTGAACTTGAACAATCAAAGCTCGTGGTTATTTGTTCTCCTACGTATGGATTTACCAGCTGCTGGTCTCTCACGTTTATTGATGTTCTCTTCTTTCTCATCAAGACGTCATTGCCATGTTTAAGGAGGAGGTCTGTCACCTGGGGGGCAGCCAGGCACACCATGAGGCTTTTCCAGCACCCCAGGTGGCACAGCCCCCCTGGCACACAGGCTGGGGCAGGGTCTGGCAAGGAATCCCAGGGTCTGCCAGATCGACTTTGGGATGGGGGAACAGGTACAAGAAACGTCTTACACATCCAGTCAGCCCCCAGATAAGCTCTGACAGAAAACTTTAATCAGGCTCTTCAAAGCCCCAGGGGATCCTGAAAGATGTGGCTGGATAATTTAGATTGACCTTTCTGAAATGTGCAGCTAAAGAGGGAAAGGGGGAGCCTGACTCTCAGGGTGTGTATTTACCTTGTGAGATTCCCAAATACTTCTCTTGTGATGCACTTTGATTTATGTGTTAGCCAGCTTTGCCAAAAGAGCCATCAGGACTAATCTTGTTGCTTGCAGGTGGCATTTGTGTTCACCCAACTCGTGGTAACCCTGGAGGGCTTCCTCACTTGCTGAGCACATCCTATAGCTTTACCTGCAGCCATGTCCAGGGGTTACACACACTGGGGAGGACAAATGGAAAGTCTTTCTGCTGCTTATGCTTGAAATCATCAGTTCTCCATACAGCTTACACTGATTTTAAGTGCCCTGAGCCATGACTGGCAGAGCCTGTGCAGAAGGAGTTTCAGGGGTGGAAGCAGATCCGCAGTGACGGAGGGGAAGGGCTCACTCTAAAAATGATGGTGCTTTGCAGAACTGCCTTGGCAGCACCCACAGGGATGAGGTTTTGAGACTGGATTGTTGGCTCGGACATGGTGCTTAATAAGAATTTAGAATTGGCTTCTTACCTTGTGTCTGAACCTCAGGCAGTGTGGGGAGAGCGGTGGCATCAGTTCAGTCTGCACATGGACCGTTCTGGAGCTAAGCAATGCTGCCACTTGAGTTCTCTGCACTCCTTTGGTACCAGCGAGCTTGTTGTCTCCCCCACAAGCTGTCACTCCGTTCTAGGATGATAAGCAGCAGGTTTCAGAACTTGAAAAATTGGCCAAGTCTTTAGAAAGAAGGAGTTTATCTAGCTCAGAGGGTTTTTCCCTTGCCAGATTCCTCAAACAATGACATCAACAGAGATTCTTGGGACAGCGTTCAAGAAAATTTCCAAAAGCCATTTGGTAGCCTTAGTAGTGCAGAGGAGAAGAGATTTGCCGTGTGGGTGCTCTCTGGCAACCTGCTGCCTTAAATGACTGTTTGCTTTAGTCCTGGAGCTATGGACACGCTTAAAGCTTCCAAGATCGTGTTGGCCCACGGCTCTGCCTGCCCGGCAGCCTGGCCAGCCCCAGCCCCTCAGCCTGTGCTCCTGGCACCGGCTGCACCCGTCTTTTTGTGGTCCAGAGAGCCACAGGCAAGAGAAGCAGCTGGCAGGGAGCCTGGCATGGCTGCGTGTGTGAAAGTGGGGCCAGGACACAGCCAAAGCATCTTCGGGGAGCCGGGCGGGAGGGACCCGGCTGCGCTTCAGTCGCATCTTTTCCTGGCCGTGTGGCAGAGGCTGAGAGCCTGCCCGTGTCCCGCTTCTCGGAGCGCAGGCTTGAAACTGGGAAGGGAGAAGGAGGGCACAGCTCTGTCCCTTCTGCCCCAGGGAGGGGCTGGTGCTCCCGGGGAACGGGCAGAAGGGAATGCTGCGCTAACCTGCCAGCCAGCCACCAAACATCCCGTCGGGAGCCACAGAACAAGCCCTGGAATGTAGATCCAGCAAAATCTCTGCTCTC
Organism: Heliornis fulica; assembly: GCA_013399135.1. NCBI lineage: Eukaryota > Metazoa > Chordata > Aves > Gruiformes > Heliornithidae > Heliornis > Heliornis fulica. The sequence goes on along the minus strand of VXBZ01006175.1, from coordinate 123,817 downwards.
CAAAGCTTCCGATGCCGTGACCAGGGGGCACGCAGGGCTCTGCCTTGTGCCCGTGGGTTTCCCCGGGCCAGCGCAGCGCCCGCCCTGTGCTGTCCTTTATTTGGGAGGGGTTTTTTTTTCTTCGTTTACCTGGCAGCACTTCCCGAGCCGCATCGACCCGGAGCATCCTCGGGGTGAGCCTTGTGGTTGCTCCTGTTCCCATCCAAGCAGGTCTCTAAACACGCGGGACACGGCGGCGGGGGCAGCGCGGTCCGGGCTGGGCGCTGGAGGAGCATCGCGTTTAAAAATAGCCCAACTGGAGGCTGAGAGATGAAAAGCAGCGTGTCCACCCACACAAACCCTGTAATGAAGGTGAAGGGCAGGGGCTGGCCCAACAGCTTTGGGTGCAGATCTGGTAGCCAGTGGCACTATGAATAGACCGCTTGTAACAGCCCCGACGTGCGATTTGCACACGTGTGTGTGGGGGGGGCTGCACAAGGATAAACAACCTTCAATGAAATCTTTGAAGAAGCTCTGCTTTTTCAGTCCATGGTTAGCATTTAAACTGCTCTGAATTTGATACCTCCAGGCTCAAACTTGTTCCATTACAGAAGCACACAGGAGTGGGGAGAGAAAAGCTCCTTTGGCTTGATGTGCAGGTCAGCTTGGACTTGTGTGTGAGCTTTTTCCCTGGCTCTCTGTACTGCTGGAAACCAGATAATCTAAGACATTCTTCCAGCCTCACAACAGCATCAGTGGTTTGGGTAACAGCAGTTCTGTGGGTACCTCAGAGAATAAACCCTATTTTCTCTGCACTGGAGAAGTGTCCACCTCTGTCATAAAGAAACCCACATTTGTGATTCAGAATGGGATGTTCTGTAGAGCAGAAAATTCATAGAAGAGCTGTGGGGAAATTCCCACCCTCAAGGTTTCAGGTGTGTTTACCCACCACCAGTCCCTCCCATAGCAAAGGAGGAGAAGGGAAGGGAAGGGGAAAGGACTATTTCAGAAAGGACTGAATGTGGTCATCTGGTCCAACTGGAAGAGAAAATGAGGGAGAGGAGAGGAGAGGAGAGGAGAGGAGAGGAGAGGAAAAAGAATATTTTGGTTGGAAAGGACCAAAGTCACCTAGTCCAACTGCCTAGAGGAGCCCCAGCTCCATGTGTTTGGCTCAGCTAGGACCATAGCCCCACTTTGTTGTCTCCAGGGAATTCCTTGAGGAGGCTTTAATGGCAGGCAATCTGTTAGCTTAGTAAACTGATAACTACATTTTCCAGTGGACCCAATTAAACTGCTGGATGTCAGGCTGAGCTACTGATGGGATTTGATGTTGAGTTAGGAGATTTTTTTTCCTAATACCAAGTAAGTGGGGCTTCTGGCCTGAAACTGGGGCCAAGCATGAGCAGATCCACACGCTAAGTGATGCAGCAAGAGCATGAGACCCAAAGCCAGGGTCAGGGGAAGCTCAGCTCTGTGTTTTATGGCTCCAGAATGACTGCAAAACAGTATAAACATGCTCTGGGTGACTTTAACTCTTTGGAGACCTGCAGCCATCTACCACAGCAGCACAGAGCTCCAGGCAGCTGCCGAGCCTGCCTGAGCAGGGGGAAGCATCGGAGGCATGTGATGCAGGCTGAAACCCAACACTTTCTGGACACAGCCGTGCCTCTGCGTTACTGAGACTCTCAAACACGCAGTTTTTCCATCTGCTAAAATAAAACCCAAGCCCAAAACCATAAAAGCCATTATTTTTCTCTCTCTGTATCAGAGAAACTCACCCGAGAAGTGCCTGTCTCTTGTTGCCTTTGCTGATTAACTCCTCAGGCCAGAGGCAGCAATGCCACCTCCCGAGGAGATGCTGCAGCTATTCCTGTGCTCCTCTCCTAACCTGCTCATTCCCTCAAATGAAGGATGCACTTTTCAGGGTGATGTCCTTGCTCTTTTCTCCAGGACAGCAAAGCCTGTGTTCCTCCTGCTTCTAATCAGATAAAATAAGTAGCCAGACAGTTTGTGCCCATGGCCTGATTCCCTCTTATGGATGAGGCAGAAGCAGCAGAGCCAGGGTGCACTTGTTGGGGGGTATTGGGGGCTCTTGTGTGGGGTTGGGTTGGTGGTTCTTGTGTGGTTCATCCCCTGGAATCAGTACTTAGGGTGGTTGACAGGAGGTTGTGAGCGCTGCAGAAACCTGATTTTCAGAAACAGTCGGTTCTCTTGCCAGAGTGGGCACCCCAAAACGTGATGAGGCTTTTGAAGATCTCTGTGGGTGTTTGGGGGTGTCGTAGCAGTGGCTATGTGAGTGTTTGTGTGTTTGCATTTGCAACCACGGCCTTGCATCAGAGGCCAATACTCCAGACACGCCGACGGTTCCTGCGTGAGGGAGGGCCCTGGATGCGTGGGCCTGCGAGCGTGGGACAAGGGAGTGCTGTGCCCAGGTCCCAGCTCCTGCTGAAGAGGCAACTCATCCTGGGCTAATTAACTCTGCTGGGAAATGAAGCCTGCCAGCCCGGAGCAGCGGCCCTGCTGACAGCCCTGCACTGTTCTAGGACTGAGGGACTTTGTTCAGCTCCGGTGTCCCTGCACAGAGCACAGCGGGCTGAGCTGCTGGGGAGCAGCGGGCACCGTTCAGACCCAGGGCATGTAGAGCAGATCATTTCCCTTCCACACATCACTGGTGGATGACCTGACTCCCAGTTTGCTGGATATTACCATGGAGAGCATTGGCTATTTCTGTTTTGCCTCTTGTTGCTTTTGCAGCAGTGGTGGTGAGGGCAGGGAGCAAGAATTGTGTGGTCAGAGAACTCCAGTCTGGAACTGGAACTCTTGGGAGCATGGAGGTCTGAGCTATGACAAAAGGCAGGTGCAATGGACATGTCATCCTCCCCACAGAGCTGACTGTGGAGTTTTGAGGTGTTATTTTGGTCTGTAGATAAGGTCAAGCAGGTGTTTGCTTAAGAAAGGCTAAAGCCAGGTGTAACCTCAGCCCCAAGGGAGCATCCCTAAGCCTAACACCGCAGGGACCAGCATTTTCCCCAGTCTGAGATGGGCTTGGACAGGTGCAAACACATGGGGAAACTGGGAATGATGGCCAGCAGGTGATGGGATGGTGAGGGGACAGCCCTTCTCTGCCCTGCTCTAGGAGAATCCAGGCTCTCATAATTCACTTCTTATGTTTTAAATTAGCTCTGTGAGTTAAGATTGCTATTGCAAAACGAAACAGGGGAACTTTGGAGAGGGAGGGCAGTGTTTAGGTTCTGGCACTAAGGCTTCCCGAAGGAGCAGCCAAGTCACCCAGGCAGTTTGCAAACCGGGAGCAGCAGAGAGCTGAGCCGGGAGGGCAGCGGCAGCGCTGCAGCCTCTTCGTTCACAGATCTCCTTTCCAACTGCTGCTCACTCGACACAGGCAGAACGGGGCTGGTTTGTCAGATGCCGAGAGATTCAGGATCTTTTCCCTAACACCACTTCTGTGCTTCCACCCCAGCTCACGGCAGCACAGACCTCTGCAACCAGCCCATTACAAACACGCCTTGCTTACGCGGGTGCGTGTAGGCTGCGTTCAGCGCTCCCTCTCCATCCGCGGCAAAGCCGGCCCTAGGGCTTCGCAGCAGGGTGCACATGAGCAGGATCTGGCCCCCGGTGCTGTATCCCGAGCCGAGGAGCTTTGCTGCTGCCGGCAGCTGCCGTTTTTCCGAAGTGCTGTCTCAGCTGCGGTCGGGGCTCACCTGCGCTTTCTAAACACCCGTCTCTCCGCCGGGCTCGGGCTCTGAGTCAGCAAAACGTTTCAGCACATGTTCAATCACACCCCGGCCCCTGACAGAAGTTCAGCATCTGCTTATTTTTCAGCTTGTGCTTAGACAGTTGGGGGGACGCTGAAGGGGAGCTGCCAAGCGATGGCCAGAGCAGGTACCCGTAACGGTGGCTCTTGCTGCCTACCTGGAGCTCCAGGTGAGCCCTGCCCAAGCTGCCTTCTGCTCTAACACTTCCCAAGTACAAAAAACAGTCCCCAACTGTAAATATGGGAATAAACACTCCCACAAGTCATCTGCTGTTAATTTACAGGTGAATCAATTCATTTTAATCCAAAACCAGCAGAGCAGCTTTCAGTCTCTGAAGACTGTTGAGCACTAGACGCGCTATCCTAAGCACAAGGGTTGCAGGGCAGGTCTGTCCCCCAACTGTTTTATTTCACCAAGAGCATTTAGTGTTTAGCCAAATCCCATCTCTGAGGGTCACTGCAAATGTGTTCTCCTTCTGCTTCTCGTATAATCCTGAAAAGTGAGCCGTGGTTGTGTAACTCATTAGCTATTCCTGCAATTTTAGCTTGGAGGCTTCTCTTCTTAGAGCTTGTTCTCACAGACTTGTCTTTATTTTACAAAAAATAACCATATCAGCGACCTGTGCAGTGCAGATTGGTGCCTGGAATAATGTGAATTATTTTTCTCATAAACCAGAGCAAACAAACCAGCCAGATTATCTACTCTGGTGACCCTGCTCTGGCAGGGGGTTGGACTGGCTGATCTTTGAGGTCCTTTCCAACTCCTGATGTTCTGGGATTCCTTGGTGTCTTGATTTAGAGAGGCTGCTCATGGCCAGCCCTCAGCCATGGGCAGCTTTCAATGCAAAACCCCTCCTTCCAGATCACCTCTCAGTAAGTCACTTCCTATCTGCAGTATCTGGGTGGTCACTGGCTCATTTCTCTGTCTGTCAGTGGTGGGAACCAGTTGTCTAACACCAGAGGAGAAGGTACAGATGCAGTGAAGGAGTTTACTTATCACTCTTGCATTGGATGTTTCTCTGTTGTCAGTGATTCCTCCCTCTTGGTGCTGACCCAACCCAGTGTGACAGCAGCACATCCCTCTGCCTGATTTCATCACCTCTGATGAACATTTTCACTCACAGGACACGTCCAAGGCAGAGGCCAGGGGCTGTGCCTGGGCTGAGGCTTTGGAAGAGCTGTGTGGGCAGAGGTGTGACCGTACACAGAGTGAAATCCCAGGGCACACCAAGCATAGAGCTGCTCCAACCCCCTGGAAAAACATCTCAGGCATTGCTCAGCTCAGTGCAGAGCAATTATCTGCACAGGGCTTGCTCCACATTAAAACTATCTGCACAGAGCAAATGGACCCTGCCTGGTTTATAACTTCATTCACCTTTGGGGTTTTTGCCAAATGATGAGGAAAAGACCTTGGTAGCAAACAGGAGTGTTATGCATCTGGCTCTGAGTACAGTGTCTGGGTTCAGTGCTGGATTCAGTGTCTTTTGCTGTCTTTAATCCCTTGCAGATGCTCAGGGTTAGTTAATTATCTCCTTAAAAGAGGAATTTCTATGTTTCCAAGATGACTAGGAGCCCGATGGAAATATGCAAGAGCGCAGAAGCCCAAAAATTTAGGCAGACCCATAAGCCACACTTCCCACAGCTGACACACTTGTTGTGACAGGACAAGGGATGATGGTTTTAAAATAGAGGGAGGGAGATTTAGATTGGATATTAGAAAAAAGTTCTTTCCTGTGAGAGTGGTGGAGCACTGGAACAGGTTGCCCAAGGAGGTGGTGGATGCCCCATCCCTGGAGATGTTCAAGGCCAGGTTGGATGAGGCCCTGAGCAACCTGATCTAGTTGGGGGTGTCCCTGCTTCTCGCAGGGGGGTTGGACTGGATGCCCTCTGGGAGTCCCTTCCAACTCTAATCATTCTATGATTCTATGACATGGCAGCTGCAGGTAACGCCGAATGCTCTCTGGTTGCTTTCTGGGTGACACATTTTTCTGAAGGGCTGAGCTGGTCTGGCCACCAGCACCCATGTGGTTTTGCTTCACATCATTGTTCCCAGCCAGCTGTTGTTGCCTTGATGTCTGGTGAAGCCTCACTCTGCATCACTGCTGCCTTGGTGACCGCTGCAACGAAGGGCACTGCAGTGCCCATCTCTGCGGGCACGGGCAGAGCCACGCCGGAGCGCAGCGGGTTGGCTGGGACAAGGGACAACTTTCTGGGTGCAGGAAACTCATGTAGCTCAGGTGGCTGTAGGACTCACCCCAGCTTTCCTAACCCTGTGGTGTGCTCCTTGGCTGGGGAGGGTTTCCTGCAGCCTCTGCTGGCACAAGGCTGCTCCTCACCCCCCGGCGAGGGGCCTGAGCACGTGGGAGCGCAGCTCGTGTGCTCCGGAGCTAAAAATACCTGTGGTGTGGTACCAAGCCCAGGCTCACTTGACCTCTCCCTTCTTTTTAGCCCTTCTAACTAATAATAGGCACGTGCAAGTGATTAACATGGCTTTGTGTGACTGTTTCTTGTTGTTTGTGCAATCCTCACCATGAGCTTTATCTTCCAAGCACGGGGCTCAGCATCTCATACGGGAGCGACTTTGCGGTGACAGCTCCCAGCTCCTCCCCGGGCCCGGGAGCGTTACACTGGGATCACTGTTGGAGGGGATCACCTCTCTCACGCTGGTAACACGTGGTTCTAGTTGCTAATTGTGGCCTTAATATCCAAGGTTATGAGTTCCTTGCCTGTGCTGTACTGATAGAGCCTTTGCTTCGCCTCTCCTGCATCTCCACCGCGGTGCCTGGAGGCTGCCAGGGTGGCTCCCATGCCATCATGCTCCTTCAACCCCCAGGCCCCTGCCATCCCACCAGCCACTGGCAAGTCAGCCCAGAAGGCCAACTGCATCCTGGGCTGCACCCCCAGGAGTGTGGACAGGAGATGGAGAGAGGGGATTGTCCCCTCTGCTCCGGGGAGACCTCACCTGGAATTCTGTGTCCAGCTCTGGAGTCCTCAGCACAAGGACATGGATCTCTTGGAGTACATCCAGAGGAGGCCACAAGGATGATCCGAGGGCTGGAACATCTCTGCTGTGAAGCCAGGCTGAGAGAGTTGGGCTTGTTCAGCCTGGAGAAGAGAAGGTTCCAGAGGGACCTTAGAGCTCCTTCCAGTCCCTGAAGGTGCCTGTAAGAAAGCTGGGAAGAGCCGTTCCTGAGGGCATTGAGTGATAGGATGAAGGTGGGTGGTTTAAACTAGAAAAGGGGAGATTTAGGTTGGGTATTAGTTAAAAGTTCTTCCCTATGAGGGTGCTGGGACACTGGCCCAGGTTTCCCAGAGAGGTGGTGGAGGCCCCATCCCTGGAGATGTTCAAGGTCAGGGTGGATGGGGCTCTGAGCACCCTGCTCTGGTGCAGATGTCCCTGCTCGCTGCAGGGTTGGACTGGATGGGCTCTGAAGGACCCTTCCAACCTAACTCATCCTGAGATTTGATTATTCTATGAAGTCTGGGTGGATCCATGTCAGGTGCCAAATCTGAGGATGGAGGAAAAAACCATTTAAAATCTTAGAAAAGCTGTACATATCCCTACAGAGAGCTTGTTTACTTTGAAAACCCTTTCATAGAACGCTGGATCTAGGTTCCACATTCATTCCAGCTGGCAATCCGTTCACAAAGTCATCCAAAGGATGTTTTAAAGCTATGGTGGGGATGATACTAACCATTTAACACACAGAGTGACTGAAAGAGTAACACAGACATTGCAGAAAATAAATGCACAGCATGTATACGTGGTGTGAAAGTTAAGGGCAAGAAGTGCTGCCGGGTGCTCAGGTGAATGTCACCCTCGTGTCTCATCTTGAGTCGCCAAGTGAAAGGGTCGTAATGCCATCGTGAGGAGCAGCTCTGCTGTGAGCCCAAGCTGGGATCCAGCTGCCCAGTCCCTCCCATCTTGGGACAGGTCACACAAGACTCAACAAACCTGGGTTTTACAGCCCAGCCACTTCCCCAGGTCGTGGAGGAGCCACTTGCCGCTGGGCTGACTCTGGTCTTTTCCATCGATAACGTCTTTCAGACCCGACTTACACTTAACACTTCTGTCTGGTGAGACCCACTGCGGTTACTGGAGGCCCTGCCACATCTGGTGATGTTGCTGGATCTCCCAGGGCTTTGTTTGCATAACTTTCTACGTGCTTCTTAATTCTGAGTGCTTGTTTTGGTCTTTGGATAGTACTTGGAAGTGTTGATCTACGATGTGGTTTCCTGCAGCCTCCTAAGAGGTACAAGACAATAAAAAATTCAATTATTTGGTTTAGGTTTTCTTTTTTTCCCCCAAAAAAAGGTCTTTTTTGGGGCAAAGATTTATGCTGTATTGGGAAGGAAGTTTGGTTCTAGGTCTAAAAATACTAAGCCTGGATACAAGCTTGTGCACTGGTAACAGAGAAGCTGGTTGCTCCTGCAAGTGGAGCAGAAACGCTGTCGTGTGCAATGGTATTTAGTGGAAAATGACCATAACTTAAATGATTTGGTTTGTCTTTGCTTGTGGATGGGAGTCTGGAAGCTTTTTGGGATTTCCCAAATCCCTGTTAACATATGGGAAGAGGATCATGGAGCGACTGGGAGCCAGGGAAGATCCAGTGAGAGTGAGAAGCCATGGGCAAAACTGGATGCATAGAGCAAACAGTCTTCTGCTGGAAAAACCAACACAGTTATGAACTACAGTCTAATTTCTCTCCTTCTGGGACATGAGTGAGCAGCTGACAACCCCTAGGCTGTAAAAAGGCAGATCAGCACCAGCAAAGGTTGAATCACAGAGGACCTCAACAAACTCCTCTGACCTCAAGGCCATCACATCATCTTACCCCGTTCTGAGCTTTCTGATTTGGAGACAACCAAGACAACCACGTTTCTTTGCAATTCGACCCAAAGCCCATCTGGCAGGTCCCATAATGTGGGAAAAAGAAGTTGTGTAGGTTCACATCCTTACAGAGAGCCACAGGTTGAGTTGCCATCTACATTGGTTTGTGAGGACAAATAGGATCTCTCCACCAAACAGCTCCTCTTCCTGTCTGTTGGACCACAAACCCATGCTCAAGAAACAGGGAGGAACACCTGGGGCTCCAGGGGTTGGTTTTGGGGTTGCCAGAGGAGGAAAGTGACAGTTTTGGCATAAAGGCAACATGTCACAGCAGCATGTGGGTCACTTCACACCTGTCACATTAAAATCTTTGTACCAAATAAGCCTTAAAACGTGTGATGAGGATGACTTGTGGTTAGAACCAGCAGTAAGTGGCAGAGAGATGCACATGGAAAATACAGGGCAGAAGCAGGTGTAGTTTGTTGGCAGGAAGGTATGGTGATGGACAAGGTACCAGCTTGACCTGCCTGTGCCCAAAGCCCAGAGAACAGGGACCCCAGAGTGATGTGATCCCCCTTTTCCCATCTCCCTGCACTGCTGGGGCTCCCCAGGGACACGTTGGCAATGACAGAGAGCTCTGGACTCATCCTTTGAGTATCCCTGTGTGACCTGCAGTAGCAGTGAGCCACAAATATGCTTTTGGTAAATAAAAAGATTCCACTTAAGGGTCAGGATAAGACCTGGTCATTCTCCTTGCTCCGAGGAACTTTTTGACTCTTTGTACTGAAGTGATCCTGGAAATTAAATTAATTACCAAATACAGGCAGGGTCACAGAGTAAGTCTAAGACAAGGAGTTCAGCTTGTTTCCTTTTCCTTTGTATTTAAGCTCATTTTCATTGTGTGCAGAGCATATCTGAGATAAACTTTGCAGTAAACACATATTAGTACCAGATTCTGCAGGGAAACATATTTTTGTCTTGTGTTTTGTTTTGTTTTTTTTTTCTTTCCTTAAACTGGGACTTTAAATGGATCCTTCTATAATCCTCAAGGTCATTGTTAAATAGTTTAAATAGTTGGTTAAATGCCAAACTATTTTCATTGCCTGAATTTCTCTCCTCAGAGAGTTCTTACAGACAATGAAATGTGGCATCTTCAACATTTGTGTCAAAGAGAACCCACCATGAGGAGCTGTTTGGTAACTCAGGAACTGGGCTGAAGTTCTGTGTTGTGTTGAGTAAGACAAAGAGCCTCACAGTGTGTTTAATCAGATCTTTGTGGCATCCCATACTGCAATTATTAAGGCTTTTATTTATTATGGAGGGGGGAAGAGATCTCATTTCTGCATTTCATAGGGAATTTGGGCTGGAACCTTCTGCAGGCTCTGGAAATACCTGGGTGGAGTGGTGGCATGTGGTGGGAAGGCTTGACTGCCACTCGTGCTGTCAGTGTTTGAGCTCTCTCTCCAGGAACATCTGTGGGGCTGGGGAAGGCAAAATGGCCACACTGAGAGGAAAGGGACTTCTTCCTTTGTCCCCTTCACAAGCCCGGCGTGCCAGTTTGCCCTGGAAGCCTGTTCAAGGCCACGGAGCACCTCCTTGGTCCTTTGGGTCAAGCCTTGATCTGCAGAGGAGGTGATGGGCAGGCCTGGATCTTGCTGTACAGATTGGTTTTCTGCTTGCTCTGGTTTGTACTGGAGACAAACTGAGCTGTCCCTTTGTGCCACATGCTCGTCACCATCACTTCCCTTACGGAAGGAGCGGAGGCTGACAGATGTACGGCAGGGAAGGAGCTTGTACCAGGCAGATACTGCGTATGGAGACTGACTGAAGATGCAGGAAAAGAAGAGTGGCCAGCAGATGGGGAGAGGGGATTGTCCCCTCTGCTCTGCTCAGACCTCACCTGGAATTCTGTGTGCAGCTCTGGAGCTCTCAGCACAAGGACATGGACCTCTTGGAGCGCATCCAGAGGAGGCCACAAGGATGATCCGGGGGCTGGAGCATCTCTCCTGTGAAGCCAGGCTGAGAGAGCTGGGCTTGTTCAGCCTGGAGAAGAGAATGTTCCAGAGGGACCTTAGAGCCCCTTCCAGTCCCTGAAGGTGCCTGCAAGAAAGCTGGGAAGAGCCATTCCTGAGGGCATGGAGCGATGGGACGAGGGGGGGATGGTTTAAACTAGAAAAGGGGAGATTTGGGTTGGGGATTAGGAGAAGGTTCTTCCCTCTGAGGGTGGTGGGACTGGATGGGCTCTGAGGGACCCTTCCCACCTGACACCTCCTGGGATTCTATGTTGAGATAACTGATGTCTGCCTGACTCTGAACTCTCATTCTCTCCATGGAAGAAGGATGCAGAACCTCCAGAAGCTGAGTTAGAACAGATTAACCATTTCTCTTCCTCCTGTGCGAGCCGGGGTTCATTATTAGCCGGAAAGCAACCTGCTCTTGGCCAAGTGACACGCTGTCATTTTGAGCTCCTCCACAGCCCTGACTTGGGTTTCTGCCTTGGTCAAACACTCAGAAGTATCTGCAGATTGTCCCCCCTGTCACCAGCCTGTGGGCTGGGCTGCTGCTCCTTCACATGAGGTTCCCTGTAAGCGTCTGCGCTGGGGTTTAATGGTTAACGAGGTAACCGGCCGCTGGTGCGGGGGTAACGTGTGATGTTGGGGGGGTAACATGTACCAGCAGGGGGGTAACATATGCTGATGGG
>VXBZ01006175.1:91166-107961 GCA_013399135.1 Heliornis fulica | reverse complement strand
ATGTCTGGGAGCATGGGTCACACAGCTGGAACCAAGCACTCTTTGCTGCAAACATCAGGCCACAGGGTGACTTCCAAGTCACAGCATAATCTGACCCTCTGGAAGCTTCTGTTAATTTGAAACCCATATGTCACCAGGGCAGCTTTGCACGGGCAGTGCCCTGCTGTATGTCCCACATCACGTGTGGGTCTGCTTGTAGAAACACCCCTCGTGGTTGCAGGCAGGAGCCCCCCTGCAGTTCTGATCCCTACCTGCACAGGTGTGCTGTTTGCACCTGGAGTATTCACTTTTGTGAATGTTGTAACCTCCAGCAGGGCCAAATCCTGAGCAAGAGGATTGCAGAGCAGTGCAGGACCTCTGGGTACCAGCACTCACCCAGTTGTCCCATGGTGACTGCCTGTAGAGTCGTTGTTAGGAGAAGATTCACCCAAACCTGGCACACAGACCTGCTACATGACCCTCATGTCTGGGGGTTACTCACATGATACCCATTGACCCATGGCTGCTCCAGCGTGGTCTCCTCAGGTGAGTGAAGGTGGGAAGGATGCTCCTGCCTTCTCTGGGGCATGTAATGCCCATTAATCATGGGCACTCCCACCTCTGGGCTTTGTTTTCTCCTGCTGTTACCCATCATCTCCAGAGCACAAGCTCTTTGGTGTGTTCTCGGCTGCGTCGATGGCGTTGGCAGAAGGTCGCACATAGGGAGGTTGTTAACCCCCAGCCCCACTGGTCACCTTTACAGGAGCACAGAGGGACCTTTTTCCCCCATGGAAAAGACATTTTGAGAGAATTAGTCTGACAAGGGAGAATTTTTGGCAACTCAAGAGTTTCTGTCTTAGGTGGCAACTTTTGGTCTCAGTTTCCGGAAGATGAAAAAAATAATTTGAATTGTGCAAGTCCTTATTCAGCAGAAAATGCAGCTTTTCACTGGAAACTCCACAGTCTGGCAGTGCACAGACATTTAGAAGCCCCTGCATCACAAGAGCAGTAAGCCCATCCCTCAACTGCTCCAGGATGGTTTTAACAAACACTCTGTGCAAGCACAGGTCTCATTTTTGGAAATCTACCCTCTGCATGGATCGGTTTTGTTCTTCATGGTCAGGCAAACATGGTGCCCCACCTACGTGAGCATGGGCTGCTTGGGGTGAGGACACCAGCACCTCTGCAGTGTTTGAGATGTCCCTGGGAGCCCTGCTGTGCTGCAGGGGCAGCAAAAGGCTTTGTGATCCCTGAGAGCAGCAGAAACACGTGCTGGTCCTGGCCGGAACTGGTCACCCAACAGCTGTACTGGTTTTCAGCTTCTGCTTTCGTTCTTGGCGAACTGGAAGTAACACTCACAAGTAACCAGAAGTCAGAATGCAAATGTGAGTGGCAGGCACAGGACACACATTTGGGCTAAAAGCTTTCAAAAGGAGGGGTCTTAGACCAAACCATCCATCCATCCATCCATCCATCCATCCATCCATCCATCCATCCTATGTATTACCTTCCACAAGAATTGGTGTCTATTTACCACAGCCCGAGGGGGGCAGAGTTATTCCCCAGCATTGGCCCTGTAATTGCCTGTTCTGGCTCAAATAAACCTTGGGCAAGGGAGTGGATAGTTGGGATTTATCTGGCACAGTGGCAGCAATCAAGGAAGAGCACCCAAACCCATCTCACAATCAGTGGGCATCGCAAGGCAGAGGACCGGAGTGCCAGGTGAAAGTGCCATTGTTGGACCAGGTCTGGAGCTGTCCGGGACTCGCTGGCTCCTCCCAGCATCACACTGTGCCACAGCATCTGCTGGAGCAGACCAGGGTTTTCTTTCTGTCCAGCTTCAGCCGTTGCTTTCCCAGGAGAGGGCACAATGTGCAAACAAAACCGCTGATGGCCTTGGGCTGAAGCGATATCTGAAGTGATACAGCAAAGGGAACAGAGCCAGAAACCCCCAAGGCAGGACCCATCGGGGCACAGCAAGGTCACTCAGCGCCCTGCAAAGGGTCTGGCTGCCTCTCCAGCGAGCTGCTGCTCCCAGCCCAGACCCAGCATGACCTAAAGCCTTCTGCACATTTGGAAACACTCATTTTCCTGATAATACACCCTCAAAAGTGGTTTTAATGTAATCTGGCGAAATCTCTGTGAAGTAGGGATGATGGAGCCAGAATCTGACAGGAGGAATGCAAATGCTCCTCATTTTCCAGAATTTTGAGGCAGTGGTGTCAAAAGAGCAACATTTTCCAAGATATCTCAGTGTCTTCTTTCAACATCATTGACTGCAGGGAGCAAACCCATCTCGGCCGTTCGGTCTGCCCTTGTGGGTTCTGTGAGCTCTGAAATCCTGTGTTTGGGCTCCCAGTGCTTAAGGAAACAGATCTCTGAAAGATGACCTAGTTGTAGAAACACACTTTCCTGTTTGCCTGTCTTCTTCTCAGAAACTGGTCCCTGGATTATTACCAAACCTTCTTTGAAAGACACTTCCCAGCAAAGACATGAGAAGGGTCCAGTCCTTGCCTAAATAATTAACTGAGGTAAACATGATGCTCCTCAGCAGCGTATTTTATCCATTCTGGTCATTCCCATGACCTGGAAATTTCCCCTCTTTGTGCATCACTATGTATCTATTCCAATATTTCTTTTATTTTGACTTTCTGCTCCTAAAGTCTTACTGTGCTGATGGGATTCCTGACAGACCCACGCTTCAAAGCACTGAAACGTGAACCGATTTTCTTCCAAGAGGCATCCAGTCACTGGTCAGGCTGAGCTCACAGAAATCACCAGCTCCCAGCAACTCCTGTGCTGTGAGAAGGGGGAAAAAAATCACCAGCACAAGGTCTCCTTGGAGCTGCCACCCAAGGAAAAAGGGCTGTGCTGCACCACTCCCTTGGGAGCCGCGGCCTCGGGTTGCTGATGCGCTTTTGGTTTCGTAAACACTCTTGTTTGTCTTACGAGACAAACTGACCAGGCCATGAAGCATCAGGGTGTTCAGAGAGCAGAGAATGAAAGGCTCAGCAAGGATTTCACACCCCAGCCCGCTGGGGCTTGTGTGTGCTTTAACAGTTTACTTTATGCTGCTTGGAGTGTGTTGAGAAAGAGAACTAGAGCCCAAGATAGCCCCCGAGCAGGATCGCTCAGCAGCCCCGAGCACGGGCTCTTTGTGCTCTTGTTTCACCCCTGCCCTGCTGGTAGGACATTCTCCTGATGAGCAGCAGCTGGACTGGTTTTCCCTGTTGGCCCATTATCTTGTAATCCAGGATTTTTTTCCAGTGTTGGAGAGATTTAGCTGAGGTTACCGACATCTCCATCGTCACCAGCTTGCGCTGGCCCCGTGGTGTTTGCTTTTGTTGGCAGCTCCCACCACTGACTGCACACCTTGTTCACAGCTTCTGGAGGATCTACTGTGGATTTTATGTACCATGGATCACAGAATCACAGAATGTCAGGAGTTGGAAGGGACCTTGAAAGATCACCCAGTCCAACCCCCTGCCCGAGCAGGATCACCTCGGTTAGATCACACAGGAACGTGTCCAGATTGGTCTGGAATGTCTCCAGAGAAGGAGACTCCACAACCTCTCTGGGCAGCCTGTTCCAGTGATCTGTCACCCTCACAGGGAAAAGGTTCCTCCTTATATTCAGATGGAACTTTCTATATTCCAGTTTGGAACCATTTCCCCTTGTCCTATCACTGGCCATCACTGAGAAGAGCCTGGCTCCATCTCCTGACACTCACCCTCAGCATATTTACAGACATTAATGAGGTGACCCCTGAGTCTTCGGTCCTTGGTCCCCACAGCACTTGGAAAAGCCCTTCAAAGCATCCCCTGATCTGCACAGCAGGTCTGACACCTTCACAGAGCTCTGGAAGGATTTTAGGTTGGCTTCCAAAATGTCGGTTTCTGTTGCATCTTCAAGTCTTAAAATGCACCATCCCCACTGGATGGGACCAAAGGTCTGGTGCCCTCTGCACCAGCTGGTGGCTTCTGAGGGGGAGATGAAGGCATCACCATCCAGCAGAGCTGCCCCCTCTGATTCCCCTCTTGCTTGTGCAGGACACGGCAGCTGGGGGATGGAACTGCTTCCCCACGCCGGGCTGTGCCCTGCCCACCCATGCCTTCTGCTGGCCACCCCACTGCAGAGGGATGGCTTCCCCTCCCTGCACCCCAGAAAAGGCTTCTGAGGCTTCCTCAGACTTCCAGAGGAACAGCAGCATCTGCAGTGCCCATGCAGCCAGGGGTAGAAGTGCTGCAGCCTTTTTTTTGGTGCAGAAGATAGTTCAAAGCTCTTGGCAAAGACAGACGGGTCTGTGAACCTGACCCCACAGCCACAGCTATGTGACCTGGTTCATGAACCAGCCCAAACTGCTCAGAGGATCATATTTCAAGCAAAAAAATAATTAAAAAATTACCCTGTGTCTATTAATAGAGCTGTAGAGAAATCCCCTTTCTTTTAGTGCTTTCGAAACTTCATGTGGGGATGCAAACCAAGGGGATAGAGGGTCTGTCACTGACCACAAAGCATTTGGGGATTCCAGCTATGCAAATCTCTTGGTAACCCACTCCACTGACCCAGCAACGGGCCCAGGGGAGAGGACTTCTCTGTGGAGCATCTCCTTCCCCTCTGGGCTGACTGCTGCCCAGAAACCCCCCAGCTCTTGGCAGGGGGGTGGTGCTGGCAGTGGGTTGAGGGTGGGAGCGAGCTGTCATGCCCACAACGGTTGCACCAGCACAAGGAGAAGCTAAAGGCTGCTCAGGCTCTTGCAACCTGCAGAGAAGCAGCTCTTCAGCCCTGAGGAAGAGGAAGAGGATGTCCCCTCTACAGCACCCACAAACTGTGTGCTGAACCCACGAACAGGCCCTGGATCCTCAAGCTCCCTGGTGGCTTTTTACTGCGAGGAGAAAGGAAACGCTTTCTATTTATCAGTCTTGTCATCCTGTGCAAGGTTTGTTTCCTTTGCACTAGGGAAGGTGATCAGAAGTGGGGGTGATGGGGACACACTGCTGGTAGGCATGAAGCAGCAAAGGTGGCAGTTTGCTTTCTGCTTCTCAGATTTAGGACAGGAGATACAAGCAGCCTCTCTGGGTTTTCTCTCTCTGCCACCTAATGCGGTCTCAGCGCTCACCAGCAAAACTCTTACCAGCTTTGGTTGTGATAATCATCTCCTCTCTACATCTCAGCTATGCAGATCTAATACCTGGCATTTTATCTTGTGCCTGTCTCGGTTGTGGTGTGAGTATGATGCAACTTGGGACCATCTGCTCCTCCAAACCATGTCAGATGGGGGGAATTTTAAGGTCCACTCCTGACCTGATCTGCAGTCAGAGATAAATCAAGCCTCTGACTTTGACACAGAGAAAAGTCCTCACCAGCCAGTTCTTCACCTCCCCTGGGACTTGTCCTGCAAATCCATCAAGGTGGAGACACAGCACTTGAAGCACAGCAGCAGCTGTGGCTACAGGGTCTGTGGTTACCTTCGCAGGACAAGGGCAGCCCGAAGGCCTTTGGGTTTGTCTTCCTCCTGTACCTTTGCTTCAGAAGACTCTTTGGGGCACTCATTTGCCTTTCAGAGGAGTGTGTAGTTAGAAGATGCCAGAAGAGATCAGAGAGCTGTGGGAGCACTTGTCTCTGTGTGTGTATTCCTCTGGTTTTGAACAGAAAGGTCACTACAGAGGTCGTTACACGTGTGCTTAATGGCTCTTAGCAGCAGGATAACGGATGAGCCGGCTCTGGAAACAGCCCTGTTGCTTCCTGCCAGGCTCTACAGATAACTGATAAATCTCCATCACTGACATCCCAGAAAATAACAAATATTATGAAGAAGTGCCCAGGATAATATTGTGGGACTCACAGCGAGTTCAGTCTGGCTGGAGCGAGCTGAGAACTCTCATCGATCCTTTTGATGGGCGTTGGTGTAGTAAGAGTTAACCTCCCTTTGCTTACTGAGCTGTAGTAAAATGCTCACTCATCCTATGGAAATGAGTCACTTGAGAGGCAGAAGAAATTTCTAGAACTCTCATTTTGCACAGGGTGAGTCTCAGCTCTGATTAGTCATCATTTTGTGGAGCACCTTGTATTAAATGATTCACTTTTTCCAGGGCATGTGAGTTTTGGATGGTTCTGAATGTTAGAATAGCACATCTGGGTGTCTGTGAGACAAACTCTTTGCCAAGGTGCCTCCTATCCCAGAGGTCTGGGGGTGACTCTGGGAAGGCAAATACAAAGGGCAGAGCAGCAGAGCACAGCAGGGCTCTCTGCAGGGGTTGTTCCATCACGATTTCTCACTGAAAAGTGGTGATTTAGAAAAATCCTCTGGTTTGCAGTGAGGATGTAGAAACACCAACCAGTTTCATGCAGAGGTGACACCCAGGAGATGAACCCACTGCAACAACTGTTTTTTTAAACATATAGCTAGAAAAAAACCCAACTATTTTAAACCTTAAAAATAAACCAACAAATCCCCATTCCCTCTTACCCACTCAGCCTCTCGCTCCACTTTTGGCCCTTTGTGTCCCATTTGTCCCACCTGGGAGCCAGGACAGCTTGCAGGGACACACACTGCCTTGTGCAGGGACTGATTAGAAAAGCTCCATCTCATTATTATCCATGAAAAATGGCATCTCAACTGCTGGACCCACTCAGAGCTGAGGTTTGGACTCTCCCATTCCCATATTCTTGTTGCTGTGAAGCTCAGCAAGTGCTCTGGGTGTTTGGGAAGGGCGACAACGTGGTTTCCCCAGCACCTGGGTTCCTCCAGAAAGAAGCTGCATTGCTCTGCAGCTGCTGCAGTGACAGGGTTTCTAAAAGCTCCATGTCCCCATGTCCCCATGGGAAGGGAGTGGGGTCCTGCTGTATTTTCCTCCCACCTTTTGTTTTACACACTCGCTGTGTGAGCTGAGTCCCGCTTGGCGGCTGCTTTCATTAGTTGCTTCATAGAAGGAATGTCCTGAGGGCAGGAAAAGAGGCAGAAAAAGAAAATATCAGTGAGCCAAGAGGTGTATTGAGAGGTTAAAAATCCTTATGACCATGTACCCACCACAGCTCCCATCCGCTCGCAAGCACCCACCTGCCTGGGCTTCGGGAAGAGGAGCCCGAAGGGGAGCAGCTGCTCAGAAAAAGCACACATTTTTCAATTAAGAACACACACAGAACACAATTTTATTAATTACAGCACTCCAGGTAGCATTTAGCCCTTTCCTGAAAGCCACCCTGCAGCTGCCAGGATGAGAGTGGTGTCTCACAGTGCGTCAGCTCATTAAGACATCCTGCTGGAGGCTTCGTTAGACAACATCCTAACTCAACAGCTTGCACTGGAGTTGTTTTGAGCAACCTGATTTTGTTTCTGTTCTGCTTTCAGTGGATGCCCAGCCCTTCACAGAGCTTCCTCTCCTCCTTCTGAGAAACAGCATCGAGCACTTTCCACTCTCTGCCGGCGCTGCGCTGGCCGAGCCCCTGTGGCACGTCCCATACTCAGCACAAATAGCTGCAGACAGGCAGATGAATTCTGTGAATGCTGATGATAACAATATTCATCATTTTGTGAAGGTTTTTTTTTTGGCAGCTCAAGGGGTTTGAATATTTTCAATTATTTTCTTCTCTTAGGGCCAGATGAGTAGATCCTCGTTACTCCAGCTTGAGTTCTGGTGCGGGAGCGAAGGTTCAGCCTTTTGTCAGGGAGTAGCAAGGGTGAGGAAGGAGCATGGGGAACAGGAGGAAAGGAAGCAGAGGGGTCACTCAGACGGCTCTGAGACACTAAAGAGGGTATGGGCATGTGGAAGAGGTTTTCATGAGTGTCCTGGTCAGAAAAAAGGCACTGGAGCACTTGGTGCTCGCCTTGACTCTTAATCCTACCTGCTGAGCCTGATGGCTCAGCCAGGCTAGAGGTATTTTAGGACATAAATCAAGTCTTTAGTATGCAACTGGAGAGCTCTTGGCTCAGCTGATACCTGAGTAAGCCTTTGAGCACCCTTTTTACATAAAAGATGTGTGGTTTGCTTCAGTTGGCTCAACTGTTCATGAAATGTCACTTGTTTCACCCATATGGTGAATAAACCCTGGACTGAGGACACCCAAGCAAGTCCACAGCGCCCTACAGCCACCAACATGAGCACCCACAGCCCAGCCTGGTTGTGCCTCAGTGCCAGGGATGCCCCAACCCCAAGGTCTGCTCAACAGCCAGGGGTAAACAGTTGGAAAATGGGAAGGTTTAAACTCAGTGGTGGGACAAAACAGGAGCCTCGATCCCGGTCGTCGAGCGGTTTTCAAACCGATGGTTTGATGTTGTGTTGAAGCATCTTCTGCTTGGTGTCACAGCACTGCTTCCCCTGGCAGCTGGCTCTACTTTGCTTTCAGTGTAGATCTGTTAGACATGCTGAAAAATATCTTGTAGTAGATGTATACATTGACAATCCTTAAAAGAATCCCCAGGAGATAACTGAGGGACCTGAGCAGGGCAGCAGCCAGGCTGGAGAAGCGGAGCAACCAAACACAAAGGCTGCAGGTGGGCTCAGGGATGCTGCTGGCCTCCAGGAGGTCATCCACCTGGAACAGGGTGCACTCAGCAGCCACCAGGATCCAGATGATCCTGGATGTCAGCCTGGCGTTTTTCACCGTCCGTAAGTGTCGAGACTCTGTGGGGAAGAAGGTTATCAAATAAGCCTCGAAGGCAACACAGCTCAGGAGCAGGCAGCTGATGTGTGTGTTTGCAGTGAGAAGGTTCTGCAGCAGAGCTGAGGTGGATGCTGGAGATGAGACACTCAAGTCAAAGGTCCATATGAGCATCTTGGAAACAATGCTAATGGAAACCAGGCTGTCTGCCTTCGCCAGGCTCGAAATGAGCACCGTGGTGGACTTGGATGAAACCTTGGCAGACTGCAGGGTGATTATGGTGTACACACTGCCCAGCAGGCCCAGGAGTGTGCTGATGGCAGTTGAAGAAGACAGGACGAGGTATTGGATATATTTAAGTACCAGGTATCTTCTGAGATCTTTCATGTGGTCTCTCTGCATAGAAATGCCAGTCAGGGAAGAATACCTGGAATACAGATAAAAAGGGGTGATTAGGTGTAAAATTAGTGGGGTCAATTCCAGACAAGTACCTGCATTTGGACAGACACCAGCTGTCATCCTCCACACCCTGGTGTTGCTGAGGCTTTGGTTGGGCACCCAGCTCCAGAGGGGCTCAGCCTGTGGAAATCTCAGGCTACATCAGTTGTCAAGTAAATCACGTACAAGCAATAGTGTCTGTTGTAGTTAACAGAGTCACTGCAGGGAACTGGAGTGACTTGGGATTAATACTGGAAAATCTGAGGTCAGAATAGGGCTAATTTCATTATGCAGGTTTTTTTCTGTGTGCCTTTGTGGCTCAATTCGAGGATGAAGAATCCGTTCTCCACTTTGCAGCAAGAAGCAAGATTTCCAGTTGTGCCGTGTAGAGGAGTAAATGAGATGTTTATTACTCATTCTGGGAAACAAAGTAATAACCTCAAGGAAATGCTGCCCAAGAAATGTCCCAGATGATTCAGTAATTGAGAATTACCATAAAAATATGATTTGATTTCGTTTTCCAGTCGTGGGCCCAGTTCTTTGTGCACATTCATGTGGCTGCTAAAGCTTCCCACAGGGTGGGAGCGAGGGGCGCTGGGCTGCAGGGGAAAAGGTGGGCTCAGAGCACTCACTGCTGCAGCTTCTGCTGGCTGTGGATGGGGGTTTTGAGTTGAGCTGAGAAGGGATGTGGTCTCTGGTTGGAGGTGTGGTTGGTGATAGCATCCCCATGCACGCTGGAGCTCCCTGAGCCTCTGAGCTTTTCGGCTGGAGTAGAGCTTCCCGGGGCCAGGCTGGCTGCGGCGTGGCTGGTCCAGCTTGTGCCCAGCCCCAACCATGGCACCGTTTAAAACATGTTCTAGTTTATATCCCCATTTCCTTGGGAGTAAACTAAAAGCCATTTTAAGCACTGCCACTAAAATGTAGTGTTTAAGTTTCTTTTTCTCAGTGCCATTAACAAAGCCCGAGGCCAATCTGCTGTGCCACTGGTGAGAAGTCTCTTCCCAGCCACTAGCACTGTACTCCTGGAGCTTAGCAGAGATGTAACTGGACCCAACTCTAATTTCCACTGAGACACCTTCACTGTATCATTTCCTGTGTGTTTATTAGTTGAATCTCCTAATGCATCTGGTTGGAGGTTGATGAATCACTTGCGAGATCTGACCCGGAAAGTTGGTAGACTGGTTGGTAGACTGGTTTGTAGACTGGTAGAAAGTTGGTAGTGGAGGGTAAGACACATGAGCCTTGGGATGATGGCACCTGGAGGAGGAGGACCTCATCTGTTGCTCCTGGGGCTTCTGGGTTCCAGGAGTTCTTTCCTATCCACCCACCTCTGGTTGTGTGAAGTCTTCTGCAGTGATGGTGTGTTTTGGGGTTGAGTTTCTTTCTTGAAAGAAGAAATTCACTGGGGTGTGTGAGCAGGAGGGGAAATTGCATCCCTCCTTCTGTTGGCTAATGCTGCCTGATGGAATGGTGACACTGCCCACCAGTGACAGCCAGATGCTGCAGTGGGGCAAATTCACAACAATGGCATTTATGGGAACAGCCAGTTCCCATAGGCTGCCAGCAGGACTCCTCTGTCTGGTCATCTTCTCCTATAAAACATTGTGTATAGTCCCTGTGCCTTAAATTCAGTGGGAAGAAGTACCTGGACATACACTTCTGCCTGGGTGTCCTTCACATCTCAGTGGGTGGCTTCAGGGCCAGTGTTTTGCAGCAGTGATGATCGGTTGGCTCAGGAGCTCCTCACAGCTGCTCCGTGTCAAGGGGCTCAAGTAATCTAGTAAATGAGGGCTGCACCCTGAGGCTTCACACGATGATGAAGGGAGTGGAACATCTTCCCTATGGAATAGGCTGAGGGAGCTGGGGCTCTTCAGCTTGGAGAAGAGGAGACTGAGGGGTGACCTCATTAATATGTAAGAGGTGAGTGTCAGGAGGATGGAGCCAGGCTCTTCTCAGGGATGGCCAGTGACAGGACAAGGGGAAATGGTTCCAAGCTGGAACATAGAAAGTTCCATCTGAATATAAGGAAGAACTTTTTCACCATGAGGGTGACAGAGCCCTGGGCCAGGCTGCCCAGAGAGGTTGTGGAGTCTCCTTCTCTGTGGAGATATTCAAGACCAATCTGGACATATTCCTGTGTGACTTAGTCTGGGTGATCCTGCTCAAGCAGGGTGGTTGGACTAGATCTTTCAAGGTCCCTTCCAACTCCTGACATTCAAATTATTCAAATTCACTCATTTCCTATAGACACCAAGTACCCATCACCTTCAAGCACAGCGCTGCATGGCATGGAGATTGGCTGGAGATGACTAACAGCTCAGGAGCTGACCTGGTGTTTACACACCTGCATGGTAAGCAGGGTGAAGTTTGTGAGGTGCTCAGATATTGTTGGGTGTTTGCATAATCAGTGTAAGGTTGCATCACAAGGGCAGAGGTGTGAGCCACCCCTGGGGGGGCAGAGGCTGCAAAGACCAGGAAAAGACTCGTTGGGTTCAGTCATCTCAACAGCAAGAGGGAATTTTACAAGAAATGGAGAGAGGATTATGTGAGGGAGATAAATATTGAAGAATAACATAAACAAGGAAGCAGAGAACATCTTACTAATGTAATAGCACAGAACAGCCTGAACCAGCTGAGGCCATTGCAGAGACATTTTCAGATGTCACTACAAAGTCTGAAAAGACAAATGGCAGAAATTCCCCCAAAACTGGGAATAACAAGGATGGGAACTGTCTTAAAAGGGAGGAGTAGGGCAAGGGGAGTCAGCAAGTTGTCAGCTCTGTTTCCCATGAAATGACTACACTAATCAAATAGTTATCTGAATGATGGAGAGGAGATAAGGCAGAGTCCTGGGACAGGCTCCCCAGAGAGGCTGTGGAGTCTCCTTCTCTGGGGCTTTCAAACCCTCGTGGACACGTTCCTGTGTGATTTAATCTGGTGACCCTGCTCTGGCAGGGGGTTGGACTGGGTGATCCTTTGAGGTCCCTTCCAACTCCTGATGTTCTGGAATTCTGGGATTCTGTGAATGTGGATTTCCCACAGATAAAGCAAATGTGTTGAGCCCAGCTTCCTTCTGTAGCAGGAGAACAGATCTCATGGGCGAGGAGAAAACAAACAAGTGTTGTAGATCTTGAATTTTATTAAGACTGTCATTGTTTCATGAGGCTTCTTATAAAGGAGCAGGCTAAGGAAGTGTGGACTGGATGATGACACCACTTAAGTCACACATGGCTGGGTGGGAAGCTGAGGAAAGGCTGAATGCCAGAAATTAGGGGGTGCTGTGCTGGGTGGGCCTGCAGAGGTCTGACATGTTGTGGGTTTTCCTTTACTCTGATCAGGAACAGAGCTCACCCCTGGTAAGTCAGCTGTCACCAGGCTGCACGGTGTCAGATCCACACAGGGAGGGCTGCTCCCTGTGTAGCAGTGAGGAAGAGGAGGAGCAGATGTGTGGGCAGGAGGAGGAGCACACCAGGGGAGGAGGAAGGCAGCTGTAGGCAGCAGTGCTGGTGAGAGTGGGTGTCGATGGCAACTGGAGTCAGCGGCTGTCGTGTCAGGGAAGGGGGGAGACAGGTGCCATCAACCACATGGGACGAGCCTTCGGTTTCACTCAGGTCTTGACTGAAGTGTGCCACCAGCTTGGAGACCCACAGTTCAATCACCAAGAGTGTTTTAAGGGGTGAGGGGATCGGAGGTTGAGCTGAACGTCACGATGTAAATGTAATTCCTGGTGTAAATGCTGAGTAATTCCTGCATCTCGTGCTGCTGAGCTTTCCCAGTTACCCCACAGGTCTGGGGGGTTCCTTTGGTCCTCCCCTGGTTTTTCTTTTGATGAGATGATGGGACAGTGATAGCCCTGAGTGATTCCTGTGAAAGGTACCAAGCTGACTGTTTAAAGAGCGGGTTTCCCATTCCTTGTTGAGACTCAATTCATTCCCAGCTGAGTCACCCAAGACTCACATGCACTTTTTCTCTTTTTCCTGCAAGTATCTGAGCCAACTTATTAGAGAAACCCTGTTGGGAAGAAGCAGGAAACGTTTCATCCCACACTTGAGCTGAACTGTGACACAGTTCCTCTTACCCTGGTTTTCCAGAGTGTTTAACAAGAAAAACGATCCTTCATTCTCTGTCAAAATCAAAATCTTTCTGAAATCAACAGTTTGTGCCCTGGTGCAGCCCCTTTCATGTACTGTGAGGTACCAGGATGGGGTTTTGCTTCTCTGCTGAGGTTGGGGGAGGTGGTGAAGAGGAGGGTTAATCTCTGAATGTTGGTGCCTGAGCACTGGTTTGAGCCCTTGTTTCCACAGAGAGCATCGATGCTGTGATGATTGCAATGAAACCATACGAAACCACGGTGTGAAAGGTTGGAGTAGATGACCCTTAAAGGTCCCTTCCCACCTAACATGTTCTGTGATTTTATGATTCACTAGAAGTGGAGGAGAACCAAGCTGTGGCACACAGCTGAGTACTGATTTATCTTGTTACTCAGTGATCTGGTCTGATTCCTACATTTCCTCCATCCTTTTATTTTCACTTAAGAAGTTCAAAAGGAAGAAGACACCAACAGCTGGATCTACAGAACTTTATCTTGTCCATGTGGAGCATCTTAACTCTTCTGGGCATTGGGTCTTGTCTCACCTCCAGGATGTGGTGATGGACCCACAGGCTCTTAGTGACGGAAGGTGCCGAGCAGCCAGTGCAGCTGGAGGAGGTGCCCAGCAGCCACCAGTCCAGACACTAAGGAGCTCAGCATGTTTTCCATGTCTTCCCTTCTTGCAAACTTTGGCATTTCACACAACACTGATGGCACTTTACATACAGCTGTGATGCACCTTGGGAAGGAACCGGAGTTTCTGGAAGGAAGATGCCTTCCCACTTTCTGTTAGAGTTGTGTCAGCAGCATCCTGCCTTCCAAGCCCTGGCTGCCCCAGGAGACAGGATCATTGCCACAGCTCCTTCCTGCCTCCCTCCCTCTCTCCACCCCTTCCACGCTGTGATTTAGTGGTTAAAACTCCAATCCAGAATGTAGCAGAGCAAGGTCTGATTTCCTCCTCCGCCGCAGGGGATTTAGGTGTTTATCTCTCATGGGTGTCCCAACCAGCAGGCTACAGGTTGTCCTGAGGTGGGGATGCTCTTCGTGCCACCTAAGGAATCTGGGCACAGTGTAGGGAAACAGCTGACACCCTGAGCCAAGGGGCAGGGATCAGGAAAGGGCTGGTGGATCACAACATGTGGATGTTTGCTAAGGAAAAGGGCATCCTGCTTTCCAGTACTTGCTCCAGATGCTGTTTGGGTCCATCTGCTCTAGTAAGTTAACAGGCCTGGGAGATGTTCCCTGGTACTGGAGGTCGGTTCTTTGGAGTCTTGAGAGAGACACAGTGTCCCCTAGGACAGTTTTGGTGCCCACCAACCCTCCCAGACGCTGTGTGGGCACGGGCTGGGATCCAGCGGGGCGCAGGGAGCTCTGCCTGTGCTGCGAGGGTGGCTCGAGGGTCCCGTCCTCGCTGCTCCCAAGATGGGTCTGGGGCCCATCAGTAGTCAGACACAGCCTTTACATATGTGAGATTAGAGAGTCACTGGGTAAAGAACAGATGCACGAAGAGAGTGCAGAGGCTGAAGTCACAGGCTGCTCCTTAGCTCCTCTCCTGAGCTCCCTCTGGCAGCATCCTCCTCCACAGCCACCCTGGCAGCTTCCCCCTGGTTGGGAAAACCTGCCAGTCCCAAAGGACCCCAGGCACGGAGGAGGATAGGTGCTTTCCATCCTCAGACCCTCCCCTTTGCCTGCCCTGGGGGTAGGGACAGGCAGGTGGGGAGCACAGGGTGGGTATGAGATGGGAACAGGAATGGGGTGGGTGGGTTTGTCTTTCCAGAACAGCTGCTCCCATCCTGCCAGAATGGGTGAAAAAGGCAATTTATCTATTTATTGACAGCTTCCAAAGCAGCCCTTTGCAGTATTCATAGTGGTCATCTGCAGGAGGATCACTGAGCGTGGACAGTGACACTTAGACAGGTTTTGTTTAGTCCTTATTCAGGTGAAACCTCAGGTCAAGTCCAGGGGGGGTTTCCCGGAGCAGCACTTCGCGTTTCCGTCCCCACAGAAACTGCTCTCCTGAGACTCTTTACCAATGCCAGTTAATAACCCCTCTGTTGTCATTGGTATGCTGGTGTAGCTGGAGAGATGCACAAAAATATCTCTGGCTCTTAAATAAATACTTCCTTCCAAAACTCCTCCTGGAATTGTGTCCAAAAATACACGGGAGAGGAGAGAGCGAAATTAAAACCCGCTTTACCACTGAGTAACCTGACTGCAACAAAGTGCTGTTAGTTTTTACTTAGTTTAAAAGCAAGAATACTTACATTTTCTGGAAAAAGCAGCCAGGGATAGTTTTCTGCATGACTGTATTCTGTGTATGGTGTGCAGCAGAGCTAAGGCTCTTCC
The DNA here is from genome assembly GCA_013399135.1 of Heliornis fulica. Taxonomy (NCBI): domain Eukaryota; kingdom Metazoa; phylum Chordata; class Aves; order Gruiformes; family Heliornithidae; genus Heliornis; species Heliornis fulica. The sequence continues at coordinate 92,507 of VXBZ01006175.1, read as the reverse complement.
CTTGGATCGCTTCCTGGTTTTTATAGAGAGCGTCGCATACTCGGTACCACGTCAGAGCACGGGGCTACGCTCGCAGAATTTGTTTTGCTAGGCAACATCCCCAGCCCCAGAGCTGGTTTCACAAGAATTACTTGTTGAATCATGGTAGCTATTAACTTTCAGCTGTCTGGAAAAATTGATGCCCTGTATGGAAGAGGAGTCCCAGACACTTCCTCAAATACGATGGAGCAGATTACAGGGCGCAATCCCGAGCTCGTCTGGGTGTTGTGTGAGCTAACGTGGAATGTCCATGAGTTACAAAATGGGTTTTATTCTGAGCAGAGAAAGGATGTCCTCTGGCATGAAAAGCAGCCCTGCACCTGGCTGGACTGGGCTGTCCCCAGGAGTGTTTGTGTAGGTGTTGCCTGGGATACCCAGGTTCGGTGCTGATTACTCTGGCACTGACATTTTTCTCCAGGCAGGACTTTGGTTAAGCCAAGTTCATCCGTGTCTCAGGGCAGGGAAATCTCTTTGCCAGGTCTTGGTGCAGTAGGAGAGTGGAGAAACATCCCATAGTTATCACAGAGAATGGCAAAGGGGTATTTTCACAGCCACATGAACATGTACCACAGCTCCCAACCTTACTGTGGATGCTGATCTCAGCACATGAGAGCGAGGATTAAAGGCAGCGCCGCCGCATCGATTTCCGATCAACGGGGAGGGGATGGTGCCGGTCTGACACCAGCTCTGCCAGCATCACACCCTGCCCTCACCAGCTCCCAGTGACAGAAAACTGTGGGAAGAGAAAGTGGCTCAAAATCCAGGTGCTGGGGAGCACTTTGTTCCTCCAGCCACAGCCTGAGGACCTGGCAGGGATGACTTTGTGCTCTCTGCCTGCTCAGCGGGCACCGGTTTGCACTAACATTCTGGGGAGCAGAGAAAGTCCCTGAAAACAGGGATTTGACCAGTTGGCAACTAATATAATTTGTGCTGTGATTAATGTGTGTAAATATTTAGTTTAGTGTTTGATATTAAGAAGAATGAGGTGGCTCTTGCAGGGGCTCTCCACAGCACTTCCATTTTTACAGCTCCCCTTCATGTCTGCAAGATGCCAAAACAGAACCATCGGCTGCAAAAGAACAGAAATTCTGCAATCACACTGCATGGTTGTGCAGCAAGCAGGGTGGTTCTCTAGCTTGAAATCCCATAATAACCCATGGAATAGGTAAGGCAAACCCCTCTGTTCTCTGGGGCAGCGTTGTTCCGTCAGCGAGCTTCTCCGGTGGCGCTGAGCCTGTGACAACAGGGCTACAACATGGGGAAGGCTGAGGGGGTGAGAGGGGGTGAGATGGGGCTAGATGG
>VXBZ01006175.1:70262-90911 GCA_013399135.1 Heliornis fulica | reverse complement strand
TAAGATTGGGTAAGATGGAGTGAGATGGGGTGAGATGGGGTGAGATGGGGTGAGATGGGGTAAGATGGGGTGAAATGGGATGAGATGGGGTGAGATGGGGTAAGATGAGGTAAGATGGGGTGAGATGGAGTAAAATGGGGCTAGATGAGGTGAGATGGAGTAAGATGGGGTAAGATGGGGTGAGATGGGGTGAGATGAGGTGCCCCAGACCCAAGCCATGCCCCACTCAGCCTCTCAGGGCTGGCAGGTGCCTGCAGAGCCGGGACAGGCCATGGGCAAGGCGGCTGCGCTGACACCTTCAATCAATTCCCCTCGGTTAATCTTTGTCTGAGCTTGTAATCATTCCCGATGACTGGTGGCTCTCAGTGCTCCTCTGGGACCTGCTGCCAACTCCCCAACAGGAGCCCAGTGAGCCCAGCATCCCCACTGGATTCCTGCTCAGCACGGGACAGCTTCCAGTATTTTTCCACAACCTGTTTATTTTGGGCTACACCTTTGTTTGAAGGCTTCAGCCAGCTCCATACGTTGAAAGTAGGGCTCTTTACAGCTGAGGCCTTGTTTGCTTTCCTTGGCAGTGGAAATACAATGGAATTCAATTCAAATTCACTGAGAAGTAAGGAAATTTCCATTTCCTTCAGTCCAAAGCACTCCCCTTTGGACCCCAGAGGGTGTCCAGCGCTTTTTCCTCACCATCTCACTGGGGTCTCTCCTCTCGCTGGTACCAAACCCAGCCCTATTCCTTCTCCTTTACACTCTGCCCAGAAAAACGTTGTCAGTGAAATCCTGATAAATGACATCATCCTTTCCCTTGACAACATCCCTTCTGGGAAGTTTCATTAACATGCTTGAGGCTTTTGAAGAAACTGCAGGAATTTCTCTGTCAGTAGCTCTGCTGCTGGGTCCTATGAAACAAGTCCTAATCCTTATTCTTTGGCAGTTAACTGCTTATCTCACTGCAAAGCTGTGCCAGCTGCTGGGATTCCCTGGCCCATCCCAATTTACATCCATGGTGTGTCCAACCTGTGCTGCTCTTCCCATTTTTTTTTTTTTTGCCTTGGTTGTTTGGGTTTTTCCTTCTGGCTCGGGAAACATGAATGGTTGCTGGTCTGACCTTCAGCCAAGGTTCCCTCAGTACAGGGATGGAGGGTCTCCTGCCTGGGCATCTGAACTTCTGTCATTTCTCATCTTTGTTATCCTCAAGAACTCACATTTCCTCACAGCTCTTCAACATGACTTTCTCTCCCAATCCTTGCAGGGTGCAAGAAACTCATTTTAGAATTACAAACTGGCCAAATGACTATCTCTTCTACCTAGATACAGGAGGAGAAGCCAGGCAGTTGTTTGCCAGTGTGAGGAAGAGTTGGGTGATGAAGGGGAGAGTCTCAAAGACAGAAGTGAGATGTAGCACCGTCTGCAGGCACTGGGCCATGGACAGCATGGCTGGACCTTCACAGGCAGCAAACCAACACGAGGGCTTCCCAAAAACTGCTGAGCTGACCTGCTCCATGTCCTTTCCAGTGGAAAAACAGCAGGAATGCACACTGCCACGGCAGGGATTGGAGAGTTTCAGCCCTGGGGCTTCAGACAGCAGAGGGGGCATCCCAGGGCATCCCCAAACCCAGGGCATTCCCAAGCCCAGAGCATCCCCAAACCAGCACAACCCCAAAACAGCACATCCCCAAAGCAGCACATCCCAAACCACCACACCCCCAAACCAGCACATCCCCAAACCAGTGCATCTCCAAACCAGTATATCCCCAAACCAGTGCATCCCCAAACCCAGTGCAGCTGCCACCAGGACACAGCCAACGTTCCCAGGCAGGATGCAAGGGGAGGTGATTGCGCCAGTGCTGGCAGAGGACAGTGATTGTCTCCCCTGACTGTGCACAGACTGGAATCCCCCAGGATGGTCACTACAGACAGGATGGGTCATGTTGACCCCGTGGTAAATCTAAGGGGCAGTTCTAGAGACCTGCACCCCAGACATATCCTGCAGCTCCCTCAAGAACACGTATTTCCACTTTTCCAAACAGCTCATCGGCAAAGAAAATAATGAGCTTGCCTGTTTTCATGCCTCAGTTCTCTTATTTTCACTGCAGAAAAGGAAATTTGCTTTTAATGAGGGCAAGTGCTGAGGTAAAGCATTACTAATGCAATGTTTATTCCTTGTGGATGGTAAGTGCAGGGCTGAAGCATCCTTACTGTCGGCTTCCAGGATGTCACCGGCACCGCTTGCACACCTGGCAGAAGAGGTTTCCTTACAGGGAAACAGCACAAAGGTTGAAGGCATAATCCTTCCTGCCTGAGGTATCAAATGGATCCAGATTACAGATAAATGCATAAAGAAATGGTGATTCATAAAAACAGGGGGGTGGGGTGTGTGTGTGTAGAAACTGGGTACAGAAAGGGGAATGCAAATCTCTCGTGGTTTGGGCTTCCTCCTTTGCTGACTCCCTCACATTTCATCCTTGGAAGAGTGGTGGTAGCAGCATTTAGGAAATGCCCCTCATCCAAGCAAGGTAGCCAGAAGGACATTCCCTGGGATTGCCCATAGCCAAAGCTTTGGGAATCCCTGGAATGAGTTTGCAAGTCCTCAGCCAACACCACTTTGAGACGCCCAACGCGGGAGAGACCTCCCAGCAGCCCAGGTTTGGGCTCTGCCCCTGCCGAGCTGCAGCCCAGCAGGCACAAATCCCTCCTCAGCAGTGGCTCACTTGTCCCACCCCCCTGCACCGTGGGCTGAACCAGCCTTCACCTCTCTGGTTCTGTCCTTAAGGCAGTTCTACACCCAGCCTGTCATTGTTGTTCAGGGTCTGTTCTCAACGAAGGGTCTGGAGAAGTTTCCTTGGAGTCACAACCCTCCTGCGCCGGCATCGCCCCCTCATCTCCGAGGACACGGCCAGTGGGAATTCCCCCAGCACCCACAGACTTCCTTGGCTCTGGCATCACCTCCTTCTGCTGAACTCTGCTGTCCCCACCCCACGCACGCTCCCGTGCCCCGGGCCAGCCCGCCCCCGCCCCCGTCACCCTCCCTCCTCCTGGGCCACACAGCATGAAAAACCCCACGGTGGGAGTGTGTCAGGTGTGCACAGTGATTTCCTCTCAGTGCCAAAGATCAGCTGTGATTTTTGCTCTGCCCTTGGATGCTCCTCCAAAGGTGGTGCCTCCACATATGCCCGTGCCAGGCTCTGCCCTCCTGCAGTATTCCAGTCCCAAGGCAGAACGCTGCTGCTGAGCTTATCATGAAATAAGTACATTTCAGCTTAAAAGGACTTAGTGCATCCCAGCAGTGCTTTCTTTCCCTGCAATTATTTCTCCTGTACTTTGTCTTGATTAGATTTTAATGTCTCCAGCTAATGAGCTCTCCTCCTCTCCCTCAGTGCACAGACTCAGAGCTCTTCCTACTGCAAATGGCGTGTTTGCTCGTTAAGCCTCCCCTAGTTACTCACCTCCATCCATCTCAGTTATTTATTCATATCCTGTGTTCTCCTTCCTTTTTAAACTTTTTTGGGGTCTCTGTGTACCCAACACACATGTTACCATGTACAGCCTTACTCCCAAACAGGGACAGTTGGTCTGATGTTCTTATCTCAAACAAGATGCACAGGACAATCAGTCAGAACAAATGGTGAATCTTTACCAGCTTTTCCGGGAAAGCAAGAGCCAAACCCACAGCCATCAGCAAGAAATTACCCTGCATGCTCTGTGTGGGGAAGGGAGTCTGGTTCTCAACCTCAGGCCAAGATGCAGAGACACAGAAATTGTTTCATTCCCATCATTTCCAGCATTTCATAAATCATCTGACCAGAAGTTTTTGAGACTTTTGTTGTCCTCCAAGTTCCTCACACCTGTGAATAAACAGCTGCAGGGTGTGAAGCGAGTGAGGAGGCAGAAACCCACTTCCTCCACCTTGCCACAAAAGAGGAGGGTGAGAGCATTTTTGTGGTCTTTCGATTGGAATCGCACTGTCAGGTTTGGAGCTGCATCCCACACCCGGCCTGTATTTACTCCGACTCCGAACACGGGGTGGAAGCCAGAGAGCAGCACCGAGCTGCTCCTGGAGACAGCTCAGCACCCAGCCCACCCAAGCAGAGGGAGAAGGAGTCATGTCACTGGGAGCAACTGCTCCACTCACTCACCACAGCACCGCTGCCCAGTGGTTAGGGGTGGCCCGAGGACCTCTGCAGCCCCACTCGTGCTGGAAGCGATGCTGGCTGCCCTCCCCAGGAGCCTGCTCCTGTCTGGCTGTGATGGTCCCTGGTTCCATGGCCCCCAGGCTCCCTGTGTCCTGTCTGCTTCACTGCCCTCTGCTGCTCGTAGGTGTAGCCTTGGAATGGTCAGACACACCGAGGACGCTACACTGGGTTGGTCCATTGAAGCTGTTTGTTGTTGTAGCTCGTGTTGACAGATAATTGGGTTTTGGCCTGGTTATTTTTGGATATTTTGGCACCCTGGGCACCTCCAGGTGCTGATGGTGGTGGGTGCTGCTCCGGTGGCCAGGCACAAGAGAAATCCAGTTGGTGCTGTGAGTCACAGAACCACAGAGACAAGGTTGGAAAAGACCTTTAAGATCATCAGGTCCAACCATCCCTGTCCTCTCCTAAACCATCTCCCTGAGCACCTCATCTCCTGTCTGTTCAAAACACCCAGGGGTGGGGACTCCACCCCCTCCCTGGGCAGCCTGTCCCACACCCCCACAGCTCTTTGGGGGAAGAATTTCTTCTGACATCTCATCTGAACCTGCCCTGGTGCAGCTTGAGGCCATTCTCCTTGTCCTGTCCCCTGTCCCTGGGAAGAAGAGACCATCATCTGCCTCTCTCTAACCTCCTCTCAGGTCATTCCAGGCAGGGAGAAGGTCTCCCCTCAGCCTCCTCTGCTCCAGACTCAACCCCCCCAGCTCACTCAGCTGCTCCTCAGCAGGTTTGTTCTCCAGACCGTTCCCCAGCCTGGTCACCCTCCTCTGGACCTGCTCCAGGACCTTGTTGCAGTGAGGGGCCCAGAACTGACCGAGTCACAGCAGGGCAGGAGAGCATTGAGTACCAGCAACAGGCATCCCACCATCTGCCCTGGCACAGGTGCCAAACAGGTGCATGGACAGAGATCAGCATCTCTCAGGACCAGCAAGCCTTGCAGCAGGCTTGGGTGGTGTCTCTTCCATGTGGGCACAGTCCACCGTGGCAGCAGGGCCTGGATTATCTGCTGGCAGTGGTGAGCATCCAGCAGGCAGTAAATCCAGGGATCTGACATGGCCACATGGATGTGTGGTCGCTGCCAACGTTCAGGAATGATTTCCCAGAAATGTTCTTTGCTGCCCTCGAGACCCTGGAGGACACTCCTATGTTGCTCACCTGGACTTTCCTTGGGAATCATTTCCCCCACAAACATAAGTGATGGTTCTCCAGAATGTGACTCGAATTTCTGTTTTCCCTTGAGGGAAACAGGCATCACATCAAGGAAATTGCTTTCCTGTCCCTGGGGCTTCTTCAGGAGAAACTATTTGTGAATGTTTTTTTCAACTCGACACTCATTGTTTTCTGAGGCTCTGTTGGTCTTTTGACTCTCTTCTGGGGTTTAGGAGAAATTCTTCCTGGTATCTGGGTATTGGTTTGCTTTGCTGATTTGTTTTTTAAAGAAAACAGCTTTGTTCAGGCTTGTAAACCAGTTCAGTGAGTAAAGACTGATGGACCACTGGAACCGAAAATTTGGCTGTGTGCAGAGAACGGCCCTGGGGGAGGTCTGGGCACATTACAAACAGTTGAGTTTTAGTAAATGAGATTTCTGTTTCCCAATGGCACAAGGAAATAGAGGATTTGCTGAGGTCTTGTTGGGTTTTAATTCAGGATTGGTGACACACACCACCAATGCCAGTCCCACAATGAGGTACCAACCCAGACTGGGTCTTGGAGGTCACATCCAAGCAGAGGTGATGTTGTCCCATCAAATGAGCATTTACCTGGAGTAAGGACATTCTCCAACCTTCACACCTTTGTGTCAAATGAAAGCAGAGCAGAAGCTCGTTGTGGTGGTTGCACTGGAAGCTCCAACCCACCCACAGCAACAGAGCTGTCACCATCATCTGTCCCCACTGGAGCACCACACGGGTGGTGATGACGAAGAGCATCCCAACTGCTGCCAAGGGGAGCTGAAGGAAGGGCAGGAGGGAGCCTGGTGCTTGCCAGAAACCTGCTTTGGGCATCTTCAGCTGGTGCAGGGGGAAACTGGTTGGCAGAGAGAATAATTCACCAGTTCTTTAACAAAAGATCTTGGGAGCTATTTAGGGTGTTATTGTTGCCTGAAAGAATGAAAGGAGGAAACAAGTTCTGTGCTACTCCACACAAGTCCCTTATTATTAGAGTAATAATAATATTATTCTATTATAATATATTTATTTTATTTGGACAGATGTCAGGCATCAGAAAATTGTTTCCTAGTGAGGCCACGTGGATAGACAAAAATAAATCCCAAAGAAAAACAGTTAATTAAGAGGGCAACCTAATTGCACCATTGCCAAACTTCAGACACTCTGAGCAACCTCATGGCAGCCCTTGAAAAATCATTTTGGAGACACAGTTGTCCTGGGGGAGTTATTTAAGCAGATTTAGTGCTCAGACTGTGTAAACATCGAGAAACCAGCCATTGTCTCTCATTGCCAGGATCTCCTCGTGCTCCCATTAACCCTTTAGACAGTCAGACATGTAACTACACGTGGCTGGGATGTACCTGGAGTAAATCCCACGGGCAGGTGGGGCAGACTGACTGTCACAGAATCATAGAATCATGGAATGATTAGGGTTGGGACTCCCAGAGGTCATCCAGTCCAACCCCCCTGCAAGAAGCAGGGACACCCCCAACTAGATCAGCTTGCTCAGGGCCTCATCCAACCTGGCCTTGAACGTCTCCAGGGATCCAGGGGCATCCACCACCTCCCTGGGCAACCTGTTCCAGTGCTCCACCACTCTCACAGCAAAGAACTTTTTTCTAATATCCAATCTAAATCTCCCTCCCTCTATTTTAAACCCATCACCCCTTGTCCTGTCACAACAGGCCCTACTGAACAGCCTCTCCCCATCTTTCTTGTAGGCCCTTTCTTGTCCAGGCATCCCGTGGGTGGAGGGTCTGGCAGGGACTGCCCCGTGCCGAGCTCTCACTGCACTTGTCTGGCAGAGGGACACCCATTGGGTTTTCCCATTGAAGGCAGCCCCCAGGTGGGACACATCAGCTCCTCATGAGGTTTATATGGTTCCCCTGGTGAGGAAGAGGCAGGTGGGGCTGTCCATGTGGAGTAGGGTTGGTGATGGTGTGGCTGAGAAGGTCAGCTTGGAAGGGGGGAAGCAGCTTGACCAGATCAGGTGTGGTTCAGGAAAGGGGAAGGACAGAGTTGGTCACATCTCAGTAAGTCCTGGCCAAGATAAGCTGCTCCTGAACTACACAGGGGCTCCAGCTCTGGTCTCCCTGGAAAACCCCCTTACCTGTGTCCCCTCTTCCATGGACCCACATGCCTCCAGTCCACAGCATCGTTAGTGCCAGGCTCTGGTGGATGATGATCTCCACAGCCCTCAGGCAGGGTTTTAGCTCAAGTGACTCCTGTTATCCAGCACTTGTTCCTGGCATGACCTGATCCATCTAATGTTCCTGACATGACTGGATCCATCCAACCTTACCTATTTGGTGCTTACCTTTGTGTCACTCATGGCCACAGACCTCATTTGCTGCTGTCCATCCATGGTTGCTGCATCACCCCGAGCTTCCCCGGGTCTCTCCCACCAGCTCCTACGTAGCGTCACAGATCTTGCAGGGGCTGTTTCTGCTCTTCTGCTTCTTGCTGCCTGGCAATCAGTGCTGCAGCTGACAGCAGGCCCAGAGGCAGTGAACAGAAAGGGCCCTCTGCTCTTTCTTACCCTGACTTTCAGTTGTTGTATCTCTCCTGTCCCATCTTGTGCGTGTGGCTGCTGTGCTCGGTTGCCCCTCAGAAGTTGGCAATGGATGTGGATACGACTGCAGCTGAAACAGGGATGGTTCAGTACTGTAGAAGTCCTTTGGTGAGCCTCATGCCCAAGCTGTGTCCTGCCAAGCATCCCCCCCAGGTCTTAAATGTGATGCTTTGCCCACTGCACCCTCCTATTTTGTAGAAGATGAATCCATGGTTTCTCTCTGTCTGACAAGGAATCCTTCTTAAACCACGTCCTCTCTGGAGGGCTCATTCAGCTCAGCACCATGGCTGGGCAGAGTGGTTACAGATAGGTCCATCTCATGGTTATAGGGCCTTGGCCAGACCCACCAGCAGTGGACACAGCTGGGATTGTAAATGTTCAGGATGAACAAGGGCCAGAACAACCCGTCCCATCTCCTGAGGTTCCTTTTAATATTCCCCATGCAAGGAAACAGGAGGGACAGAGCTTTGGGCAGATTGTTTGAGATAAGTTAGACCAGAGAGAGCACTGGTGCTCTGGGAGTGGGAGAGATCTTTGTATGGGCTGGGACAGCTCTGACTTTTCTGATCAGAAGTCAGTGGAGGGCAATGGAGAGGAAATTGTTGGTCGCTGCTCAAAGAAATTCTGGTCTTAAGATCAGAGAAAGTTGGTATCAGGGTTTCCAGGGCTCGTCACTTGGCAGACCATGAGTCTGTTGAGGCTGATAAGATAAAAGATCTGGAGAGAGTCTGGGGGTGGGAGAAGTAACAGATCTGTTAAATGGGGGAATTACTAGAACTTTTTTGGAGTGCTGGTGAGGTTTTTTAAGGCCACACCAGATGTTTTCCAAAGATTACTTTCACTGCTGGCTGAAGCTGCAGATGGTGTGTTACCTGTGTCATAGCAGGTCCAACGTGGCCTTGAACACCTCCAGGGAGGGGGCAGCCACCACTTCCCTGGGCACCCTGTGCCAGGGCCTCACAGATGTTTTCCAAAGATTACTTTCACTGCTGGCTGAAGCTGCAGATGGTGTGTTACCTGTGTCATAGCAGGTCCAACGTGGCCTTGAACACCTCCAGGGAGGGGGCAGCCACCACTGCCCTGGGCACCCTGTGCCAGGGCCTCACCACCCTCAGAGGGAAGAATTTCTTCCTCAGATCCCATCTCAATCTACCCCCTTCCAATTCCAAACCATTCTCCCTCAACCTGTCACTCCAGGCTCTTTCTAGAGTCCCTCCCAAGCTTTCTTGTAGGCACCTTCTGGAAGGGGCTGTAAGATCTCCCCAGAGCCTTCTCCAGGCTGGACAACCCCAACTCTCCCAGCCTGGCTTCACAGGAGAGATGCTCCAGCCCTCGGATCATCTCCGTGGCTCCTCTGGCCCCACCCCCGCAACTCCACGTCCTTCCTATGTTGGGGACTGCAGAACTGGACACAAGACCCCAGGTGGGGTCTCAGGAGAGCAGAGTAGAGGGGGAGAATCCCCTCCCTTGACAACAAACCCCCTCCTGGGCTTGTGACCCTGCAAACCCATCCCTGTGCTGGGTGATGGTGCTAGTGCCAGTGGTTATCACCACGACCTGCACAGTGAGCCCTAAAGGGTTCCCAGATTTCTGCTGTTTTACTGGGATTTTCCTTTTCCTCTCTTTGGAAGAAAGCATGGGGACATGGAAAATGGGACCTTGGACCCATCTGGTACCCGGTGTGGCTGCAGGTGTGGAGGTGCTGAGGGCAGGGAGATGCAGCAGGTGCTGGGGCTGATTTCTGTGCTGACACAGCCCTGTGGATTTTCTGGAGCTTCTGAAAACAGAATCTATGTTCCCTTTAAAACAAAATTAAAGGCTAAATAATGATGTTCCTGTTCCATGGAGTCCTGCTGTGCCTTCAGAAAAAGCATTGTGGGAAAGTCAAGGGGAAAACCCAACATAGAAAGAGTAATGGGTGAGGGAAACAACTAAATAAATAACGGAGCAAGCCAAGACTTCAGCTGAACTAACGTGGGTCCTGCAGGGAAAGTCTTGAGAGACCAGAAAACAGCAGCCTGGTGCTTCTCAATTCTGCTCTACTAGAGAAGTTTAAGGGCAGGGATGAGAAGCTGCAATCTGGTTTGTGAGGGCAGTGGAAGGTTTGCAAGGTCTGCAGGTCCTTCAGAAGATGATGTAGATGTCACGAGTCCAGTTTAGCACTGGGCAGGCACGAAACACTTTCCACAGAAGTCACTGTCTTTAGCAGGGTTGGTTCTCTTGGGTCTGCTGCCCTTTGGGGGACAGGCAAGTGCAAAGTACATGTTATGCAGCGATCCTGCTTGGTGTGTGTGGGGAAAGGCTTTGGCAGGACAACTGCAAGAGCTGCCAGGGGAAGGGGAGGGGGGAACAGCCCTGAAGATTAAGCAAAAGTGTCTGAAGAAACATCCTTTAACATCAGCTCTTTGTCAGTCTCAGCTTAAAAGTTAAACAGAAACAGTGTTGATTTATCTCAGAAGAACTCAGATGGCCAAAAAAGGACAATTTCCATGATGTGGGATGATCTTCAGGGAGTGTGCACTGGCCCTAAAGCTCACAGAGATCTGCAGGCTGTTTGCACTGAAGTCTGACTCCTCCAAAGATGAGGTCAGTGTCAAATGTGGGTTTTTGTGTCAGCCCAAGGTCAGAAGTCGCTCCTGAGCCTCACCTTGCAGAAGCCAACGTGGTTTTGATGCAAAAGCAGCCTCAGAGCAAACAGATAAACTGCGCCGGTGTGTTTTGTGTCTACGTGTGCTCTGAGGGTTGCAAATTTGAAACAAAACCTCATAGGAAGAACTTGAGGGAACCCAGAGAAAGTTGGGGAAAGGTCTGTCCGTGCCAGTGGTACCTCTGGGAGCTGACTGTCTGCTGACCTGCATCACCTCACCAGATGATGGGTCAGAAGCAGCACAGAGACGGGTCGAAGTCACTGCTTGGCAAGGAGGGGACGAACTCCCATCATCACCAGGCAGCAGCTACAGTACTTCTGTAGCTCTCTGCTTCTTGGCACTGGGGAGTTTACTGGAAGAGGCTAAAAAGCCATTGATTCCAGCATGAGCAAGTCTCCCCTTTGCAGAGCATCACTGGTATCTGCTCTCCCCTTTGCAGAGCTCCACTGGTATCTGCTGGACAGGGTCTGTTATCTGTCACTGCGATTCCTTTCTCTCCCAGCAGTATTTCTTGTGTTTTGGAAAGAGACAAGTTGTCTTTGGACTTCCAGTGCTGTTGCCAGGACTCAGAGTCAACATGATTATAAAGGTATGGTTTTAATTGCTGCTGGATTGAATTTGAGATCAACACTAATGAACCCTGTCGTGGCGCGCTCGTCGCTGGTTCTGCAGCCTGAGCTCGACAGTTGGCCCCAGCCTGCACCACCACACACCATATCACTGCATTTAATGAGGGGTGATCAGAGGAGCTGCCAGGGCAGAGCAGCCATGTGAAGGTCCTCTTTTGTATGACTGGAATTTAAACTCAGCTGGAGGGTATTTGGTTCATCTAGAGTGCGATAAAAGCAAGAATCCTGGTATGCTGGGACCATGAAAATTAATATATTGTGTATTCCACCTGACATTAATTCTGGGAATTAATAGAATCATGGAATAGAATCATTGAGTCCCTTGGGCTGGAAGAGACTTTTAAGACCATCAAGTCCAAGCCCAGCCCGACATTGCCCAGGCCACCTCTAGCCCATGTCCTGCAGCATCTCGTCTCTTGGCCTTTCCAACCCCTCCAGGGATGGGGACTCCACCACTGCCCTGGGCAGCCTGTTCCAAGGCCTGACAACCCTTTCAGGGGAGAAATTCTTCTCATGGCCAACCTCAATCTCCCCTGGGGCAGTTTGGGACCATTTCCTCTGTCCTGTCGCTTGTTACCTGAGAGTGAGACCGACCCCACCTCTCTGCACCCTCCTTGCAGGGACTTGCATTTTGGTTTCCAGGAATTAGATCAGTGTGTGAACAGCAGAACGTGTGTCTGTGCCTGGCTGAAGCTGCTGAGTGAAACGTGCTCACATTTTAAGGGAGAAATTCCTTTTTCCAGACCTGCTTCTTATTGCTGTTCCATGGGAATTAGGAGTCATGTCAGGAGTGGAGCGAGTCCCACGGTTTTGTTCTGACTTATAAGATTAACGTTTTTCCTAAGAACCAGCAAAGCAACTTTTCCATGATACATGTTTGTTACTTTGCAATATTCATATCCTGCACTTGCCAAATTACTTTTTTTTTTCCATGTAAACTGCAGGAAAACTGAATCCAGAGCTGCGTCAGGGCTGATATAGTGCCAGGAATCAGAGACACCCTGGCACAGCCACCTCCTCTGCTGCCTTCGGCGTGTGCCAGGCTGGGAGGAAGCGGGAGTGGAACCTTCCTCCCCGTCGTGGAGTAGGCACAGAGACAACCTGGTGTCCTCCCCAGTCACAGAATATCACAGAATATTATTAGGAGCTGGAAGAGACCTCGAAAGATCACTGAGTCCAATCCCCCTGCCCGAGCAGGATCACCTAGAGTAGATCACACAGGAACGTGTCCAGATTGTCTTGGATGTCTCCAGAGAAGGAGACTCCACAACCTCCCTGGGCAGCCTGGCCCAGGGCTCTGTCACCCTCACAGGGAAAAAGTTCCTCCTTATATTAAGATGGAACTTTCTATGTTCCTGTTTGGAACTATTTCCCCTTGTTCTATCACTGACCATCACTGAGAACACCCTGGATCCATCCTCATGAAGTCCCACACCTGTGTCAGGGCACATCAGGGACATTTCTTCATGCATGGAAGGCAGTAAAGCACCCCAAGGGCAGTATATCATGCTTGACTGAGGGGTGTCTTCTTAGATCTACCATTAAAAATAATCTTTATTAGCCCATTATTTTACTACTGGCCTTGGATGTTACTTAGGCAGCTACCAGAGCACTTTTTGCATTTGAATCACAGCGACTTGGTTCCTTGCCTGCCCTTTGCCCTCCATCAATTATCTGCCTGAGGATGACTTTTCAATGAGTGCAATGTGAAGAGAAACCCATCTGTTTGGTTTAAATTGGCCTAAATGTGTTATTAGTTCTTTCCACCATGGGAAAAGAGAATCAAAGTGCAAAAGATTTAAATCCATCCCAGAAAGACTGGCAGTTACACATGGAGCTGGGCAAGGAGGAAGTGTAAGGGGAGAAAAACTGTGACCTTCTTCTGTCTCTCTCCTATTTTAGGGAGATTCTTAAACCTTCAAAAAACAGACCCTAAAGGATGTTTAGGGTAAAACATCCTTTTAGCTCACTCATTAAAAGACAAAATCAACTTCTCATCTTGCAGACAGCAGCAGGGCACAAAGTAGTTGAATTATGGCAGAAAAACACCATTTTTTTTTTTTTTTAAAAAAAGCACCAGCTTCTCAGCACATCAGATAAGAGCAGCCACAGAGAGCAGCAGGTTATATAATTGATGGGCTCAGTCAGAGCCTGGGGAAGGCGCGTTCCGGGCTGAGCCGGAGCTCAAGGCCAGGCACATCATTAGGGGTCTGGAGCCTGCCTAATTAAATCCAAGTGGCTAACGACTGGTTGAGAGCAAAAGCAGCCTGACATGGTGGCATGTGTCACACCACTCCTCTCTCTGAGCAAGAATGTGAATTATTTTCAGGAAGTTCCCCCAGTGACATTCAGGAAATAAGAGAATGTAACTATTAAAGGCCAAACTTTGACTATTTCATGAAACTTCCCAGTGGTATCTTCTGCAATCTGTTCTAGAAGCAGAAACACACCAGTGGTGTAGGTGGAGGCCTGTAGCTGTAAGAGCATCGTTCTCACAGATTCCTGTGACAGGATACAGGGACCCCTTATCTGAATCTCAGATTTGAACACAGAGCCTACGTACCTACGTCATCGTTCATCGGGGGTTTTCTCTTTACATTTTTCCTTTTAATTCAACAAGAAAAATAAAACCAAACAATAAAACCACCTGAATGCTCAAAGAGCAGAAAGATTCCAGTGCTTTCTCCTCTGGTGATTTTAACCCAATTGCTTTGGCTGTGATCTGTACTCATCATCCTCATGCAGGATGTCTCAGGTTTTGTTGACTTACATCACTGCGTGTCCTACCCCTGCATTAGTTGTTAGGGAGGCAAAATGTTTGTCCCTTGCTGTGTTGCCATTATTGCTACAGTTTACTCTGATGTAAAGTTAAATGCTTTGGTCTTTTTCTGTTTGGGTTGGCATGGGCTGGGCTGATACTTGAGCTGGCACAGCGCTCTGCAGAGGCGCAGAGATGGGTGTTTAACCCTCGCACGGCTTGCAGCCTGCTTCCTCCTTTTTCTGAGAACTTGGCTGCATTAGTTTTACTTGTATCCTTTTAAGACTTTATTTCTGTCCCACTTCATGCAGGGTCCATGTCTGCCTGTTGCATTTACTCCTTCATAAACGTTAGAAGCCCAGGACTACTCGTCTCCAAGGATTACCACAAGTGACCTCGGCTTAGATGTGAACACGGAGCCTTTTTATGTATGAACCAGTCAGTAGCAGCATCATCCTCCTGACACAGAGTGTTTAAACCACCTAAACATTGTCCAGAAATCAAGGGATATTGCCCTAAGAAGAAATCACAAGGAAGATGCACAAAACAGTGACTCTCCTCCAGAGCTGCCACAAGTTGAGACCAGAGTACAGAAGCTACAGATGCAGGGCATGAACTTCTCTCTTCACGTGGAGCTGGCCACAGAAAGCACTGTGGCAGTGAAATTAGAAAAGGAGAAGTGCCACCACTCACTCAGGATGCAGGGCCAGGGCACGTAGCCCCAGGACAGATCTCGGTGGCAGAGGGACTGTGCAGATTGTCACACCATGCAGCCACAGCCACGGGATGCTGGCTCATCACCCTGCCCGTATCCCAGAGCACCCCAGTCGCTGCTCCCCGCCAGGCCCACACATCTCGGGCATGGAGTGCTCCAGAGCCTCTGAGAGCCAGAAGAGGAGATGTGACAGGACCCTTCTGACCCTCCTCAAGCTCCTGCTGATGCCAGGCTGTGGACTGGCATGCCTGTGCACACAGATGGCTGGATACCACGGCTCCAGCTCCTTGTCCTGCCCCTGAGACCCTGCCTGAGGTAAGCAGGGTGTTTGTTTACAGCTCCTCTTCCTCTGCCGATGTCTGGGTTGCTCAGGGATCCACAACCAGTGAGGGCAGCTGGCTTCTCTTCCCAGCATCTAAGATGGGGTAAAATAACCTCTGTGTGCAGAGCTTCCAGACACACCAGAATATTTACCATGGGTTGTCCTGGTAGCTAATGAGTAGGAGCAGAAGAATGAGTTTTCTCCTGGGAACCAGCTTAGCCAGCCGTGTCCAAAACCCAACTTGAGCAAATCAGGGTGTTTTTAATGACTAACTCTTCCAGAAGTGTAAATCACAGAGTGCTGATAACTGGACATGGACCAGCCACCTCCAGGGTGCACAGGACTCCCTCCCCCAGCCCCAGGAGCCTGGGGGATGCTCCTGGGCTCATCCAACACCCAAGACACCTTCTGAAGATGAAGCACACGGACCGTGGGCTTGAACACTGTGTCAGGTCAGTCCCCAAAGCTGCTCTAGCAAGGAGCAACCAGGCACTAAGGAAAATCTGGGTCTGAGCTGGATGGGGGTGTATTTGTACAGCTTGGGGGGAGCTGTTCCACTGAAAGGCAGGGGCTGTGTCCACAGGGGTGATTCCTAAGAAAAGCCAGTTGGCAGGGCCTGCAATCTTCTGCAAGTGGAAAGAGGCTAACATGATCTCTGGTGTCTTGTGATGGTCTACTGGGCTTGGACTGTGGCACAGGCAATCATCTGGCCATCCTCTAACAGCAATGTATTTCAATGGATGCACTAGATAAATACAGGCTTAGTTATCATCAAGTGGATTATGATAATTATTATTATCAATGTGAAGTTACTTTGTGCTCGTGGATTTTCATTCCAGTTTAGATTTTCAGAAATTTCAGAGTGATGCCAAAAATTCACATATTTTTGTGATGCCTTTTCCATTCCCTTTCCAAAAAGAGAAACTCACGTTGCATCTACTATTTATAGATTTTTGGATTATCAGAAGATTTAAGCAAAATTTCCCCACGAGAAATGTTTCCATGTGTGCTGTTGAATTTATTTTTTTTTCCAGGGATAAGTTTGTTTTCTCATCTTCCAGAGAAAAATAACCCTTTATGTAATCAGAAAGTCTCCTACCAAAACCTGAATATCAGAGAATTCAAATGCTACTTCACTGTTGTGGGTGGGTGTCGTGGTTTAACCCAGCCAGCAGCTAAAACAACCACGGGCTAAAACAGCCGCTGACTCGCTCTCCCCCTCGGTGGGATGGGGGAAGAGGATGGGAGGTGTGTGTGGGGGGAAGTAAAACTCATGGGTGGAGGTAAAGACAGTTTAATATGACAGAAAAGGAAGATGGAGATGGGGATGATAATAGAAATAATGATGATGGTAAAAGAATATACAAAAGATGTGATGGAACCGCTCACCACCCGCAGACCACCAATGCCCAGCCAGTTCCTGAGCTGTGGTCTAAACCCCCAGCAGCTTCTCATGGAGCATGATGTCATATGGTTTGGAAAATCCCTTTTCCCAGTGAGGTTGGATCCTGGCTGTGCCCCTTCCCAGCTCCTCGTGCACCACCAGCCTCCTTGCTGGTGGGGCCGGGTGAGAAGCTGAGAAGTCCTTGACTTGGTGTAAACATTGTCCGGCAACAGACTGAGGATCAGTGTGATGCCAACAGAGTTCTCCTCCAAACCACAGCTCTGTATCCGCTCCTTGGAGGAAAATTAACTCTATCCCACCCAAAAAAACAGGACAGTGGGAAAAACTCCAACAATTTTTTTTTTTTGTGATTTTTTATTTTTAAAAATGCGTATGTCAGAATTTTACCCCCAAAAAAGTGTTCAGACTCAATGAAACTATTGTTGCTGTCTGAAACAAAACTAGAAATCAAAGCACAACCTCTGTCAGCTTGAAAGTAAGTGCTACTTAAAAACCTGGACGGGCTAAAGCTCAAGTCTCTCATGACCTGCAGGGACCCTCACACCCACCTCCAGTCTAAAGGCCAACAAATGCACCTTAGGTCTGTCCCATCCTGGAAAAAATGTTAGAAGGTTAGATTTCTGTGGACAGAATTGCATATAACACAGATTTCCCAAAACAAATCCAGGAGAATTCACAAAATTTCCCAGCTCCTGATAAAATCAGCCCCCAGGAAGGGGAAGATGCTTTTCCACCTGGAAGCTCGGCATCCGCAAAGCGACACCGAAGGTTTCTCATTCCTTGGGTGGTCACATCTGCAGTGTGAAATGAGAGATGCAGCTTGAGGAAAGCTGTATCTCACCCATCTGCTGAAGAATTAATTTGTTACATGTACAAAACAGGAAGAGGAAGCAGCAATTGGCCCTATCAAGACAGCATCTCCTGACAGCGTGACTATTCTATTTATTACAGGTTAACATGGTGGAACCATAAAAAACCACCCAAGGGAATCCAGCTTTTCAAATCAGCTCTCCAAAGGTCTTCATGATGTCTTTAACATCTCTCTTTCCAAAGGAGTTTAACCACACAAGGGACTTGGGATGCCAACCTGCAGGACACCGGGCACCCCTACCTGTCACCTGAGGTAGCAAGACCTGGTGGTGTTCAGCATCTGGTAAAGCCAATCCCATAATGCCTACAGAAAGTTAAACAAACACAGATGTAGCATTCCTGTGGGAAGTATGATCAGCTGGCTGCACGTGGACCAGGTGTCATGGCTTGCTGAGGTCCCTCACAGCCAAACCCCACCCAAGGGATGTCTCCTGGAGCTCTGGGCTCAGGAGCCCCAACTTCCCTGTTGCACAAGGTGAAAGGAGCAGAGTAGGTTAAAGGGTCCCTCAAAACCCGACTTCCAGAAATTTTCCCTGGCAGAAGAACCTCTCCAGACCCCAGTGTGAAGGCAACATGGATCAGCCATGGGGAGGGTGGAAGGACACCCAGCTGGAGGCATGCCACGGAGCACTGCAGCCCTGAACCCGTACCGCACCTCTGCGGCAGGGGCCACACGCTCCGCTCCTCTTCTCAGAAAAGGCAGCACAATCTCCCACCTTCTGGTTTGCATTTTGAGTGAAAACCACACCAACCCCATCCTCTTCAATGAAACAGAAACAACCTTGTTCCCTGGCTGGTGTCTTCTGCCATTTCCCAGATTAGTCACCCGTGCCCGTTACTGCCTCCTTCGAGAAGAGATGTGTGGCTGTGAAATATCGTAACTCTCCAACATTTAGGGTGACAGTGATGGGACTGTCCTAGTGCTGTCCTTGCAGTTGTTTCTGGTAGTGCTTTATTTCATTCATCTCAGGAAAACAAGTGTTTTATTCCAAAAATTGCTAACTAGAGACGATGCTGAAGGTGTTGTACCATCTCACCCAGCTTTGAATCTTCTTCTCTCACCTCGTTTCCACAACAGCTGGTTAAAAAGGTTGTAGGATATGATCATTGGCTTCAAGATCTGAGAGCGTGACAAGGCCTGAGGTTTTCTTCATAGAAAGCTCCCCAGATCTGTTCTCCTTCCACAGAAATCAGGACAACCAGGAGCTTCTGAGGCTGGGATGGAGCCACTCCCTGCAGCTGGAAGCAAGGGCCACACATATGAACACCAGTCCCTAAAACCAAGTTGAATATGGGGCCGGTGCTGGAACTGGGACATCAAGTCTCTGTGCCTGGTCTGGGAGCAAACAGAGACACATCCTGCAGGGTCTAGGTGACAATAAGGGATGGTCACACAGGTTCTTCTGGCTGGGAACCCTCTCAAGAGCTGTTATGGCAAAAGCAGAGGAGAAAAGGGATTGGTAGAGATTGGCAGAGCCGAAAAGAAAATTGCTTTGCAAGAAGCAGAAATTACTTTTCCAAATAAGGCATCACATTTGTGAGCTTGACAAAGAAGAAGGGAGGCACAGCCTGACTCCAGCCACTGATACCATCACCTCTTGGTGTGGTTTTTCTGCCACCCAAACACAGTGACTCAGCCAACCTGGGGCTGACGCTGCGCTCACCGCTCGGAAGCGGCGGGGACCACCCTGGCTGAGCAGCTCCTGCACGGGCACGGAGCAAACACCCCACGTTTCGGTATGACTCTGGCTTCTCAGGCATCAAGAAATCGTTGCTTAAAAAAGATTCCAGCCCCTACCTTCTCATACACATGGTCAACATCTCCAAACCTGCCTTTCCCCTCCCATCACTACATGGTGAGGGGCTGGAACTGGCTGCCCAGAGAGGTGGGGGATGCCCCAAGCCTGGAGGTGTTCAGGGACAGGTTGGATGGGGCCCTGGGCAACTTTGTTTGGCTCCAGGCCTGGAGGTTGGTGGCCTTGGCTGTGTCAGGGGGGCTGGAGCTCGATGGTCCCTTTCAACCTAGACCAGCCTGGGATTTTGTGATCCCTTTGCTTTGCAACAGGAGTGCCTCCATACCTGCTAGACCCAGGAGCACCATAGCAGGATGTGCCTGGGTTGATGAGTCCTCCCTTGGAGGAGCACAGGGGCCACAGCTACGCAGTTTCCAGCTCAGGGATGGTGGAGTCCAGCTAGGTCAGAGCAGGTTGAGACACATCCAGATCTCCGTCCCTGATCTCAGGCACCACCATCATCAGGCTTTCCTATAGAAAGTGCATCTGGCAGATGACATTGCCATTAGTCATTCTCCCTGAGTGTCACACGGTCCAGCTCACTCTAAATAATTCTACATAAATTGAGATTAACCCCCCTCTTCACTCAAGATTCAAAGAGAAACAGCCTATTCTAGGAAGTCCCATGGGAGGAAAGAAACAGCAGCACGTTAAGAAGACGTTTGCTTTATCACGAAATGCTCTCTGGTGTCTCCTTAAGCAGGTGCCAAAGCAGAAGAGCTTTTTTCTTTGGGCTATGAACTATTCAGGTATTTAGAAAGATTGCTTGAAGCTCCTGCTGTAAAGAAGCAGTGGTCCAGTGTGCTGGATTGACAGGACTTCTGTGACAAGGGCTCAGCATCTCGGAGTCTGGTGTCTGATGAGCTGTGAGTGTTTGGGGGCCAGGAGAAGAAGGCAGTGGAGGGTCAATCAGTGCTACATGGCAACTTACCTTAGTCCTAAAGCAGGATCCAGCTTTTCCCAGATTTTAATGGTCCCAGGCAGATCTCCAAAGCCTGTACCCCTAAATCCTTTCTCCTCCCATTATCCCGTGAGAAGGGAATCAGACTGATTTACAGCCTAAGCCATAAATAATAGAACATTATTTTCTTAAGAGCATCAAATTGCTCTTACTGAGCACTAACAGCAGAAACCTTCAGCCTCCAGACATCTACCGAGCCAGGAAAAATTACGTTGCTGTTAATTCATAATCACCTTCATATCAGTGCAAATCTCCCCCAGAGGCAAAAGGTGTCTTATCTCGGCCAGTTCCTCCAGTGAAACACTGACAGGGCTGATGCCTCGGCCAGGGCCATGCTCTCACCGAGATCTGCTGACACAGGGGGAGTGCCAGCAGCTGGTATCAGCAAGGTGCTTGTGATCCACTCCAGGGATCTCCCTCCTCTGTCAGTGCCTTGTGTGTTTTCACAGCCATCTCACCTCCTGCAGTCGTCCCACTTGCCTGCCACCCCACCCCCACCCCCATCCTGCTCTGCTTGATGTTCCTCTCATGGTTTCCCCAGCACTTGAAGCTTTGGCCTCCCCACACAGGGTGTCTCCTCGTTGGACACAAGTGTTCTCTCAGCTGCTGCACCTTGG